>JAKJXP020000059.1:0-290978 GCA_022225965.2 Diatrype stigma
CCCCCCCCCCCCTCTCCCTTCCTTTATTAGCCTTCATTTTAACCCTTACTAGCCATAATCACCAGCCACTGCAACCTGCCACCAGTTGCGCAACCAGGGGAAGTTATCGTAAATTGCGTTGCAGGTTGCGCAATTTCGAAAAATCCCGAATGGATGGATTACAGAGGGTGGTGTCCACCAAATGGTAGACATTACGTTGCACAGGTTGCGTTGCACAGGTTGCGTTGCTTGACACCCTGGTTGACGGTTTTAGGTCTCCCTGAATGCCGTGAGACCACCTCGGCGTCTCCTTTATAGCACCCGTGGAATGATACAGAAGCTGTCCCCGTTTCCACTTTCCAGGTGGGCGATTTGTGACATCACTAGTAAAGATCAGTTTCAAATTGTGTCCCCTTCAGTCGATTTGTCGTCGAGAAAGTTGACGGTAGCCTGATGCGGGGGAAAACGTCATGTAATACACACGAAACGGGGCATTGCAGAGTCAGTAGAAATGCTTGCATACCAACGCACCGCAGCTCCATCTGGCCGAATCAGATATCAAGGTTATTGCCGATGCTACACCACATATGGGGCAGCACATCGACAGGACTTTTATGGTGTTCCCATCTCGTTTCAACAATCCGGCGGTCAACGGAGAAACACTATTCGAGGTAGTAAAGTCGGAGTAATAACCATGTGACTTTTGAGGCGACGACGGCGTAACCCTGATTCATGATCCGAAGATGTCGGTTGATTGGTATAGCCTCTTCAATCCTGGTGCACCGTTGGTCATGTGGTAATACTGGAAGAGATATCTTTAGGCAGGTAGGACTACTTGTAACGTCCGTGATACTTATGCACGAGCGAGTATTAAGATGGCGAAACGATGATGACGATGACGATGGTGATGGTGATAATGATGGTGATGAAATCTTGCGTCCGAGTGGACCTCTCTAGATAGCTACCTAGTTACATGTTTACCTCCTTTCGGGAGGTGGGAGGCGGGAAGGTCTACAAGATGCCGACGCTGTATGGGCATATGGGGCGGTTGGAGTAGTAGAGCCAGCGTGTTGCGGTTGATATGGGGGAAGGCTAAGAGGGTGGAAGGCCAGAAGAGAGGTCATACAGTCTGCTTGCTGTACTTAGTGTAGTGATGCAGGAGTCTCATCAGAGTGGTCACGAAGAGGCTTTAATACAAGGTTGTCCAGAATATAAAAGTCAAACCAGCAGTATCACTTGAGCAACTAGAACGCTATCTCAAGTCGACCCATGATATTCTGTTGAAAATGCAATGTGATGCCACTTAGCTTCCTGGAGTGTCCGATGCTATGGTGGTTTTTTACTATGAAGCGGTAGACCACACTATTTTATATACCCTTGTCTGAGTCAGGGGGCGATGGGATATGAGGAAGGATGGGAGGGAGATGAGAGCTCCCAACTTGTGATGGGAGGGGGGCTGCTTAGGCTACCATTCTATACACTTTATGACCCGGGAAGGTCTGAGCACAGCCACTGGATATGTTCTGTTGGTGTTCATTCGATCGGGATGTACGTGGCCCAAATAGTCCAAGTCAAGTATTGCACAATGTGCATTTCCGTCTGCTGTGATACGTTGATCGTGAACTTGTTTACATCCATACAATGATATGATGCGGGGCTTCGCCTTCTCTGGTCACGGTGCAACCATCGAAGCCATGAAGAATAGTCCAGGAGGCGAGATAGTTATATATTCCTCTGTAGTCCGCACCATCCTTGGTCTCCCTTTTTCCTAGGTGGCTGGGCCAAAATGCCACCAGCAAGGAGTCCACAACTTCTACGTAGCTGAGCATCTTCTTACATCATCATCATCATCAACATGGAACTTCCAAGGAACCCCAAATCCCTCATAGGGCTCAAAGCCGAATCCAAGCTTCGGATATTCCTTGCACTGCCCGATTTATGGACTGTCATCGCATTGAGGAATGACATGTCACGAATACAATTTCGCATACCTTCAAAACGAGGACACCATCCGCACAAGTTTCCGGGATAAGCTTGTTGCTACGGTGGATGATTACTACGTGTTCCTGACCACGCCATACATCGTCGACTCGATGCTTCGCCGCCCACCCGTAGGCGGTTGGCGGGATATCCCGTCCGGGGTGTCGAACCGACACGACAAGGACTTCGTAGTGGACGTCGCACGCCACCTACCATACATTCAGCTGAGGTATCACCCCCATTTTGATCGGCCGGGCGATTGGGTTTGTGGCAAATGCTCGTACAAGATTACCCCCCATTGTATACCAATTGATCACTCGTCTGGCTTTCATCGGTGTGACGATAACGATAGCCTCAGAAAGGCACTTGGATCCCACACCCCACACTCTGCGGAGCACTGCATTGAGCTTGCTCGGACCTGCTCACGCGGTGGGCACTCCCTATACTTAGACGCGATGAAGGGAGTTATCATCGCCGTCGTTCTGATGCCGCCAGAGTACTCTGTTGTACTCTATAAAAAGATGGCGACATTTTTTTATCAACGAAAGGAGAACTTCCAAAGCCTAACCTATGTCGCGGTGGAACGCAATGTCTACGAAGTCGAGAAAGAAGAACCCGACGAAATCCGGCGTTTCAACTCTAGGGAGCCGGTTTACCTGGACCCCCACCAGGCCTATGGATTCAACTTGTGGGATGTTGAGCCATACGCGACTCTGCCACACCAGAAGGACCGTTTTCCAACAAGGATGGACCTCTCATGGGTCCGTCGTCTATACCGAGGATTCGGGTGGCCTGACAGAGGTTATCTGAAGACGCAGGCGTTGAAAGCGGTCCGTACATATTACGATGACCGTTCGGAATCATCAGCACCTATGTGCTTTGATGCGATGCACCCCTGATGTACAGAGCTATGCTTTTACATCATGATGGTGCCTACTTAAGGGGTACGATGGGACGTGGTATCAGCTTGTTAACAATTGGACTTATCTTGCGTCGCAGTTGTCCCTTTTCATTTACCTTGCTCACTTACCTTGCTATAACCAAAGTTTCAACAGTCCGTATAGCTTTCACACAAACAATGGTGCGTATAGGTGTCGACTCTCCATAGTGTTCAACGTTATAGCAAGTCTCTTGTATCCGTCTTGTACTTCTAAAGTCCTAGACTCCTTGTGACGCGCTGATAATGGTAACATGCCCCTATTCCTCTATCGTGATATCACCAGTGCCCCCTTCTCTGAAGGGCTAGCATCACGCGCCTCTCGTATAGACATACTATGGTCAGCAGATAACGCGGCAAACCAGAGTGTTTCTGGATAAAATCGTTGAAGGAGTAGGTCTATGCAGCCTGAAGATAGAAGCCCCTGAAGGCCCGCGAAGGCTCAGTTGGCTTATTGAGATGGGTATATCAGTGGACTTTTCTTGCGTACCTAGGTGTAATCCAATATTCAGCCTATACATGAATTACATGCGGAGCTCGGCTATGCAATAGATCCAGTGACCTTACTTTACCTAGGTATTAACTATAGATGATTGATACGGGAAGGTCGAGACTTGGTCATGTTGGTGTCAAGAGGTATAACAGCTCCATCTGGACGACCGGCAGCACTGATGACGGGACCCTACCTACCTAGGTATCTACTCAAGTAGTTATACGTTGTTGGAGATCCTCAACGTAACGATGTTCCATCCCGTGATCTATATAGCACCCTGCAGTTGGTTGAGCTGTACCGGCAGACCGGAAAGTGAAGCAACATACAGTGGTTGGAACCTCGAGAATAATACTGATTCGATGTGTAATTGCAGTCTGGCAGTACGTAGGTATGTATGTATGTACCTACATATGCGTATGTACAATAGCTATGTAGGTAGGCACCGTAGGTGCATTATGCAGGCAATCAATGAACCTCTTGGAATTACTACCCACAGTGCACCTGCATAAGATCGGCGGCAGCCGTTAGCTTGGTACCCAGATACAGATGTAGGTACCTACACAACTTAAGGTCATTGTGAGATTGTAAAGCAACCACCTACGTCATGAACTGAAGCCAGCTACATCATGTACGTACGTAGGAACCAATGGATGTGGACAGAATGCAGCCAATTGTCTACTACAAGCAGTTACGAGGTAAGCCTGAAGCACTCACGCTGTCACGCTCCTACCAAACGCAACCTGCTGCATTTCAATTGAATTGCTCAATACCTACCCAAAGGCTTCCTAGTCAAGACAATCGTTCAGTTCGATCGTTCACCCATATACTCATTCATTGGTTACCTACCAGAGGTCAATAAGTGCCACCGACCCATCGACTAAATAGGTTCCGTCAAGTACACCTCTTGTCCTCATATAACGGTTTCGGAAGAACCAAATAAGCATGGCTGAACTTGTGGCGGCCGCGGTAAGAAGATTCCTGATCACGGAAATGATACACACACACTGTTGCCTTTGGCTTCTTCTCGAGTCTGCGGCTAACCGCGAACATACAGTGGGCTACCGAGGAGGTTGTTTCGACAGGCCTTCAGGTTGGTGTGGCTAGCTATGTCATGGGTATGTGCCTGCGTGTGAAGACTTTGGGTATTGGCAGTCTGGATTCTCATAGTAATACCAATCGCAGCGAAGCCTACTATGCCCATCAAAGCAACGTGGTCCCAGATAGCAACGACCAAGGATGACCTTTCCAGGTACGAGTTTTGCCGATGGATGCTTCTACCCGACAAGACCATACCAGATACAGCTGCTAATAATGGTCATGGGGTATCAAGCGCATCTTTGACTAGGTCACATCACACTGTTACCGTTGTAGGCAGCAGAGCCTACATTTTCGGCGGCTGGACTAACGGGGCTCGTCTTGCCTCTGCCGACCTTCACTCGATATTTTTGGGGAACTCGACCACCGAAGCAGACGCACCCGAGTATCAAGTACTTCCTGCTATATCCGCGAATGAAGGTGGCCCTATCCCTTCTGCACGCCATAGCCACGCCGCATGCGCCCTAGGCAAAAACATCGCCATATACGGCGGTTGTGCCGAAGACGGAAGCTTAGTCGACGATGGCTATAGGATCTGGACCTACCACACCGAAAAATTGATGTGGGATCGTATCGAACCCACCAGCCACCCCGAAAGAACTCCTCCTCCGAGAAGTGAAGCCAAGCTGTTTCAGCACAATGGCAATCTTATCCTTTACGGCGGGAAAGGCTCTGGTGGCTCAGCCTTAGTAGATGCCTGGCATTTTGACTGTTCCACCAAGGTTTGGAACCAACTACCCTCAGCACCTGCTGCTAGCACGAGTGCTGCCTTGTTTGGCGACATTCTTTACGTCATTTCCGGCTCGGATGATTTGAGTAGCCGGATACACATTCTTGAAGTCAAGCTCTACTCACAACAACCACTGACATGGAAAACACTGTCATTTCCGACTAACCCCCTGACCCCGGGACCTAGACCACGCGAGAACGGCGGGCTTGCGCCAGTCACGACAGGTTATGGCCGGAATTATCTCCTCTACTTTCTAGGGGACCGCCACGACTCGACCTCGAAAGTAGGCCATGGGGAATCCGCTTCGGCTGAAAATGCCGCCCCAGCTCAATGGAGCGATATGTGGACCTTTCAACTACCGTCAAGTGATGTCGAGTTCAAAGCTACAACCACTGCGGCCGAAGCGATCAAGCCCGCGAAGATCAAGGATCAGATTCGCACGAAGCTCGGAGCTGATACAGGCAACGCGAGCTGGGCCGAGGCCGAGGTGCAACCTCCGGGTGATATTCAAAAACATGAGGGCAAACTTCATCCAGGTCCAAGATCTCATTTCGGCTACTGTCAAACGGTGGATGGGCGAAGTGTAGTAATTTGGGGTGGGCTGGATGCGAAGGGTCAACAGCAGGGCGATGGCTGGATTGTTCAGCTCCATTAGAAACCTCTGTTGTTTGAAATAGCAATAGACAACCGTAGTAGCTATTCTGTTATATTCACACCGTCCCAGTTCCCATTGCCTATTGCACCTGGACTGGAACTTGGTGGCTTGGTGGCTTGATAGACCCTTCGGCATCACCTGGACTTCTACAATACGGACTCCTTTATGGTTCACCCCATATCTCATCCGCAATCTGCCTTACAAGTCTCACTATGAAAATCTTGGGTCAGTGATATCCCCTCCAGACACGCTAGTAAACAAGTCTTGCAGTGTATTCCGTGAGTTGTGTGTTGAAGACCCCAACAAATAGGACCCCGAGGGCTTGTGGTATAGACGAGGATATGTGGGGTGTAATGTGACAGGGGTTGCTTACATTTACTCTTTTCGTCCTCCTCTGTGAGCGGATATCCACTTTCGTGGGTACTGAACCCGCACTGCGGACTAACAGCGGTTTGTTTCAATGCTTCTTCACGGGTGATGCCGTTTCCTTCTGCTACGAAATCGGCGGCCTTGTAGATGCGCTGTTTCATCGTCTCCTTGTCCTCCAGTTGAGGCACCTTGGTGCTGATTACACCGACAACGACATACTTGTTCTTGGG
This sequence comes from Diatrype stigma, assembly GCA_022225965.2. Classification (NCBI taxonomy): domain Eukaryota; kingdom Fungi; phylum Ascomycota; class Sordariomycetes; order Xylariales; family Diatrypaceae; genus Diatrype; species Diatrype stigma. The sequence goes on from JAKJXP020000059.1 coordinate 6,469, forward strand.
TAGGTACTTGAGCGGCTCGAAACCGCCCGACCTCTCCGTGTCGTACTCGAGGTAGAAAGTGTTGACGTTGAGATTCTGGAATAGCTTCTTCGCAATGATATCATACGCTCCTTCGGCGAAGTGTCTGCCGCCGATGAAGTTACCTCTGCACAGGTGGATTCCAGTATGCATGTCTGCCGGGCACTTGCTGATAGAGTCGTTGTATAGCTTGATGTAGGCGTCAAGAAGGTCTTCTACGGTGCCTACATTATCCTTGTCCTCTTCCCAGCCCTTGCGGAACTGTTCAGAGCAGAAGTCTACCAGACTGGTCAGTCACCGGACATCTTTGGCTCGCGGGAAAACTTACAGGCCATGCCGGGGTCGTCAAACTGCACGTTCCTGAGCCCAGCTTCATATAGCATGGCAAGCTCGTCCTGTCACGTTCTCTGGTCAGTCCTTTCTCTGACGGGGGATTTCTAGACCACTACATGTCCTGAAATCTGTGGACAGAGCACGGGCCCGTTCAGATTTCAGATGAGAGGGTTGCTAGTCATCAAGCCCTTGGATAGGTCACAAAAGGGGGGTAAGGAACACCGAATGCTCACCTGATAGACCTTAGCGACGTCCTTGAAGTACTCTTCGTCATTTTCATAGGCCTCCTTGGCATAAGCTCGGCCTTGCTTGTATCTCATATGGAACCATGCTGGAGTGATCATGGTGAGCTTGATGTTGCTCCATTCACTCTCAGGTAAGGCGGACTGGACTAGGCGAAGCTCATGAAGATTCGACGTTGACCTGGCGCGGTCATGCGATAACTTCTGCGCTGCGATAACGGAGTCTCCGGGCATGACGTGCCTGTCTTTCTCGATCAGGCTTACCACGTCAGGGTGATACAGCCGAAACATGCTGGCATCGGCCTCCTGCAGCGCAATGGTGCCCACGAACTCATCCTAGAAGCACCCGTGGTCAACACTTTTGACGTCGTATGATATGGTGTATCGTGGCATCCGGAAGCTCAAGTAATGCAGGAGGGACTACGGGGACTCCCGGGAATATCTCAGATACAGAAAGGAACCGACTCACCCACATCAACCCCCAGAAACGGGTGCGAACGAACTCTCCCGAGGTGACAGCCTTGATGCCCAGTTCTTGCTGTACCTTGACCACATCCGCAATGGCTTTCTTCTCGACCTCGGGAAGGCCAGCCTCTTCTGGGGATACGCCCTTGTCCCGGATGAGTGACCTAGCGTCCAGGAGGTTCTGTGGGCGTAGGAGAGAGCCCATCTGCTCCGCACGGAAGGGACCTGGAGCCATAGTTACTTGCACTGCCTATAGCAGGACCTCGTCTTTGGTGTGAAGGTGGGGGTCGGATGCTACGGATCTAGAGGATGTTTGACTCTAACAAGTTCGGTCCAACTTAGTAAGAATCTAGGGGAAGGATGAAGGGAGGAAGGATAACCACAGTCCGAACAATGAGACCTATGTTCATAAGAAAAGAACTCAAGAATTCTACAGGAGCGGAATTTTTGAGCGGGGATGGTGTCTGATTTAGTTCTGAGCTAGGTTGCTAGGCTACCTACTCCACCTGTATGTCAGCCACCATGGTGTAACTTAAGTCTGAATATTATAAGTATGTCAGCTTGTATATGATAGCCGGATACTCTGACGTATGTATTAGATGTAGGAGCTGTATGACCCTTCAAGGGTAGGAGTTACTCATATCCTATGACTACGAGGCCACACCACTTAGTATCAAGTCTGATCTCTGCAATATATAACAGCATTGCTTATATGGTATAGTAAACAGGGATATAGTAAACAGGGACTAGTATTAGATAGAAGTAGATGTGAATATCGGAGAAAGGGCGGTGAAATGGAGGAAGCCGAAGGATATACAAGGCCAGGAGTCAACCTGAAAGGCATATGATATCTCCAGTCTACGGCAACAGGGAGGTAGACCGAGACAGACCGAGAAGACACTGCTTATGTTGTTATGAGCATGGCCCCCACTCCGAGCCCTAGTGAACAGAGTGACCAGTCGGCTCGGACTTATTAGTAGTACTATGTACACGGATAGATATATAGTACAATCGCTATGATATGTGATGGTGGGTACGAGCGAACACCGATCCAACAGATAGGGTCAGTCATGTATAGATGACGGTAAAGGGGGCAGGATATTGGCAATATAAGACGAAAACAACCGCCATGACAGCCAGCCATGTGTTGCCTCACTCACGTCCTTCACGGCTACAGGCTGACATCATCCCAAGAATCTGGTTCCAATGTGGAGAAGCGGGGAGAGCCAGGATATACAGTAGTTACATTGGCAGTGTTTGGTTGCATTGGTATTCCAGCACGTGGCTTTCCAGGTTTGTAGGCCAGGTTTGTAGGTATATGTCTGTATTGAAGCTAGTCACTAAGACGAGAAAGGCAGCCGCAGTGAACTTTCTCCATGCAATGGAACCTTAAAGGGAGTGAAGTGAAAGCTGTATCTGTTCCGTTACAATCGCTGGGTAAGTGCCTACAGGTAAGTGCCTAGATAGGGAGGTAAGTACTAGTAGCTACTGATATTTTAGGGGCTAGGTGCTCGGGTAACCCGGAGATATTACGGCAATATTTATATTAGCGAAAATCTTCAGATCTGCGGGGCGATCACGATAATCACCTAGCGTAATGGGGGTGGCACCAATAGTAACGCCGCCGCAATCTGATAGTCCAGTTAGACCCTGCACAGCCTCCGATAGTCATGGGATTATAAGCTTGCTTAACACGCAAACTTTCAACAGCCGGGATGGTGGAGTGGTCTAACACGTGCGACTCAAGATAATTCTTGATCCCTCAAAAGGATTTCGCATCTCGAAAGAGGCGTGAGTTCGAATCTCACTTCCGGCAAACATTTATTTTTTCCATCCGGTGTTCGCATCGCATGAGTCATCTGAACGGTGCCTGCTGAATGGTACCCGTAGGATTTTTTTTGCCGGGTGTTTCGGCGACCGCCCACAAGAAGATGACCGCATGCAATTCTGGAAGACGATTGGATTGGTCTAAAGAATTCGGGTTTTCACATTCGCCGAAAGGATGGTATAAGTTGTCTTCGCTGCTTTAATGTATCAAATATAATCAACATCTAGATTGGATTATACTCACAAATCATGGTTTCGGACCTGTACGCGTGAAGCGCCCGGAAGTAAGGCAAAATGGGGACGCGAGTGGGAATGCCGACATGAATATCATAACGGCAGAGTATAAATAGATGGACAAGTTTAATAGACTAAGCCTAAGAGAAATTAAACCTGTCGATGTCCGCGACTCCAAGTACCTTCATGCGTGCTCCTTTGAAGGGTGGAAAGTTAAGCACCAACTTGAAGCACCAACTAAAGTTAGTATCTAGAAGGCCCAACCAGACAAGATCGCACTGCCCGAGTAAGCAGAAACCGAAGCGAGTACCGACACACAACAGCAACAGGTAGGCCAATAGGACCGAAGGAGTAAGGCCAGAGATGGCCAGCGTCTAGAGCTCGTTATTAGCTCTGCAAAGTGGAAGCAGAAGGGGATCACATGGAAGCGCATCACATTGGTATCACTATATACAAAGGGACATTGGCAAATCAACGCTTTGAATTACAGATTAAATAAGTTCTACATCAACATCTCTAGAAACCCCAATCCGGGTCCAATTCCCCTCTATATGCGTTTTCCATGCTTTTCCACATCAATTCCTTTACAGCATGGCGACGACAGCGGCGACAACGGCACCAGCGGCACCGCGGGCGACATTGCGGCCGGCAGAGCCGGTAGCGATGGCCGGACCGGTGGGGTAGCTGCCAGAGTTACCACCAGCGGGGGTGGTAGTCGGGTAGCTGCCGGAGGGCTGGGCACCACCGGGGATGGTGGGGTAGCCAGTGCCGTTGGGCTGGGGAGCCGAGGGGGCGGTCATACCAGCGGTAGGGTAAGGAGGCATCGAGTTGGCGCTGCTGGGGACAGCAGGAGTCGACTCAGCCGGGGAGGTCTCGCTGGCACTGCTAGGGGCAGGGCCGGTAGGGTAACCACCAGTGGGCACAGCAGGGCTGGACACAGCAGGGGTAGACTCAACGGGCGAGGTCTCGGTAGCGCTGCTGGGGCCCGGGGCGGGACCGGTAGGGTAGCCACCGGTAGGGACAGCCGGGGCACTGCTGCTGGGGACGGCGCTCACAACGGAAGAGCTGCTGGGGACCGGGGCCGGAGCCGGGCCAGTGGGGTAGCCACCAGTGGGAACGGCAGGGCTGGAGACAGCGGGGGTCGACTCAGCAGGAGAGGTCTCGCTGGCACTGCTGGGAGCCGGGGCGGGGCCAGTAGGGTAACCACCGGTAGGGACGGCGGGGGTAGACTCTACGGGGGCGGTCTCGCTGGCGCTGCTAGGGGCAGGGGGAGCCTCGGCAGGGTAGCTGGGAGCAGGCGCCTCGGTAGCGTAACCACGGGCAACGGGGTAGCCGGTAGCGGGAGGGGGAGCGGGGGTGGTAGACTCCTCCTCAGTGCAGGTGGTGTCGCTGGGGACAGCAGGAGAGCTAGGGACAGCAGGAGAGCTGGGGACAGCCTCAGTGCTGGAAGCACCGCTGGGGGTGGTGGTCGGGTAGGCGGCACTGCTGGTGGTAGGGACAGCCGGAACCGTGGTGGGGACAGCCGGAACCGTGGTGGGGACAGCAGGGACCGAGGTGGTCTCCTCAGTGCAGGTAGTGTCACTGGGAACAGCGGGGGAGCTGGGATAAGCGGGGGAGCTGGGGACGGCCTCGGTGCTGGACGCGGCACTAGGGGAGCTAGGCACGGCAGGGACAGTCACGGTGCTGCTGCTAGGAGTGGGCTTGCTGCTGGCGGAGTAGACACTGCTAGGGACGGCAGGGACAGTGCTGCTGGAAGTGGGCACAACGGGAACAGAGCTAGTAGTAGGGACAGCCGGGACAGTGGTAGGGACGGCCGGGACCGTAGTCTCCTCGGTGCAGGTGGTGTCGCTGGGGACCGCAGGGGAGCTGGGGACAGCAGGTGAGCTCGGGACAGCGGGAGAGCTGGGGACGGCAGGCGAGCTCGGGACAGCCTCAGTGGTCGAAGTGCTCGAGATTATGGAGGTCGAGTAGACGCTGGAAGGAACGGTAGGAGCGGTGGTAGGAGCAGTAGTAGGGGCCGTGGTAGACTTAGAAGAGGCAGGGATGCTGGGGTAGCCGGTGCTGCCAACCGGGGAAGTGGCGGCGGTGGTCTCCTCAGTGCAAGTGGTGTCGATGGGGCCGGCAGGAGTGCTGGGGATAGCCTCGGTGCTGGACGCGGCGCTGGGGGCGGTGGTCGGGTAGGCACTGCTGGAGGGGATAGGAGACGAAGCAGCGTAGCCGCGAGCCGCGGGGCCGGAGCTGGCCGGGGGAGTGAAAGTCTCGACGCACGAGGTGGAGGTCAGAGTGACGGACGGCTGGGGCTTGGAGAAGGTCGTAGTGGCGCTGGCGCTGGGCAGGTCGGTGACGGAAGCGGTGGCCGGGCAGACGGTGGTGTAGATGACGGTGTGGATCACGGTCTTCTCGTCCTGGTACTCAGGGGGGCAGTTCACGTTGTGGATCTTGCAGGCGGTGACGGTGTAGGTCTGGGGCACCGAGACGGTGGAGGTAACCTCGCCAGAGCCAGCAGTGGGGAGAACGCTGGAGAACGGAGTAGGGGTGGGACCGCCAATGGGGTAGCCGTTGCTGGCACCACCGGGGCCAGTAGGGACACCAGCGGAAGGAGCACCACCGGGACCACCGGGGGCGCCAGTGGGGACACCAGCAGAGGGAGCACCGGGGCCGGAGGGAGCGCCAGTGGGAGCACCGGGAGCGCCGCCAGTGGGGACGAGCACGGGGCCGGAGGTGGTCGGGCGAGGGCCGGGGTTGCAGATGGTGTTGGTAGGGACGGTGAGAAGGGTAGTCGCGATGGTAGGAGCAATGTTGATGGAGGCAACATCCTCAACCTCGACGTCAAGACCAACGATCGCACCAATGTTGAGGCCGTAAGACTCCTCAGACAGAGGGCACGAGGGGGTGCTGTCGCAGAAGAGACCGACGTACTCGAGCAGGTTAGCCCAGACGGCAACCTCGACACCGGCACCGATGTCAGGGACGGCGTCAAGGATGGGCAGGATCTCGTCAACCTCGAGGTCGAGGCCAACGGAGGCCTGGACACGGAGGCGGAGATCAGCCTGGAGAGTGGTGCAGCCGATGCGGACCGTGATGGGGAGAGTGGAGACCGAGAGACCAGAGAAAGCAGCATCGAGGATCTTGCCAGCAAGCAGATCCGTGTCGAGGTGGGCCTCGTCGACAAGCTCGACGTAGACACCGGCGGCAACATCAATAGCGGACTGGACATCGAGGACGAGGTCCAGGAAGACCAGAGCCTCCACATCGAGACCCGGCAGGGACAGCTTGATGAGGTCCTCGGGGGTGAAGAGGTTGATGGCAATGGTGGCGGCGGCACCAATCTGGACGTCGAGGTCGAGGTAGGCCTCGATGTTGGTCAGAGACAGGCTCAGTTGCGGGACGACCTTCTCCAGGGAGAGGTGGGCATCCACGTTTCCGTGGACGAAGCAGTTCTTGCAGAGAACTGCGACCTCAGCCGCAGCGCCGACTTCCGCAAGAGGGTCGATGGCAACGTCGGCGATCAGGCCGGCGACCAGCAGCTCCTCCTGCAGTTCGACGTCGAGCTTGACGCTCGCGGAGACGCCCTTGCCATCGGCTTTGGCATCAGCGCCTAGGCCGAGAACCGGGGCTCTCTGGGTGAGGTCGACGGGCGAGGCGTTGGCCAGGGCGGCCATTAACGCCACGGCCGCCGGGCCGTGGGTTGGAAAGTGCATTTCGAAAGAGTGAAATTAACTATTACTAGAAAGAATGGACTGGAGCAGCGGAATACCTAACTGCTTCCCAAAGGATAAAGAGTGACGACGCTTAAGGATCGAGCGTGTTGGAAACAACTCTTTCACCGTGTGTGCAGGGTATGAGCGTGAGGTAGGAAGAAGCCAGAGACGAGAACAAGACGATTCTCGTCTGCTTTTCAACTGTTCTCTCTCGCCCCCCGTTCTCCTATACCCAGGTCGGGGAGATGAGCTTCGCCGGTAGGGCACGAAGCTAATCCGCTCCCTGATACCTATGGGGTCATAGCGTTACCACGCTGTCCATGGCCCTCGACCTCGCACATGCGGTGTAGCACGTCCAGCTGTTGCGCGTGTTGTCGCATAGTAGATCGTCTCGTGGGCCAAACTGGTATGGATTTCTGCGGATTTCTGCAGGCCAACACTGTCCCGAACAGGGAGATTTGCCAGCAACCGTCACGACGGTCATCATTTAATTTGCGGAGAAGACAGGGGGGCCACGACGTAGCTCACCTCCACAACGGCTCTGTGGTCCCCGCCCATGCAGCCCAGCGTAATATCGGCCTCCCGGTTTACCGCCCGATGGATGGGAAGCCCCTGGCCGTCCCTCATGGGCCCCTGGTCGCATCCCACATAATGGGTGGGTAGAGTGTCTTTGGCACTCCCACCAATTGGTTTATTAAATTATAGCTTGCTGCCCCCTTCGCCGCCTTTCTCCCTTTCCACGTCCACTGTCGATAGCGTCAGGTGAATACGAACTTCTCGACGAACACCGCTCAACTCGCGGTCCATTCACTTTGTTCGAGAACTTCCAGTTGAGCCTAGACCCTGCGCTACGCGCCTCGTTGGCAGGGCTGAAGGGGAAGTAGGCGCACAGAGGCTGGTACACAGTATCGGGAGCCCTATCTCCGAGACCCCTAGCTGTCATGGTTTTTATCCCGTTGCCTTTCGCTACGCAGTAGGCACTCCATCTTTCTGACGCTAGGCAACCACATAGCCGTGCAGCTGCTGTGATAACTTGGCTGACAAGTGAGCCTCAGTTGACAGTGTCCGGTGTTGACGACCACGTACGCTACGGAGAAAGATGGCGGGAGCTAAACTGCGTTTGCTTTAGGGTCCTTCTTACGAATATTCCCACGCTGCACCGTGGCGCGGCAGTTCTGGATAATGATCTTCCAACGCTTGTTCTTCTAGCCTGGCCAGGGTTTGGTTTCGAGTAATAACAATAGGAGGCGGACTTAAGCCATAGGAGGAGGGGAGGCTGTGTTCTCTATTGCCTATTGGTGCCAGGACTCGCACGCAACCTTTGCACGGTCTACTACGTAGTCAATGAGCAGATATCGGGCCATATTTTCGCCAATTTGCATGCTAGCCATAGTGCACATTATGATCCACTTGGGTATGCGTTTGTCAGACTGTCAGACACTCAGAGTAGGGAAAAGCTCGAAATCAAGGTTGGTAATGTGCCTCCGCGCGCCTCATTCTATCACATGTAGTTATGTGGTTGTTGCGGCACCCTGATCTTGTTTTTTATTATTCGCATTAGCATATCTATCTACAGATGAAATCAAATCAATCGTAATGCGTAATGTAACCCCCCTTGCCGTCACAGAGAGGCATGTGAGTAATGGCACTGTCAAGATATCTCCGAGGCTCAGAGATTGTGGCAAAACTGCTGAACCATCAGTCGACAAGTCTGATACGGTGTACGAAGTAGTTCGTACCTACATAGTAGGTAGTATAACTGCAGTCTTCAATATCACACTCGAGGTCGCCCAATTACTATGTAGTAACGAAGCCGTATTCCGGGGACCTTGCAGCTCGGCATGCATGTCCACGCTGCCACACTGCCACAGGGAAAGGTTTCAAGGAGGTCCCCCGTTCCTGACGCGTTCCTACATTGTAGCTAGCTTGTCGGCATTTCTTTTGCCATTATTCTTGGCAGAGTCCGACATACGCCAAAGTGATACTCTGACTAAGTATACACTATAATTCGTTCACCCAAGCTAGCTACATATGTAGCGATGCTGTACGACACTGTATGCATCAATTAGGAGGCATCACATATCACATATATCGCTTACTACATATATTCGCAGTAAAGTTGGTTTGCACTGCTACCATAAACAGTGATGAGATTCAGACAATGGCATATCGCTCCCTCGGGGAAATTGGCACTGATACAATTCTCACAATTCACATCTGATGGTAACGGCAGAGTTGCTTTTGCTAGTTCGAACCGTGTTATACCCGATGGCTGTCCAGAACCCAGCACGTAGGTGGCGTTAGCTAGTCGCAGAATCCTACTCTTGCTGTAAGAACTAGTGTTATAGGCTGCTCATATCTTGTGTTGGCCGGATTTTGCCATAATCCCAGCATGTGCTTCATACTTCAGAACTCTTGATATATCCCTTGTACCAAAGATTTCTCTTGGCCGTAGCCCTCTACTGTGCGGGGAATCAAACCCGTATTGCCCAGCTGTTATATCTCGATGCGAGTCTGAACCTGTCTGTACGAAATACTGGACAATATTCCCACCGAGACTTAGCTACGTAGTGAAGGGTCCTAGAATACCCATAGGACACGAAAAAACCTCCAGAGATAGACTCAAAGTTCCAAAAGTCGTAGGATTTCCGGATGTAGTCAATTGTGATACGCCCTCTGAGAGACATGCCCATAACCTATCAAATCACTCTACTTGCACATTATTTGCAGTAGCATCGCCATACATTTCACTTCCCAATAGACTCGAGCCCATTGCCATGTTGCTAAATAACCAAGGCCTGAGAAGGCTTTCATTGTGATATTCTCCATCCAGCCTTTCCATGTCGTGACTCCCTAGCACCAATATGAAATATTGCCGCTTGCAACAAGGGGGGCAGATGGGTTTTGTGCCCCTATGTAAAGTCGTAGCCTCTGGGTACTCCTAAGGCTATGTGATCACTGACGGTTCTCCGTCCTTGGATTCCTTCGCCATCTGAGTTACTATTCCGAAAGCCTACATATTGGTTCCACCAGCCCCCACTGACACCTGAAAGATCTCGATGACGACCGATCACCATGTAGTTCTAATCTGCCGGATCCTGCGTAAGATCAATAGGGCCAGTGAGATCAATGTGGACGCATCTGGTTTGCTGATTTGCGTCAACGCAAAGAGGCACAACCTTGGTGCTCTGGAATTCCACGTCCAGATCCATCCGCAGTTGTACTCGGGAGGACACGTCCGAGCCTGAACTCCTGGCTCCGGGAGACATGTAGCGTTGGCCTAGATATTCTACATCGTCATCATCGACGTAGTCATCGTCGTCGTCGTCATCATCATCGTCATCATCGTCATCATCATCATCGACTGACACAATATCCATGTCGGACACGTCGTCTTCGAGTTCATTTTCTGACTCGCTCCATTCATCGTCGTCGGTTTGAATGATACGATCAGCCTCCCAAAGGCACTTCTTTAGGTGTTTGTATAGTCTTTTTACTACACATGGCGGAAACGCGTTGCCAATCTGCCTCTTCGTGTTGATAGAGGAGAATTCGTAGTCCACCGGGAAGCCTAGTAATGTTGCGTACTCGCGCAGGTTGAAGAGTCGCTTGCCACTATAATGATAGTTCCCGATTCCGCCATGTGTTGTGATCGTACGCCGCAAGGGGATATTTGGGTCCCACCGTTCTTTTTGACACAGCTGCAGAGGATATTGCAGAGTGCTCGTTGGCGTGATCCGGCGTAGAGCTTGCCTGACCGTCGCATAGGGCTTTGTGCCATCACCTGGTTGCGGGTTTTCGGAGTGTGTGGGCGGGGGAAAAGGCGGGAGCTTCTCCCCGGGGCACGACCCTATCATGATCAGGCGGTATCTTTTCGAGGGGGATCCCCAGATCACGAGGTTGACGAGTTTCCATCTCACAGAATAACCCCACTGTGTGAAGCCATGGATCAGAGCATTGAAGTAATGCTCGAAGCGAGGGTGGAGGATACCAAAGGTCTGCTCGAGTGTGAAGACCCGAGGGCGTAGCTTGTTAAGCAGCTGGTGACATGCGAACAAACTGGCGATGTTCACGTCGTCATTGACGCCAGCAACCGTATGAGCTGGCGACCAGAACTGGCAAGGGGGAGATAAATGCATGGCGTCCACGCGCTGGCTCTGATCCGTGTCTTGCACGATGAAATCAAATATGTCCATTTCCCGAAGGTCTGCGTGGGGATATCTGTTGCGGTAGGTCTCACAGGCGTGCCGAGAGTTGTCACAACCTAGCTTGATGAAGAAGCCGGCCATCTCCACGCCGCAAGAGGCACCGCCAGCGCCGCAGAACATGTCTGCGAATGTGTACTGCTGCCCGGGTTGCTTTTGAATCCACGGATCCTCTGCGTCGGACTGCGTCATGGTATCCATTTCTGCTTCCACGTCCACAGTGAATTCCATACCTTCCGACTGGTAGGGGCGAAAAGCACCACCCCGAGTTTTCCCTCCCCTCCAGACATTACGCCGCTGTACATCAGAGACACGATAGGATGCGCTAGAGGTATCCTCCCTAGTAAGGTGCTCGATGATGTACTCCTCCGGCGGTGCCTTCTTGGTAGGTGATCGTTCATGTCGGTATGCGAGCTTGCATTTCCATCGACATACCAGTATGCCTTTCTGCTCGATGTCATCCACAGTCTGCAAGATACCGCTAGGATACCTCTTATCTGGAAAATCCGCATTGGTGAAGTAGAGAGTTCGGGCAGTCTTGATTTTGGTCACCGGTAGCTCAATCAATGCTTGTTCCTCCTCCGGCCTGCCATCGTCGTTGCTGAATCTGAGGATGAGGCAGAGTTCATTTCGGAGCCGCGGAAGCATGCCTCGAAGGTTTCTTGTCCTCGTCAACGGTAGGCCTTTCACGAAAACCCCGCAATTGGGCTCATGGACAATGGACCGGATGTACAGGAATGATGCTTGGTAGAGGTCTAAGATAGGAGGCATTTCGATTGTGATACCGTCTTTGAGCAAGCTACCGCAATACATGAAGTCACCTAGAACTTCCTGCAGGGGGGACGCCAAGTGCAGTCGGGTTGTAACGGTGGAAATGTGATGTTCGTTCCCTACATCGTTACCTGTTAGATCGATGACCGTCGATACGCCGGCGGCTAGGGCGGCCTCTCCATCTTCTTCATTTGCATCAGAGTTTGTATTAGGCGCAATATGCATTTGATCAAGGTGATTTGGTAGGTCTCGGAAGGTATGTTCCATGGCAGCTTGGCCACTGTCAACTGCAATCTCTTCGTCGAAGTCACCGTCGGTGTCAAATGCAGCGTGGTTTCGCACAGGGCTGCCAACAATTGGACTTGTCGATGGGGTAAGCATGTGATCTGCGTTAATAGATGCCATTTTTACAGAAGATGTCGGCACACGTGAGGTCGGACTGTGGCTATAAGATGTAGAGTTGACAGGTTCTGAGGCATTCGACCCGGAAGTGCGTATCTAGGTAAAACCTTGCCTTGGAAAGAGACGGCTGAGAATGTGGAACTCGAGTGTAGATGAGACAGAATTCTTCTGGAAGAAAAATAATGGTGTCTATTTATTTGCAACATTCCCATCTGCCTGAAGACATTAGGCCGCTGAGTGAAGTCTGTGTCATACAGAGAGAGCTGTAGGGATAAAGGCAACACTGCTGTCAAAGATACCATGTCTGATATATCTTCTTTTCTATTGTAGAGCCAGTCCCAAGGCATAGTCTTACTATAAAGACAGTGGGGTTGTAGCTGAAGGCACCGGCATCACAGCTGCATGGTATGTTTATGATAACTATAACAGGAGGCCTAATGAACACTCACTGCTGAGGATACTTCCAACTACAAAATCCAGAATCCAGCATGCTCTAGCAGCTGCTTCAACCATGGTCGACAATGAGTTCTGGTATAATGCCTAGCATTACGCATGTGGCACAAACAGGCCTTGTTGTCCCAGCTGGTGTTTACTAGGTCATACCTGGATTTTCATTAGGTTGAATGTTAGCATGTGTTAGACACCGAATATTTGTTTATAGAGGCACCTTTGCACTGGATATGCCTCTTCATGCAATGTGCCAACTGTCAAAGGCATGAAAGATCGGTACAGGCAAGTGACACAAGCAATGTCTCCTAACTGCACAACTGTACAAAGAACCCCAAAAGCCATAACAAATGACAACCCTTCGTTATCTGGACCAAAGGTTACGTCGAATTGTAATGATAAGAGCTTCTTGTGGTGCGCCCCCTCCCCGGCTGCATTTTGTCACTTTACCCCTATATTATCATTTCTTCCTGGACTTGATTCGACAGTGGTTTTCCACCACATCTGAGGTAAATGCAAGACTACGTATATCAAGTTATAAAATACCCCTGAGTACTGCCCTGCCGCCCCTGCATTCCCCCTTATCAACGGTTAACTGTGGGACCGGGTATAACTATGGAGACTGATGGAACCCCGCCGGTAACCGGCGGCATTTCCGAACGGGTCTTGAGAGCAGTCCAACCACGAACGTCGATTCCCGTCGATTCCCACCTTACCTCCATCCTCGCACACCGTATGCTTTCAAGAATGAAGAGTTCAGGCTCATCATCTCGACACGAAGCCCCGACTACAGGGGCCGTTCCGGAAGCAAATTCGACAAGTCGGAGGCCGGCGAAGAGGAGTTCGAACTCCGAAGGCCCGTCGGCCGATGCGGGACAGGAGCAGAAACGGCGGCGACGTGCGTTTTCATGCCTATCTTGCCAGGTGAGTAGTACCTATACGCGCGTAGAGCGAATCCACAGCTACTCCTGTTTTTGGCCATCAGAAGACTGACTTCGATGCAAAGAAGTTGAAATGCCGCTGCGAGTACGAACCTGGAAGTTCTGGGTGCCACCGCTGCCAAACTTTGAGGTCGGTCCTGGGCACAAAATTCTTCGCAACTTGCTTCAGCCGAGGTCATCGCGTAAGACTAATGGTCGTGTAAACGCCGTAGGGTTGAGTGTTCGCTTGGTGTAGAACATGGCATACCTCCATCATCGAAAACGACGCATGCGCAGCTTGGTGTTGGTATTGAGGAGCGGTATGTGTAGATGAAGTATCTTATAGATCAACAGTTGTGCGGTGCTGACAACGGGTTATTAGGCTTCGGCGCCAAGAAGATGTCATGAAGGAACTGCAGGCGATGATTTTAGAACTGAAGTCACAGCTGCAGCCAGAGACGCGTCCCTTCCATACCGAAACAAGTTCCCCGAATTTGAACGCTGGGCATGGGTCTGAGGTAGACGGGTCACCCAGCGGACCGGCATATCTCTCGAGACCAGCAGACAGCGGAACTAAGTCGGCTCCCATAGTAGTCCTGAGAGAGATAAATGCACACGTCTATAAATACAGACGGCTTCTTCAGCATGTGAATCTCGACTTGGTGCAACTTGGGCTGATAGACGAAGATAATGCTCAAGACTTGATGAAACTGTAAGTGGGAAAGATCGCCTTCAAGAAACATCGGTTCCAACTCGTTCAGGGGCTCCAATCCACCATGGCTGTCCGTCTACATGACCCTGATCATTCGATAGGTTCTCGCATCACCAAGGTCACAATTTGATCATCTACGACGCCGAAGAGCTATCCCACGCCGAAGGTCAACGGAAGGCCTCCGCTTTCTTGCGTAATGTTTGCTGCTTGCACGGAATAATCTACCGCGAGGACCTCTGTGGCACACCAATGCATCGCCAGATATATGAGGAGGTCCGCATCACGCTGGGCCAAGCTCTACTGTCAAGCCCACTTGCGCTAGACGAGATCAACGCGGTGTTTGTGATGAGCAACAATGCGAACTCACCGAGCAATGTGAGTCCTATCAACTACACTGTTTGAAGTTTTGGATTCTAACCCCCCACCGCTTTCTAGCAAGGGTGTGAGTACATTGACAGCTGGCTCCTCACGGGTTATTGCGCCAAGCAAGCGATGCTTAGCATCAGCTTCTCGAAAATTGTGGATAGAGTCAACCATAACTCGTCGACCTTGGAGGACCAACGTGCTATCCGTCTATTCTCATTGATATGCCTCCACCACCTCCAGTACGTGTCTCACCTAGCCCTGGTAGACTGAACCACGAGGAGTCACTAAACGAAGTTATCAATAGATGGGCGGCGACTACAGGTCGGCCGTCGATAATCCCTGTGGCATATATTGAGCAGTGCAATCTCTTACACAGTTTCCGCCATGCGACTATGCAGGACGGAATGCTCGTGGCAGAGACAGTTCTCTATTCAGATCTGCACCAGAAGCTGAGCCGACATTCTTACCTCGGTGATAGTGGCGAAGGTGATGAATTCGTGTCTTGGCGGCAGAAGTGGGAATACCTATGGGGTAAGTTGCCATTTCTGTATTGTTACGCACATTATATGAGAGACGCGGGCACTGATGCAATCTTTTTTTTTATTTAGCTCTCCCTACATCATCGATGATGAAGCTTGGGTATCACGCTGCCTGTTTGATATTATCTCTCCGGGGTTTGGAGGAAAGTGGCGGAGCGCTGCAGCCTCAAACCTTCCTATCCGACGATGCCGATACAGGGAGCGACAACGGCCAAGAGTCGACAGACTTCAGCCACGAACGGGCAGGTGAGAAGTGCTACAACATGAGAGCACATGCGTGCAAACATGCGAAGCTCGTACTCGAGACTATCTTGAAGATGCCACCGTCCCTTTCGGACTCGGTTCCGACGTGTCTTTGCCTTTGCATCGGATACTGCGCACTCCTACTAGCGCATTACGATGAATCCCAGTCTAGGATAACGGAGCAGGATAGTCTCGATGTGATCAACCGCATCGATGAGTGGATAAGGCATGCTCCCGGCAAAGCTTGGTCGTTCAAGTACGGAGACTTAGCGAGGCGTAAAGTAGAAGCTCGCATCAGCAAGGCGAAGAGAGCAGATAGTCGTGATCTGGCACGACATGGCGGTGCTCATCAAGCAACACGGATTCGCCCTGGACTACAGGAGCACGCGTCTGGACTGGACACGCCCGCTGGAGATAGCGTGGCCGAAGTCCGCGATGAGCTTGGTGAGTCGGGTGTGTATCATGCGGCTGAATGGATTCCCCAGGAGCAGTCGTTTGACCCTACCACAGCAGTACCGGGCTTTGAGCATAGCCCATTCCCAAGCCTGGAATATTACTTCGGCGGTGGATTCTATGATTTCACAAAGTAGGCAGTAGGCAGCTCTTGGAGAAAACACCAAGACCGAACCCTTTTCTTGTTAAATCGTATGTAGTCCCTAGGTAGCAGATGACCGTTAGTAATGCTGTGTCCGAAAAGGCCTATGGTCAGAATGGAGTCGTCGGATTGGTTGCTTGTTGCTCTAAACCCTCCTCCCATCTGCATATATTGAAATGCCCCTTTGTCTTTTCTCTCACAGGTCTTCGTACAACGAACCGAAATCAAGACTGGCATGATCCGTACTCGATGAGCTTGGGCAATGATGAAGTACTACATAGTATGTAATAGCATACGGGCAGACGAGCAGGATAGGGGGCCGGGTGCGGCCGCTTTAGTGGGCAGGCTGTTCGATGTTTTACTGACGACTTGCCAGATTGGTCAGTGTGGGGTAGAATTGCCCCTCCACCCCTCCACCCCTCATTGATTCAACTCAGCGCCAAGAGAGCCAATGCTGGATGGTAAAAGTACCTCCCTAAGTCGGCTGCACCAAGGGTTCAATATCTGAATGGTATGTATGTATGTATGTATGTACCTATTGTAGCTTACCTATAGACACATACATATGTATTGCCCTTTCTTCTATTGGTGCCTTGAACTATTACGAAGTCGGCAGCAATCCAACATTGTCCTACTTGAACAAAGCAGCTACCTACATCGCACGGAGCTAGAGCCTGCAGTCTCTTGCTTGCCTTGCTTGTCATATGCCGCATACTCTGCTGCTGCTATTGGGTCAATGGACTCAGCTATCCAGTATATACCTCCATGTATAGATTACTCATATTTAAATACCTGGTGTACTTCGTAGTGCCAGCAATAATCTAGGTACCTACATATGTATGCGGGATGAAGTAGGCTTGCAGGTGGATACGACCTACCTGGCTGCTTGAGTATGCTAACATTGTATATGTATGTACATACATGTTACATCTGCTAACAGTGTTTCTTTCTCGAATATCGGTAGGGTGGTCTTGAGTCCTGGGATGCTTGGAACGGTCAGCTACCAAGCAGAATTAGCGCAGCCTATCTACCTAAACGACCCCACTATCTACAATACAGGTAGGTACTTTGACGGCCTAACGAAGCTGAAGGTTCCAGCCAGGCAGCCCCGGGACAGAAAAAAAATAAGAAACAAAAATAAAAATATACAGAAAATCTTGTCATGTGGATTTCCCTCTGCTTATGTCTGTTTTTCCTACAATTATTTTCTCCCCTTTGTACGGTCTTGCGATCAGCTAAGCTTTTACATTTTCTCCCTAACTAGCCTCTGCCTCCGACGTGCTGACAATCTCAGCGGCCGATTTTCGAATCCCAATCTTCAATCATCTTGCATTTGGGAAAAGGGAGAAGGGAAAAAAGCGGCCAAAATGGTGGAGAAGCTTTACGTCACATACAACGATGTAAGTTCCCTCTGCACCCCTCCTCGAATCCCAAATCCTCGCTGCCCCGCGGTCACCCCTTAGTCGTCGTGTCCATCCTACCTACTCCTATCTCCCACGCGCATCCTCACGCGCGTTTCTGTAAATGAAGCAAGGCATCCTCGAAACAATGGGGAACGCCTCTGTTTATCCATCTCTTCTTCCTGGTCTCCTTGTTATGGACAGAGAAAGGAGGGATGAGTGGATAGGGGAAATGGAGGGGCGATAGAAATTCTCGTTCCAGTAGTTTCGCGACGAGGTAGTTATTGGTATTGACGACCCGCCCTACCAGGTCCACAAGCTGTGCCAGGAGGCGGCGCCGAATCTGCTCTCGTCCTTCCAGCCGCAGCTCATCATCGCCATCGGCGGCGGGGGCTACGTGCCGGCGCGCATCCTGCGGTCGTTCCTGAAGCAGCCGGGATGCCCGAACATCCCGATCCAGGCCATCGGCCTGTCGCTGTACGAGGAGCTGCCCATGGCCGACACCGACAAGGCCAGCAACGGGGTCGGCGCCGTCGATAAGATCGGCACCAAGGTCACGCGGACGCAGTGGCTCGACTTCAGCAGCCTCGGCGAGATGAAGAACCTGGTGGGCAAGCGCATCCTCATCGTCGACGAGGTCGACGACACGCGGACGACGCTCGAGTACGCCGTCAAGGAGCTCGAGAAGGACGTTGAGGCCGTGCGCCAGCAGCTCGGCGGCGAGGGTGAGAAGACACAGTTCAGCATCTTCGTCTTACATGTAAGTAGTCCCTCCGTGCCGGTCCGCTTGTTCCCAAATGAAAACCTCTGCCCCGCCGTCTCCCCCTCCCTCTCCCTCGGCTTCAGTTCTTCGGGCAGAATGATAGATGGCAGGCGGCTAATGAAAGTGGCGTGCAGAACAAAGACAAGAAGAAGAAGGGCACGCTGTCGGCCGAGATGATGGCGGAGTCGAGATATGTGGCAGCTAGGACGGTGGGAGACGTATGGATTTGCTATCCGTGGGAGGCTAAAGATATCGACGAGCACGACGAAGAGGCCAGGAAGCAGAAGGCCAGCAAGAACGGCAGCTCATGATGGTCGTATAAAATACTTCAGGGGCTGACCTCACGGGACATCTTTACGAAATGACGCATAATACGGTTGTTATCAATAGACAAGGCAGCGCTGATAGACAATATGGTCTGGTTATATGAGTCGGACCTCCCCAGGTTTCTGCACAGAACCCAGCTTAATCAATCACGACTTCTTTACACACATATACACGGAAGTATAATTCCTGCGTCAACGTGTTCGTTTCCAGTCGTCTATTCCATCGTAATTAAGATCAGAGTACGTAGGTGCCATAACTGAAAACAGAGCTCGTCTACCTTAGGTGATACCCCTATACCAATACTCCCAGACCCTGGAACAAGAAACAGGATCCGCGCCGATCTGATCATACGAATCCAACAGTGGGACCGGCCACTACGCTCCAAAAGTGCCCTCCCGCATGTGCTTTTCCTTGAGCCGCTTCTCCTGCTTCATGAACTCCCGAATGCCGACGGGGACGTTCTTGTAGAGCTCCTCGTCCCAGAGGTCCTTGGCGATCTTGGGGCTCTCGGCCTTCTTCAGGTCCGCCTGCCAGTTGGTCTCGCTACCGCCGCCGTCATCGTCCATGCTCACGGCATTACTAGGCCCCACGCCCGGGCTCGGGCCCGGGCTCGGCGCGCTCGGCGTTCTACCCTTTGGCGGCTCCTGTGCCTGCTGCTGGGCGGCGAGGGCGCGCTCGGCCTGCGCCGACGCGGCCACCCACTCCTCCATGTCGTCGCGGAACCGGTCCCAGACGCAGTTGACGCAGCCGCTCATGCAGCAGTTGTCGGGCTCCTCGGGGCGCGGCGGCACCAGCACGCCCGCTATCATGGTGCTGCGGTCGCGCAGGGCCGCCAGCCGCTCCGCCCGCTGGATGGGCCCCGCGAGCCGCGAGCCGAAGATGATGCGCGCCTTCTCCTGCGCCGTGGCGGGCGGGGCGTAGGGTTCGGGAGACTCCGGGGGAGACGGGGCGGAGGACGAGGTCGCGGGTGTAGGCGTGGAGGTGGAGGTGGGAGTGGTCGCGCTGTCTCCGGCTGCTGTTGCTGATGCTGATGAGGCTGGAGGGGTATTCTTTGGTTTTGGTTTTGGTGGTTGCTGTGGTTGCGGTTGTGGTTGCTGTTGCTTCTTCTTAGATGGTGGTGGCCCCCCGGCCGGTGTCTTCTTGATGTTCACGGTCGTGCGCGGCGAATTGGGCGACGAGGTCGGGGGGTCTTCGGGCTTGACGTCGGGGATGGGCTGCGGCGTTATGATGATCGCGTCGTAGTAGGGGCCGAGGGGGACGGCTTGGTCGCTGCTGGCCTCCCCGGGTGTACCAGTGGGCAGTTTACCACCGCCCGCAGAAGCGGCTTTGCGGCTGCTGCCGACGGAACTGAAGGGAGCGCGCGATCGTACTTGTTGGAACCTGTTGGCGCCGCAGGCTTCCGGGGCGACTGCTCTGGCGACCCGCAGAAGCGGCCTCACGCTTGTCGTTGGAGGCATGGTTGTTCGCCGGTCTGGTTGGGATGCGGCTTTATATGTCCACTATCGGGTCCTTGTACAGAGAGAAGAGTGAAATAAGCGAGGGCGATGCATTGATTGGCGTTACTACCGTCGGGTAACTAACTATAGGTGAATAGGTGAGGGTGAGTGCGTATAGGCGTTATCGACTATAGCACAAAGTTTGATGTCATAAACTCAAATGCTGGAATAACTCAATGTTGCTAGAGGATTTGGTTGAAGCCATGAATTGCCTTAGTAGATGAGGTACATACATGTATGTGGTGGTGTGGCACACGAGTTGAGGTACCTACATGATGTAGTCGCACCCAAAGATCTACATACATGTAACGTCATCGGCAAAGCTGACATGTACCTATTGTACAAGTGCTACTAGCGCATGTGATTAAAGAAGCCATTGTATGCAATTATCGATTAGTGCAGAACCTAACAATTCGAGGTCATACCCACAAACCTGCCGGTCCCCGGGCCTTGACGCGTCCGGCCGCCGTTGATTTAATCGGGAAGACGCGTCAGGAAACCACAGACTTGCATGTGCTGATGTACCGGATAAGCCTCCAGGTTCCAGGTTTTTTATAGTATCGTTTTAGTGTTAGGGGCAATCGGCTTTCCGATTTTGAATACTTACCTAAAGTCGCATCTTGCACGCAGCTGGATCCCACATAGCCCACGTTGCGCCATAACTAACCCTTGTCGCGTGTTATGACGACCTGTTATGACAACCTGTTAGAATATTCGAATATGATAATAGAAGAGGAGGCTCAACAGACCCAGTCGCTTAGGAATTAGCAGCAGCAGCAGCAGCATAATGGAAACATCGGCGCCTAAGCGCCGGAAGACATCGCCGACCGAGGGCATCCCCATCCGTGGTGGCTCTACCAGCCAGCCTGCGAGCTCGACGCAACAACATGGCGCCGCTTCCCGACTGCGGAGGACTGTCGAGAAACCGTCGCCGAGGCCCTTGCCACCCCCACCAGCGGAAGACGAAGAGCCCATGGATCCTTTCCGCGGTCGAGTGCTGCGTCGGTCTCCCCCCCGGGGCGGCGTGCTCCCACGTGCTCCCCCGCCCGAGGAACCAGAGTTGCCCCCGACGCCGACGGAGAAGGGCCTCTCCGACCCGTCCTCCATCAATACCTCACCCCTGGGGATCCACAACACGCCCTCCAAGCGAGCGCGGAGGAGCAAGGCCCTCGCCGAGAAGCTCAAGAGCTCGCCCCTGAAGCAGCCGCCGCTGCGCCCCCCGCCAGACCATGCCGCCGAAGCCGAAGGGCCGAAGAAGGCGCCTAGCCAACCCGTGTTTTCTCGGCCTCGCCGCCAGGAAGAAAGGGCAGAAGCCCCGGTCCCGGTCCCGCCCCTTAGCAGGACGCATGAAGCGTTGCATAATGATGATGACGATGACGAGGAAGCCATGATTGCAGAGCAGCTATCGCATCCGCACCCAGCGCGCAAGGTGCCGGATCCCGACCCGTTCGCGGAGAAGAAAGCGTTACGCGATTCGCTAGTTGCCGAGGTCGCGCAGCTGGAGAACGACATCGAGTTCGCAAGCCGGGAGAACGCGCGGTTGCACCGGTTCCACCAGGCAGGAAAAGGACGGCGGGACGACTGGACGACCGAGGACAAGGGCAAGATACTCGACCTATTGCGGCGACATATCCTACCGCAGGCGCCGCCGTCTGAGCTGTCCAAGAAGGAGGAAGCGGGGTCCGGGGAGCTCCTGCTGGCAGCGCTGAACCCAATCTCGTTCCTCCCCTTCAACAAGGCCGACCAGCCGATACCACCATCGTTGCTCGAGATAATGCGGGCGGCGACGACGAGGGAAGAAAGCGGGGAGAGTAGCGACCACCAAGCGACGCCAGTGGCCTCGCATTATCCCATCCCCATGACCGCCGAAGAAGAACTGCCCTACCTCCAAGTGTTCACGCCCCTGACCTTCACGTCGACGGTCTCCATGCTCCCGCCGCGAGGGGGCGAAGACCCCGATGCGACGACGATGAGCATGGGCGCGGGCGCGAGCACCAAGCCGCCGATGCAGAAGCACGTCATCTCCGTGGCCTCGAGCCCGCCCGGCCTGTTCGCGGCGCGGCTGGAGATGACGGTCAACACGAAGACGCTGGCGATCGTGGAGCTCAGCGTGCCGCAGCTCGACCCGTCGGCCGCGGGCGAACTGCGGCCGTTCATCGAGCGGATCGCCCACGGCTCATCAGGAGTGGATAAGGGGGCAGGGAGTAGTGGAAGCAACAGCGCCCTGACTCGGAACGTCAGCGTCGTCACCTGGGCCATGGGCGAGTGGACACGCCTGGCGACCCGGCGGGCGCGCTTCTGGTGCGCCGTCGAGCGGGAGCTAGCGAGCCCGGAGGGGATCGCCAGGTGTACAAGGTTGATGCGGAAGGGTGGCAGCAGCAACAGCAACAACAAGAGGAGGAGGGTAGGCAACGGCGACGGCGAAGCCGATGAGGAAGACGAAAGCGATGATGAGCTCGAAGATGGTCAGGACGGGAAGAAGGGGGGGAGCCGGTTCAGCAGGGCCGATTTGATGCGCTATATGGGAAGAAGCAGCTTCGACCTGGATCTGCCCGGCGCGGGCGAAGGGGGAGAAGAAAAGCCACCATCTGTGCGGATTCAGTGGCGGATCGAGCTGGACTGGACGGGGGAAGCTCGCAGCAAGATGGGCCTGTTCGTGGCAGCCCCTGCGAAGTGTAAGTCTTTTTGCGCCATCTCATTCACTTTCCAAGCCCCCTTCGATGCGTTTACTCGATCTAACCTCTGTTTTTTTTCCCGCAGGGCATAGCAATGGCAAAGGAAGGAAGAGTCTAGCGGGCATACCGATCATGTTCGACCAGCTCATGGGGAAGAACGTGGATCCAATGGTTGCGGTGAAAACCATAGTGGCGCTCTTGGCCGGCGATGGGGGAAGAAACTGAGTCGCATATCAAGCCATGACAGTGACAAGCAGTGGAAGAGATGCTTTGCGTTTTGTATCCTACGTGGGTGCGTTACGATTGTGCGAGTAAGCGGCATATGCCACTTTCTGAGTATAGAACCGGGATCAAACAGGTCGGCCGAAGGGCGACTGCAATGACACAAGGATAGCTACTTGTTGACCCAACGCAGTTCGCATGGATATATATTATATGTAGGCATGTCCCAAAGCAACCGCTAGCTAGCTCGAAGTCAAGCCGGATGGATATACCTAATCGATACACATGGGAGAGATTCCGCGTCTTATCCGTACATGGGCTTAACTTCTCCGTCTCTCATGTCACGCAATCATTACCCCCCCTATATTCCTCCCTACTCTCCTAATTGCATAGCTATGAAATCGTGATTATGAGCCCCGAAGAAGGCCCCTCGAAAACGCGGTTCTATCTATTAGTCCACATCAACGCCGAGCTTTCGCAGATCAACCTTTGCCAATTCGATCTCCCCCATCAGCTCCTTGTGCGCCTCGGGCACATCATTGAAGGTCATGACGTTCCAGCCAAGTCGGAAGAGGAGGTAGGCACCGAAAGAGACGAGGGCCCAGAGAGGGAGCTAGATCCAGGTTCAATCTCTAAGTCAGCCTGACTGCCATATATATACATATAGAAACCATCTAGGTGCCATGTAGGCAAATGGGAGGATGGGGAGAATACGTACAACCGGGACGATCTCGCTCTGGACGAGGGGCGGAAGGGGCACGAGCTGCAGGTACAGCGCCAGGTAGAGCTGCATCCGGAGGCATAAGGTCAGCTAACAATTCCTCTCCACCTTGTATGAATCTGACCACCCGGTATCGAAACCGAGATCGGGGTACATGGTATAGAACTAGGTGAAGGCTTTGCGTACAGAAGTGACGAGCAAGGCGATCGAGATGGTCTGCTGGGCGCGCGTCATCTTGGCTGGTTATCGTATCGTTGGCAAATAACTAAGTGCTGTCTGGTTCGGTGTTTCACGTTGAGAATCGCGAGACGAGCGCGTGGTCTGTAGTTCAAAGGAGTGACGGAAAGGAGAGTCGAGTCGAGTTGTCGGGTTGTCGCTGCTGTTGCTGCTGCTTCCTTTGCTTTGGGTTTGCTTTGACAGATCTGGCGTGTTCGGAAAATAAAATGAGGGTCGGAGGGTGTCAATGTCAAAGGTGGGAACGCGTTAAGAGCTGGAACGAGCTTAGGCTTGGCTCTCGCTTTGATGCATGAATTGGTAACTAGGCAAGTATGTATGCAAGTATCCGTATTATGGTTTAATACACCTGTGAACTGAAAAGGGGTAATCTTGCTACAACTTCAGTCAGTTGAAAGGTCTGGAAACAACCAGGAACTCGTTGAAAGCGTTCGGGGACTTGCGTTTGTGCTATTAATTAAAGCTATCCTCATCCATTGATGTTTCTACCCAAAGCAAGATCGTGGTAGCCTTGGCCCTTCCTCTGTGTACATGCAGACATGTCAACTAAAAAGCGAAAATCCCCCTTTCCCCTCCCCCGCCCACCCCAAAACAACCCGTCCACCAGATTCCCAAAAGTAAGCAAGTTTTAGATCCTCGTCTATGGTTGACTCGAGAGTTCTGTTAGAAATGTTGCAGTATGCCTCTGCTATGTCCCCTGATGTGGTATCGGAACTGTACCTTTCAGGTAAGCCATAGGCCACGGGGAGAGTCGCCGAAGCTGATGCCGACCTTCAAGTCGAACTCGAAGGCAGCGTGCCCATGGTAATATCCATTGGCCATTGCGGTTAGATGCCTACCTTGAAACGGGTTGGGCGTTTGCATTTGCGTTTAAGTCTCCATTGACGTCTCCCGTCGTTGTCCTGAATCCCTTCTTCTGTCTTGCCTTCACCACCTTCCTCGTCCTCGCGCTCCGCCTTCCGTTTCTTACTAGCCTCTTCCTCTTCTCGTAGACATTTGTATCTTAGATACTTGCTTTCCTGCTGTCTCTCGTAATATGCAGAGGGGTCGAACGAGACTTGAGCGTCCTCCCAGGCACGCCGGCTGGTTATGCATTCATCAGGTATAGAGTCCTCGATGAGGTACTCGTTGTTAAAAAGGGCAGCTGAGGATAGCAAATTGAAAAGTGACGTCAGGTATCCCAGATTCCATATTCGCTGTTTGTCATGATCCCAATGCGGCCCTGTGGTGTCAATGGTCAGAACTTGGATGCCGGTCCGGCCTCGGGCTTTGTGGAATCCGGCGACAACGGCCACTAGTTTTCTGCTGTTCGTGACGGACATGAACGGGCTTGGATAATGTGAATTCCAAGACATGTGCTTTTGTAAGTGGTTTTGAAAGAATACGGGATTAGTGCTGAAGAGCCCGTGGCTTCGTGGCTTGGTCCCGCCAAAAGGCATATCATCGTGTATGACGCGATATAGACGCTTAGGTCTTCCGCAGTCTGGGAACCCACATGTTTTAATCGTGATTGCCTTCTCGGTAAGAGGTCTGCCACGTACGAACCTCCCACGTGTTGCTGCTGCGTAGTCATTGGAAAGTTCCGGATGTTCAATTTGAAGTTCCTGAAGGAACCCACTGGTGGTCCATAACTTGATCGTGTTTCTGTCGCCTGTCTTGCTATCCAGCAGCCATGCTTCGACCTCCGGTTCCTCTTCTGGGGTCGAGTCACGTCTCCCGAAAAGAGCAACCCGGTATTCTCGCACCAAGGTAGGTCCTCGACCTCTGGTTCCTCTTCTAGAGTTAAGTCACGTCTCCCGAAGATAGCAGCCCCGCATGCTCGGAGCAAGACAAAATCATCCATGATGTGTATGTTCGTGAGATGAGACGTTGTCTATCAGGAGGCATAGGCTTGTAGCTGTAGTTGCTGGCACTGTAGGAATATTAAGCGAGGTAGATGTTTGATATCGCTCTTTCCCCTCGACAGTAGATGCGCTGGAATTTAGTGAAGAACCGCGAAGGGTCCACCACTATGTGTTCCTTGGAACTCAACTGTTCTTGTAGGTAAGGGAGGTGAAATATCGGAGACAGGCTGTTGTTGTCATGAATGCTATGATCATGGAGGATGCACTGTAGGGTTGCATAGACTGTTGCTTTGCCTTCACTGTGATGGGATTCCTACCGTAACTCCCTGTAAAGATAGAATCCACGAGGGAGTGTTACTTTCCTTCAAGAATGCTGAGTTGTTGCATTCAGTGGGATGATTGTGTCGATATATGAGTATGAGGCAACTACGTCCCCTGACCAAGTAGATGATGGGACGAGTCCACAACCCGGTAGACTCTGCTAAGGTTAATCGTGTGATTAAGGTTGACGACGTGGTAATGGTTGACGACTTGGCCGGGATTGGCAAAGTGGTCAGGGCTGACAATGTTACCTTCTAGGAATTCTTGGTATGCTTGAGGGCTGGTGGTGTAGGTGTCATTGCAGATGCTTCCTAGATATCATGGCATGAGGTAATGTGGATGTGACGGGGTCTGAAGACTGTTAGTGCAACATCGACCGAGGAAACGTCTAGAGGACACCACGAAAAGGACCGTTCAGCAGGACGGTATTAAAGTAGTTATGATGTTGCTGACTGTGGTTGTTCCCCCCTTTCAACAGATTAGCATGTGAGGGCTCCTGTATTAGAAGGGGCGTTAGAAATCCCTTGAGGAAGGAACGGATGGTATGGGGAACTAGAGTGTCGTTGGGACATCATCCTCCCTTAAGGCAGATTCAGATATCTGCTGACGCCCGTGTCATATCTGCAGGTAGAAATATTATCAAGGGCTTCTGATGGAAGCTGTTTTGGAAGGTACGTTCGACCTATTTTCAAATGCAAACAACATCTCATGTATGAGATATACGTTCAAGAGGGAGTCTTTGAGCCTGTAGAGCTCTGATCACCTACCGTTTAGAATCAGCAGATGGTATCACGGCACGGTCAAGTCATTGTAGGTAGGTAGGTAGGTATGTATGGGAATGTACGTAGGTAAACCATGTATTAAGACTAAATTAAGAACACACGAAGATGAAGCTTATGTTATCAACCGCGGAGAGCGGAAACCCCTAGCCCTGAAATACCCTCAATATATTTCTCAGAAAACATAGATTACCGCCGCCGCCAGTAACCCCAGAGCTCCCATCACGAACTGCAAATTTGCCGCCTCGGTGTGTCCTGCCGAAACGGGTATAGGGCTGGATGTTCCAGATACTGCCCCAGCAGTGGATGTACTTAGTACCCCCGTACTGAACGGGGGAAAGTGATGGGCCATGGAGGAGTTCGAGGCACCGGTGATGCTTGGGCTACTGCCAGTCCCAGGAACCGTAATGGTAACTATAAAGATGGTATTAGAGTAAGGGTTGCCTATGGAAGGAATAAAGAAAGCTATCTTACCTGTTCCCGAGCATTTCGAAGATGTGGACGCAATCTGTGCCGAAACGCTGGTGCCAACGAAGCTGTTGATACTTGGCGTGACCAAGGACTGCCACGAAGAGTTGGAAGGAGCAGAAAATGAACTTGCGGCAGTTGCAAGTAGGATGGTTGTGGTGGTAGAGCTCGGGGCATGGTGGATGGTCGTAGTCTTTGTTACCCCAGCCATCGTACTTGTAGCTGGGGGTAGAGTAGACAGAGGCAAGCTAGAACTGGTGGCGCCGCACCCATCTTGCAAGTTGACCGTGATGGTTGTGGTGATAGTCTGGGTGCTGCTAGTGGTGGCCCTGCTAGTGGTGACCTTACCCGAGGAGTCTTCTGCGTAACTTCTCGCACCCAGAGGGAATTCGTGGGCAGGCTCACCATGCTCCTGCCCAAAAACAAAAGGCGAAGCGAACGTGAAAAGGGTGGTAACGAGTGACAACTTCATTTTGGAAGTGGAAGTGGAGAGAACGATTAAAGGATTAAAGTGGTTGTATGGATTTGGCTCGCCAGATCCAGATTCAGATCCGTTGGATAAATCTTACTTTTATAGGTTCCGCCAACCCCTTTCTGATGGTATCACCCGTACCATTCTTCATCTCCCATGCGGCCTTAAAGCTCGCGTTGCATTAAGCCGTCTCCCCTCCCCATCTTCGCTTTGGCGTGGCACAAAACCCGTCTTCAACCCCATAGCTTCGCGCACAAACTAGGCAGGAACGGTTGTTTGCTATGCGTGCTGTTGGACCGCCGTCGCACAGCATCCCTGCGGAGATTACAAGGTATACCTTTTCCCCAATACTGAAACAGGATCGTGGTGTTGTCGCTTCAAAAGGCGTTATTACCCGTACCACGTCTGAGGAACCGCTCCGTGGCACCAAACAGTATTAGTACGAGAGCAACTAATTTTCGTTGTGATCTCTTATCACAAGCTTGTGTTCAAGTGAGTATGCAACCAGGAAAGCTGGACGCATCCCATATCTTGCTTCCCTCGCACCATATGCAAGGGACAACACACATTGGACCCTGGACGCTAGATAATTGAAGTATCTGGGCCTTGTTTGCAACACCAAATGTCTTGATGAAAAACTCAAGACTAGCATCTTGGAAGTTCTTCAACTTGCTACCTACCTGGAACCTACCAGTCCTCTGGGACTTGCACATGGTACATCCCGAACAGCGCATGTCAATATGTGAAGGGAAACATCTGATGTTGGAGGTTGTAGTGTGGGAGTACTACGATAGCTCAGAAAATGTAATAGCTATCGTGGCACCGCCAACTTCGCCTTTGCGAAAAGGAGGGTTGGCCATGTCCAAACTGTAGGCTACGGGATCTCTGTAGCCCTCGTGTGCGCTCTTTCCCTTCGTATTGAACCTACCCAGTATATCGGCGCTGTTAGACGCTGGTGGGTGGCCGTAGCTAGCACATTTCCACCCAGTGGTCTTTGGTTCTCGAGGAATGATGTTCTGGTTTGCTTACTATCAACCACTCAAGAACTAGTACGCATGCTGCTAAAGGCATCCGGCCTGTTGCATGTTGAAACAGACTTAACTCCTACACCACATTTGCATTGATAAGAAGCACGACTGGCAAGACCTTGAGTCCTAGGTGCCTTGTTGCACGCA
This sequence comes from Diatrype stigma, assembly GCA_022225965.2. Classification (NCBI taxonomy): domain Eukaryota; kingdom Fungi; phylum Ascomycota; class Sordariomycetes; order Xylariales; family Diatrypaceae; genus Diatrype; species Diatrype stigma. The sequence goes on from JAKJXP020000059.1 coordinate 35,386, forward strand.
TCACATGTACAATTTGTAGTAGCCCAGGGGGTAGGAACCTGAGTTGTTCGAAGGCGGGTTATGACTTCTCAATGACTGGCTGACAAACGACGCTATCGAGAGATAGCGAGACCGTGACGTGGGAGGAAGGATGGTAGCCTCGTCGAAGATGGAAAAAATAAATATAGCCGGTTTACTAATGATCTGTGATTCGGCACTCTTCGCCATTCCTCATGCGACAGACTCAGCATACTGAATACGGCATCGTAATGCAGTAATAAACTGACGCCAGCACGTTAAACAGCGCCAACACGGCCATCCTTCGAAAGGCAATCTTCACCTCTGTTTGTGATAGACATTGTATAGCAAAATGTATGCTTGCCGATATGCGATCGCTCAGTCAAGTTGGACGTGCTTACTGATCTGGCGTAACAACCGCTGAGACAAAGCTACTTGTCGAGAATACGAAGAAAGTCTTCCGTTATAGCAGAATGACCGGCATCTAGCTTAGCATTGCTGATGCCAGCAAGAAGCCTCCGTACCCATGACCCGTCGCTTCTAAGAATAAGGGTGTGATGACATGACAAGCCTCAAGAGAACATGAAATACGACCAAGAGCTACTCAATCAGCAGAACGTGCTCTGCTCTTGCGGATTGTATTTAAAGAGAGCCTGCTTTCCAGGTTCCAGCTCAGGACAAGAACAACACAGCACAGAAGATTCAGGACTCGCAAGTCAATCGCACTTCTTCCCTAGACATACTCCATCATGCGTCTCTTCCAGACTGCCATTGCACCGCTCCTAGCAGCTGCAGTAGCAACGGCTGCACCAGCGCTGCGGCATGTTACGGAAGACCCAAGCTTCCTCATTTCTCTCACCTTCGAGGACGGCACCACTTCGGGTATCTTCAAAGTGGCAGACTCTCTTGAAGAAACGGCGCTGAGTAAGAGCCCATCGCCCATGCGTCTCACGAGTGAGATAGCAAGCATATATAGCTAACACCGCATTGGCAGGCTACAACAAGACAACCTCCTTCGTCTTCATGGATTATGAAGACTTCACATTCCCGGCTGGCCCGACGGGCAAGTGCACGTTCCTGGAACCGGATAGGCAGGGATTGGGCACTCTCCAAGTCAACAAGGCGACTACCGTACCGGTCAACCCCCTAAGTGTCATTGGGTTTGTTCAGTGCAACGTGGTGTGAGAGAGGCTCGGGACCGGGTGTACATGGTGGTTCCGGTCAAGGCCGGGTTGGCTTGGATTGATTTTGCTGTTTTGGGATCATAGACATGGATGGGGAAGAATACTGCCTGGAGAAATTAAACTGTCTGGTCTCGTTAGCTAGCCTGTAAATAAGAAACAAGGTCAATAGAACTATAAAGTGGAAGAAGACCGGTTATATTTGAGATCCCCTTAGCATTTGATCCGAGCTGCAGTACACGGTATGGTATGTACAACCTGGAAGATGGCAGAGGAAGTTAGGCTGACGAACGAGGGGAACCGAACGAGGGGAACCGAACGAGGGGAACCGAACGAGGTGAGCCCCTAAACTATTAACTAGAGCTCATTAACTGCTACCTGTGGGCTAGCTGGCTACTTACTATAGGGAGGTAGCTGCCCTGAGGCGCCCTGAACAGTTTGAGGTAATCCACAGCCACCCGACTTAGTCACTGTACGTAATAAACGCGCGTGCATGCACCGCCGAGTGAACAGCGAATCACGTGCACCTACCAAGTGCGATGCAGCGCTGGGCCCTTGATGAAGCCTTCATGAAGCATGCAATTGACTATTACAGACCATTAACACCCTCCTTCCTACGCGAACTACATGCACATGAGGCTGTAAAGTAAGCCAGACAGGCTGACAGGAGTCATAAGAGAAGTTGCAATTATGTTATCGACGGTCCGGGTGTGAGAAAGGAGATGCCAGCCTTACGTACAATCCTACACACTTACATAAGTACGGACTGAGTAACAAAAGTGGAGTGAAAGCTCACTTTCGGGTTTACCCCCCAAGAACATCTTTAGCATAACTGTTAGTAGTTCAGGGGTTTGGTACATACTTATATATTATATGCCTATCGTATAGCCCGTCTTGTTTACTTCTCCTTTCTTTTTTGGTTGGTAGCCTGGAAACGCCAACAGACCATCATCTATCTACCGGAACTCTAGGTCCTACCAAATAAAGCTTCTCAGGCTTATTACCAAGCATTGACCAGCCATGACCCCAGACGAGATCGAGCAGTTGTTCTCGAGCAACCCGCCGCCGCTGAGCGGTAGTGCTGGGAAGGAAGAGGGGGAGGATACCCCCCTACGGGAAAGCGAGCAGTCTCAGCGGACCGAAGAGCTGGGCCGCGTCCTCGCCACTGCTAGGCACCTGTGGGAGACGGGCTCGAAGGATCTGGACACCGTCGCAGAAAAGATCGGGAATGGAGCCAGAAACGGTAAGCATCTATGGCCTCATAGCTATGCTGTGGCTCAGGATTACGAACGAGTTTACCGTGTTAGTTATTCGCGGAAGAGCTGCTGCTAACGAAAAGATGGGCTTCACCATTGGATATTAGGCTCCTGGAGGATACCCCTAGGAGAGTCTGGATTACTCGACCTCTTCATCGAGATCATAGGCACGGATGAGTTAAGGAAGCCCCTCGTGGTCCACGCCCTCCGCACAATTGGCAACTCATGTGCCGACACGGGTAGGAGAAATCCCACACTATCTATGTAGACCAGAAAGCAGAGTTTAGCTAACGAGTGCATGGCATTACTTTACAGACCAGAACCGGGAGCGGGTGGTCGCCGCAGAGAGCTTGTCCAAGATAGTGCGCTTACTCAAGGATGACTCTCTCCTGCCCCTGGTTATCCCTGTGCTGTACAACATCTGCGTTGATTATGGTGAGGCCCCCAGACACAGATGAAGACAGCCCCGCCACTCCGGTGGACGCATCACGACAGCTATCTAGGTAATGTAACTAACACACATGAACGCTAGAGCCCGCGCAAGCCGCCGCATACAAAGCCGGCCTGAACCCCGAGCTCATCAGCCTCCTCTCGGGGTCGCGCCTACAACATGCCGAGGCCTTCATGGGCCTCATCTGCAAGCTATTGCGCCTCGTAGCAGGCCAAGGTACGTACGCCTTGACCCCAAGAATATAAAATCGCCTAGGATTCCCTTTCTTTCTTACAATTCAGCGCACGCCATATAATACGATGCTAACCGAAACTGCCCAAAGAACCCGAGTCTGATTTGACACACCCCGACACACCCTACACTCTGCTCAGCCTCGCAGCAGCCGGCAAGGGGGGTTCAGAGGAGGAGGAAGAGGAGTCGTCGCCGCCGTCCACTAAAGACGACGATGACAACGACGATGATGATCTCGAGGACTTCCTCGGCCAGGCCTCGGTGGCGCTCACGTACCTAGCGCACACGCAGTTCCAGGACTCGTTCCTGGCGAAGCCGAACGCCGCGGCCCTGTTCCTGCGGGTGTTCTCGCGGGCCTGCGGCGAGTTCGGCGCTATGGCGACCGCGGCGACGGCGCATCTAGACGACGAGGACCGGGCCCAGCTCAAGAAGACCCAGTCCGTGTTCATGCAGGTGCTGGCCGACCTGTCGGCGCACCCGGCGTTCGCGGCGGCGTGCCCGCTCGACGGCCCGGAGGTCGCGACCCTGCGGCGCTGGATCGCCAACGCTACTACTGCCTCCTCATCAACGCCAGCAACAGTTCCGATATCAAAGTCGACACCGACACCGCCGCCGCCATCCCACGCCCAGCAGCTGCGGGGCGCCGCAGCGTGTCTGGCGCTAGGCAACGTGGCGCGCTCGGACGCGGCGTGCACCTCGCTCGTGTCGGGCGTCGAGGTGCACAAGCCGCTGATCGCCATCCTCTCCGCCTCCCTCTCGTCCCTCCACAAAACCGACAGCAACAGGGGCGAGAACTCCACGCCAACCCCCAGAACGGACGCCGAGCAGCAGCTCCTATACGCGGCTCTCGGGATCCTCAAGAACCTCGCGATCCCCGCGGCGAACAAGGCGGTGCTCGGAGGCGCGGGCCTTCTCGAAAGCGGCAGCGGCAGCGGTGGTGACGAAGCAGCCGCAGCAGCAGAGGAGGAAGAAGAAGAAGCGATCCTCCCTCGCCTGTGGCAGATCAGCGCGCAGCCGCAGGTGCAGTTCGCAGCCGTGTCGCTGGCGCGGCTGCTGCTGGTCGGCTGCGCGGAGAACGCGAGGCGCGTGTGCGCCGCGCGGGGGAGCGGCGGCGGCGGTCGCACGCACCTGCAGGTGCTGCTCGGCGTGGGCAGGGAGACGGACCAGGAGCCGACGAGGACGGAGGCGGCGCGGGCGGCGCTCAGCGTCTGCCGCGCGCTGCACGCGCCGACGGGCGGTCCGTCCGTAGCCCCCGACCGCGGGGCGGAGAAAGTGCGGGAGTTCTACGAGCGCCATGCCGATAGCGGGCTGGCTGATGCGCTGCTCTTCTTGGGCGCGCAGAAGAAGTACCCGCTGTTGCGGTCGGAGCTGTGGTTCGTGCTGGCGCTGATGGCGCGGTCGTCGTCGTCATCGTCGTCCACGACGACTGAGGCTGGTGCTGGGGCGGCGGTGGTCGCCGGGCTGCTACGGCAGCATCGCGAGCTGCTGGCGGCGCTCTCTGAAGCGGTCACAGGGAAAAACGTTCTCGAAGAAGCTTACGACATCACCGATGCCGATGCCGATGCCGATGCCGAATCGACTACGGCTGCTGATGGCCCTTCTGGCGCCCAGCCGCAGGCTGGATCAGTGATTAGTGTTGGCGGCAGCGGCAACGGCGGTGGCGTCAGTGAGCTGGGACTCGAGCCGCAACAGGTGGACCCGAAGCAGGCGGCTTCGATGGCTAAGGTGGACCGAGAGAATGGCCTCGTGCTCATTAACGAGTTGATGGGCCAGCCATCCGATGTTACGAGTCTCTTGCCTATCGACACATTACGACGGATTCTAAAGGAGGGCGGGGATTTGGTTCTAGCTAGCAGAGACAACAAGGCTTGAGGACAAAAGGGGGGCAGTGGAAATGCAAGACTGTAATAATTCATAAATCATGGCACCATGACGGCCTATCATCTCATGACTCTGAAAAGCATGTCGGTTTTTTCTTGTTTTTCCTGTGATATGGGTATTAAAAGACCCCAGTCTAGATATAAAAATCACAGGCCTTTTAAGCGTAAGAGCATGCAAGTGTCCTTTGTCCATTCATTTTCCCATTGAGAACGACCTAGAGTAAACCGAGAGATGCAATAATGCTTCGGCCTTGTATCGGGAGATGATATACTCCCTCCTGTCTGCGCAGGAACGACAGGCCAGACCTCCATAGCCATCCGACAACGCAACCAAAGCAGAAACTAATTGAAGCCGTCCGTACTCCTGGGCATGCCCCTTCAAGTTTCACGATCCGTTTATTTCTTAGCCGACTCAGCCTCGGCCTTCTCCTTGGCACGCTTCTCCCGAACACCACGAAGTCTCGCGTCGCTTCGGGCCTTCCGCAGAGCGGCGTAGGCGCCACCCTCGATGGGAGCGGGCATGTCGCTCTTGTTGATCTCGCTAACGCTGACGGCTTGAGGGATGGGGAGAGCGGCTTTGACGTTGGAAATGACCTCGGACTCGCTGAACTCCTTGGGCTTGCCACCCTTGCGGGGGAAGACGATCAGGCGGGCCTTGTAGGCCTTGAGGCGGGCAACATTGGCGGCAAGCGACTCTTCGCTCAGGTTCTGGCGGCGGGAGTCGACTGAGATACCGATAGTGGGGGCAGTGAGACGGGGAATACCGGCCTCCTATACAAGAACCAGTCAGACACTGCTTCTAAAACCACGGTGCTGTATTATCGGGTAAAACCATACCTTCAGCTCAGCCAGAGTGAAACCACGTCCAGCACGGACTTTTCGGTTGTACTTGAGAGTCGGGCATCGGACAACAGGTCTCAACTTGTCGACGGGTCGGGGCGCAACGGCGGCAGCCTTGGCTTGTCGCAGAGAGCGACGTCGGATCTTCTGGGTCGGCTATTCCTCCCAATGATCATGTCAGAATCGCGTCCCCAGGTAAGTAGTGGTAAAATGGTAGAAGGAATGGTTTTTAGAACATACCTGGTCGAAGTGAGTGCGGACCCGACGCTGCCAATCCTTGCGGAAGTCTACATCACATCAGATTCATTAGTCCTGATCCAAGCTATTTGTTGCTCATGTCTTCGCATCGTGGGGTAGGAATCATCGATCGTCGATCATCGATTGCCAATTGCGTCGGTTCATCTGTCCACCCATCCATTCGTTCGCACTTTCTTCGATCGGGTAGGACTGGAGCTACAGGCAAGAACAGAACATGATGCAGCAGACAGACGGACGCCTAGGCGAATCGATGATCACAAGATCTCAGACGAATAGATGGCGACGTACGGTTCTTCTGGATCTGGTTGTTGTGCTTGATCGCCATTGTGGTGGTGACTTCCTTGCGATCAAGTCAAATGGGCGGTCGGTCGGTCGGTCGTGGGTTGAGGAAATGGAGGGAAAAGGCACTCGAATTGTCGTCTCACTTTCTTCTCCAGAATTGATTGAAGTTCCGGGTCCACGAACACGAAATTTCCTACTGTCAAGCACCAGTCGCTAAGCGTGGGTGCGGGTGGGTAACCTTCGGGGGTGCGGCCACGCACAAACTTTTTTCTCGCTAAATCCCGAAAATTTTGGAGATAGATAAGGACCCAAGATAAGAACACCCAGGGCAGTAAAACCCTATCCAGAGCCCCATATAATTGTGCTCTCAGCCACAGACCCACTGTCCCACCAGCCATAGTTCATCTATGGCTGAAGTGGTGCTTCATCCCCGGGGGCCCCTCACCTGCACTTCAATCAGTGCCTTCAGGCTATCGATAAGACCCCTTTTTGCTGTTTGCTACGACTCTTATCGCCCCCATGTTTGGGCACGGTATGTGATAGCCTCTCTTCGACATCGCGGTAAAGCCATCAACATTTCGGGCTACCCATAGGATACTAGGCGACATGTAATTACACAAGGATACTGTTATTCAGTATATTAGGGACACTACAATCGTCGGACTTCTTGGGAAGGGGGTCTCATGGGGGCATTAAGTCACATGGACAAGGCTACCTAAGGCTAGTACTTCATACATGTTCATATAACATGGAAGCCTTCTCCTATATATGACACTCTCCGCGGCTGGGTCTATCAACACATGAAACCACTGTTCAATTCACGTTGCAAGCCTACCTACTTAACAAGTAATACCATCTACTTCTGAACTTCATCTTTGGCAATGAAATTGGCCCCTCGAGTTTTGAGGACAAGCCCAAACAAGTCTAATAAGTAGATATACTCAGTTCATGTTGAGTCCTTCAATAATGCTCCTATGGTATCGTCACAAGTGGTCTAGCCAGTAACACATGGCTTTCATATGTATATCATATGGTTGGACCTAAAGATGGAGGCTTCTGCACTTTCCAAGCCTTACAGCCCAACTCCTTAGTTCCACTATCAACATATGGTGGCAGTTGAATCTAGAAACCTGTTTATCGATACCGGTAAGTTCAAGGAAAGTTATAATCATATATCCATGGGGTTCCTCTTATAGGAAGGAGCAAGCAGAGATCTGTTTTTAGATATCTTGTATGTAACCGACTGAAACGACTTCAGCGCGATGATGCTTTCACCTCAACTTCGGTATGGAACTTTCTATCATGTCAGAAACATGGACCCTTCCGTGCTGACGAGTTCTTACCGACATTCAGTAACTCCGATTGATCTTCTCCTGATACGCAAGCTTGGATAGGGATCCATGTGACAGCACCAACGAAGCGGCAACAGACACCATCGGAGATACTATATATAGAACTCATGCCTTATACCAGCAAGGTCAGTTATTGCTATATTCCAAGCCATCCATAATGCTCACATCCAAGAACTGGTACATACATAAGGTCTCTAGGGACAGTTATGTAACAAGATCGTGGTTTCCCTGGAAAACGTAATGGTTGTGCATCAGCCCTCCGTGACCCCCGTACGTTGCCGCCCGAAAACTTTCGTCTATAACAAATATGAGTCATCGACTAGCTCTCGTATTTCATTGTGTGTATAGCAAGAGTTCATGCTGGTGGAAGACCACTTGTCCAGTGTGATAGACCGAGATGAGACGCAGCGGCTATCAATGTCATGCTATTATATACCTAAAGCTTGACCGACAGGGGACTCGGCCTGTCTATCATATGTAGACCTGAATAAAAGTACCCCCTAGTTGTAGAAACGTTCGAGAGGATGATGATATCCCCCCTGGCACGTTCTATGGATCTTGTGTATGGTTCTGTGATGACACCGTTCGCGTATTCAAAAGATGTAACCAAAAAGGTCCGTTGACCTCCCTACATTCATCTACTTATATTATAACGCATGTATGGGGTTACGACTCCCCTATGTTGGGCATGGGTGGATGGCCGTCACTATGTTGCCTCAGCAGCGTCCATTACACAATACTCTAGAGGAGGACAGTACTGATAACTATCTAATAGTCAAGGACCATGCTGCGGCCTATCTAGCTTTGCGCTTCGTACCTGCCGAGGTTCGAACACAGTGGAGTGGACGCGATGCTCTATTCAGGGAGAGGAATCGGAATCATACGTTGGCTATAGGATGCGCCGACAGGCGCCACAGGCTTTATATTGACACGTAGCTTTTCGTTCTTGTAGGGGGTGGTAGATATGGTCGACTTGGAGTGATTCAAAACAATACCTAGGGACGTGTCCAGACAGTGAAAGGACCACGGTTGTCATCGTCAACCAAGTAGATACCCCGGTTATTGAAACAGGAGCCAGCTCTCGCTAACCATCTACACCATCTCCCTGCTGGAACGATGAATATTCCGAGGCTGATTTCCCTTTTTGGACAGCCTTGCGGTGGCCACTACATCCATACCAAATCAGTCATCTACAAGACATGCCCATGCGCCATCCTGTTCAGTGCAGCCAATCATCTCTGGCACTAGGGGCACTCTAGATTAAGAGAACCCTGCGCCTGACTTGGGCTCCCAAGGAGCTGTTGGACATATGACTATCCCCGGACTAAAATAAGGAGTCTCTCTGCCGAGGAAAGGGGGATGTTTCGAGGGCACGGCTGTTCTTCATGAGAAACTCTTCGGTCAAGTAATCTGGTCAGGCAAGATGAAGCACACCCTCAACCAACTCGGATAAGAGGAAACGCCAGGCGCAGGACCATGAAGACAAGCTACGTTCTTTCGCTCTAGGCAAGGGCATAGAAGCGACCTTTCAAAATATCTTAGCTGTGTTACAAAGGCAGCAAAAACTTGAGGCGAAGCTGTCCAGCTGCCTGTCCAACGGCGGCAGAATGCTTTTCTCACATAATACTTCCTGACTAAGATGATGATCATATGAAGTGATATGACAAGAGCTTCGACTCGATATGGAGTGTAAACAAAGCTACAATCACCTTAGCGGTAACGCATTGGGGGCTGGTAGAGCAATGCTCTGTCATGCCTACGAAGTAGATTGCCATCCAATGCTGGGAAGATCAGTATCGCTAAACTCCGTCTCTTCCTAGTTATGACCATGAACAGATGCGAGCTTCTATGCGATATGAGCATCCAGTTGAAATGGCCAAGCACCTATCAAAAGGGGTTAACCATGATCTGTCACCCAGTAACCTCATATATCGTTGCACGTGTTTGAACATGAACGCAATCCTCTAACTTCTAACGGCCTATAATAAATGACTAAACCTTCCCACCCCTTTAGCAAGCCGTACCCTGCAACGACAATACTGCCGTGCGCAACGAAGTAAGGTTTCCATGCAGGTGTTGGTTGAGCCTTGTTCTTTCCGGCTGGTGACAAGTGCCTTGAAACCTAGACCCGCGCTTTAGGGCTTTCCCAACCGACCGCACGTTCACCGATCGCATAGGTACTTCAGCTAGACCAGTCAGCTCGAGAACAAAACGCATTTAAAGATAAAATACATCAATTGCTCTAGGAACATTGCGTTAGACGCTTTGCCTAGTAGTCAGGTAGTACATACCTATGTAGGCCCCCCTCCCCTCATCTAGATGTCTTGAAGGGGAATAGTCATCGATCGGAATGACGATAGACGTGGAGAGTAGCGCACGAAGGGACCCCCTTTTTAGCATTCAGCGAAACGGACATGGCTTGCGTATGTATATACTGTAGAGCTCGTATCTGCAACGACCGATTGCGTGTATGCTATGTAGCCGCGGCCATTGACCAACATGGACATGAAGCCTGAAAGCTCGCTCGAGTAACTGCTGATGAGGTCCTGAGCATGTAACAGGAGACCGCGAGGCAAACACCTCGACTATAGAATCTGGTGCGAGCTGGAAGGGCCTGGGCTATGGAACCAAGGAGGCCGTTACCAGCGCACAATGCTCCGCATTCCAGGCAGGATGTACGCAAGTATGTAGGTATGTTGAGCGGCTCGCTAGGCCTCCCGTTATGGGCTGGGCTCTACAAAGTAAGGGCCAGCCTCCTCGGTAGGAGCGAAGAGGGCCAATTGCCATCCACCAGCATGCTACATACAATGAATGGGAATGCAGCTTAGTGATGGCAAACTTCGGTACCAAGAGGTACTTGCCAATGAATATATCTCGATGTTCCCCCGCCGGGTGATGAAAATTGGGATGAAGTATATGCACTAAATTAGTCAAGAGGGAGGGAGGCAGAGAAAATCGCGAAAAAAAGGGTTCCCGCTCCACGTGGCTTAGGTACTATAGTATCAATAGCAGGTAGACAGAACCGGGATACCATAAAACGGCCGGGGTCGAAGGTTAGGTTTCGTTCCCTGACTCGACCGGCACTCGGGAGGGTATAATGGAAGTCGACGCAGCAGAGTTTTCCGCCGTTCGAAGGTTACATCAAATTGGCAATCACATGGCAGCTAACGGACGATATTCCGCTGCCCATCTCTCATCCGCTGCCCTGTAAAGTTCGCATGTGACAAACAATCCGAGTTGGAGGACGAGGCTGAACAGACTGAACAGGGTCAAGAAAGCTGGCCCTCCTGTGCCTTCGCCACGTCATTGTTAGCTCTAGTTTTCACGTAGTCGCCAGTAGTGACAAGAACCTGACTTGAAGAATGCAATCAGGATACATAGTCATCGCATGAAACGTAACGTTTCCAGCGCCACATGGGTGCTCCCCTTTCTCCGTGTCCCACATCTTCCTGCAATATCGGCCGATGGAGGCAAGGCTGGCACTGGCAGACCGGCCGGAAAGATGGAAAGATGGAAAAAATGGAGAGGCGGAGAGGGAATCTTCCTTCTGACTGCGTCACGTCCAGGGTAGTGAGTGCCCTTCGGGTGTATTCGGGTGCGTAGAAGCAAAGGTGGAGAGACTAGCACGTAGGGCTCGAAATAACTCGGCGTCTTTCTGGAGCCTCTTCGGCAACGAGGTCGGGTACAAAGTATATGTATCAGGTGTATGTATGAAGCTATGGACGGGGTTCGAGGCTGATGAGAGGTGCCGAGACGCCCCAGACGCAAGCTCGGGGGTGGAAAATCCTAACCCTTCCCCACCCGAGGTCTGGTCCTTGCTAATAAGGGAACCCCATCCAGCCATCGTCGCTCAAGGCGGAAGGCTTCTAGAAGGAATCTAATATTATGGGTACGGGACCCTCTATATAGGCGGAGGAGAGAGCCGTTTTCAGGTGTGGTCGGGTGGTTGATCCCATTTTCGGTCTAAAGCCCCTCCGTGACGGCGCCGATGTTATCCCTAGAAAAGGACCGATCCCAACTGGATGGGACCTGGAAGTCAGGGAGTCTCTTCTTCAAGTACCTGGATACATGCCTTTATTGTATGGGCTAGCATGTACTTAGGGCTTAGGCAGGCGTAGTACCAAGAGCACATCGAATTTCGAGAAGAGCGCAATACTACGTAGTAAAGGGTACAGTAGCAGTATCTGAATCATTAGGTATATTCTTGTCAATATCATAAGGACTAACAGGGTCGACAAAAGTACATCTAAATGGATGTGAAGCTGTCCAATCACTGCCTTGTCACAAGGCTTCCCCTGAAACTTCTGTCGTAACATAAGGGCCCTAGGCAGCTAGAGGCCCTATAGTACGACAATAGGGAGACACGATAATATAACTGGCGTTTTGGAGATCTCCCCACAAGAGCTGTTGTAAGCCACGATGCGATGATGATGGATGATATGGAACTGACGTGTTGCTTAGCCTCGCAGCTAAGCCTCCTGGGATCTGATATGCCGCCATTTTGATTGGTTCATATTCCATCGTCATCTGGTCAATACCACAAAGTATGCATATAGGGTTCCGGAACGCCGCAGAGTGACTTTCAGACGGAGTCATTCATTTGCAGGCAACAACGCAGGATGGGGCTGCGTTGGCTCATGGTTACCGTCCAACCGTTCAAGACGCCGAATGGCATTCCAGTGAGGTATGTACAGTGAGGTATGTAGGTATGTAGGTTGCTTGCTTGTCGTTGGCTGTTTGCCGTTTGCCGTGTTGCCGTTACCGTGGCTTTCCCATGTGATGATGATAACTAATCCATAGTGGCCGCATGCGCTGCATTTATTTTACCTGATATCTTCCGGGCTGTGCATGTGTAGGTTGTATTAGAGAATGCAGCTAAGATAGAGCCTTATGCATCAGCGCACCTGTAAATGTCGGTGAGTAAGGGTGTTGAGGCTCCGTGACAGCACACATCCCACTATACATAGAGTCTCTATACATACTGGCATTCCAACATACATACCGTTACCCCTCTATCTCGTGCGGGGCACTCCTTCATACATAGAAAGAGAGGGGAATCGATGCACTTTTCATATTTTATGTATTCATGTAGGCGAGTGGGTAATGCTGGTTCAAGCTGGGAATGTGCATATGGATTTACCATCACTTGCCTGATTGTGAACATTAAAAGAAATCAATAAATGTATTGATCGAAATAACCAATTGCTTTTATGTGGTAATGTTTGAACTGCAGGTGAGGTACAATCCAATCTGGAGAAGTTGGTCCTGGTTATTCCGAGTCTAACGCACTGCCATCAGCACCTAGTATAAACGACGACCCATATCCATCCAAGCTGACCAAACAGCAGTAAAGAATTCACCTTTGTACCCATATTCTAGCAGTAAGACATATATGTACTAACATACAACCATGCGAGTCTATCTATAGACCAACTCCAGTGTCTGTCAAAGTCAATCGCGGTGTAAGGAATATACATACCTACCTACGTAGATATGTTGGTACTTATCGTACCTACTTATCTACATACATGTAGGCATCTACCTAGGTATGTAGGGGAATCTCGCGCCAGATACATGCATACATACATACCACCCCGCTTCCTAAGACTGCAATGCGCGGTGGACGTACATATCTACCTACAATCCATACCTTACCTTAAAATACAGGTAGGTATAATAGGAGGTATGCTATAGACTTGACCATGGTGTTGCTTCACCTGGCCCTACAGCTTTGCATACCCACATGCATTAGGGGAAGTTGACGTCAAACGGCCGGATGCAACACGAAGTTCATCCATCATATCAATCAGCCTTGCAGTTGGCGATCCCATGGGTATAACCCCTGAACGGGAATCGGGGGCCTTGGCAGAACTAGAATGTCAGGAATGTTTGTTCTATCAGATAGCATCAACATTGATACGTCGATTGATGCATGTGATGGCCGAAAACAGCAACCTGTTGCTAAGCTTGGGTATCACCGGCTCACCGGCGGTCCCTACGTACATACAACCCATGGCAGCCATGGATGTCTCTCTCCCCTCACCGCTTAGCCCTATGACAAAGCCCTATGACAATATCTTCCTCGGTATGCACATGCGCCAAACCACCTTCACCGTCGCTGCACCCCGAAGGAAGGGGAAACGAGACGACGGCGCCAATCCCGATCGGCGAACGTCGGCGGCGCCGCCGCTGCAACCTGAAGCTGCCGGCGGTAGCACCCGCAATCCAAGCTCGGCGATCTTTGTGGGTAGGACGCGCCACGATCGGCTCAGGTTGCTGCTGGATAGCAAAAAAGCTGGAGTCGAGTCCGCCCGTTGCGGTTTGACTGGGCGGAACCCGACGACCCCAGGACCCCCAGCCGTGCCAGCCCAGCCCAGGGTGATGGAATGACGACAGAATACCCGCTGTGGACGGGGCCCTTGCCCTTCTCGCTTTGGCATTTCCGCAAGGTGCAGATCTTCAAGGTTGTCACTTTGCCGTGGCCGTGATTTGGCAATTCGCAACGCGACCAGCGCAAGTCCGTCGACGCGGACGCACGAGCCCCCCCCATTCAATTATGTAATTCATGTAAGAAGTTATGTAGGTGCTTTGTTCCCCGTGCGTTCTTCTCATCCCCCCCGTATTCTCTCTCCCACGTCGCCTTACCCTCCCCGTCCGTTGCAGACCAGAAGTACAGAATCCCCACACACGCTTTCGTGTCCCGGCTTATTAGAGGACCCCCTATAACTATACCCCAGACTTTTGTCATAAATCTGGATATCTACATGCAAGCAAGGGGCGGGTGGACAGGCGGAATGGGCGGGAGGGCACTCAACACGGGCGAAAGCCCTGGGGCAGAGCGGAAACATACAGTATGTTGCAATGAACAACTATGAGACGAATCCACCAATTACGAGATGGATAATGCGAGCATGGGAATGTGCGAAGTGATAAGCCTTACATGTATACTGTACTATACCAGATAATGTTAGATTATTAGTTATCGGATTTTGCTTTTCCTTCTCCCCCACCCCGGCCTATGATATACGGCATCCGTGGTAGCGAACAGCTCCAACTTCTTGTTTTGGGCGTTGCAAGTGACGATCCAGGGTCCTACTCGTGCCCGCAAGGGTCCTGCACGCAATCTGTATTTATTGTACGTAGGTACGTCTGAAGAGCCGTCCGTCAGCGCGGTATATCCCGAGCGATAGGCGGGAAGAGGTGCGGGCGCAAGGGCAAAAAGGAGAAAGATTATTAATTATCAAAGTATATTTCCGAGCAAGGGACCACGACGGAAGGATTGGTCAAGCGGTCGTGATATTCGGTACCACGGCGATGTACCCCCTACCGTCTCCGTCAGCTCCCTCTGGGCCTATACTCCAGTCTGCGGGGCCATTAGGTCCGAAACGGCGAAAAGGACCTGGATGAAGACCAAACGAAACCATACCCCTTCTGCCAGTGACAACGGTTATCTTTCGACGGCCCGTTTGCATCTACTATGCAGTTCTGTACAGCTAGACTAGCTAATAGTTGTAACTGTTGGTCGTTGGTGTTCACCCCCTCATCCGTGGGAAGAGTCAGAGCTGGGGATGATAGAGATGCAATTGGTAACTAAGGTAGCAAACAGTGTCGGAGATTGGAGATGTGAGAGTTGGGGTCGGCAACGGAAGAGATCCCTTGCGTATCCGCCGGCAAAATGTTACGAGCTCCTTGGGTAGGTCCCGTCACTATGGTCGCCGTTTGAAATAATGGAAGAATATACTTCATCTGCCAAGATATTTTGTGTGCGGGGTGAGAGCTAGATTCTTTTAAGCTAGATGACTTCAAGCTATTATTTCACATATCACGAAAATGTAAGAGTTGCGTTGGGTGAATGCCTCGTGGGCTGTCATGATGCTTTAGCTATTCATGTATGCTATCTGTAGGGGTCCCAATGGATTTTGTTGCCACTTTTCTCTTCTAACGCTAGAACTTTTGTGACTTTTGCTGATGAAGGGTTTCCGTGCTCGCAAGGAAAAAACACCCTCCGCTTTTGTACTTATCGTGTCAAGAGCACTCTCCGCCTTTTTTTTTTAGAGTCCACCGCGAGGTTGCCCTCTGATATCGCTCTCAAACATACATGAAGCTCCCCTTAATTACTCTCATGCCAGCTACACTGAGCGGCCCGCGCAGAAAGGAAGGAAATAGAAGATAAAAATCAAATGCAGACCGTGGTATCATTGGTAGAGGAACGCCGATTAGTGCCGTGAAATAATCATGTGGACAGACTCATGCGCTGAAACCACGCAAGCGAAAAGTGGCACCCCAACAATGCCTGATGATTGTGGCCTCGGAGGGCTATCATCGAATATAACAGACCATCCGATGCAAATGCCATGATGGTCAATGATGAGATGCTTCGTGATAAGAAACAAGTGGAACGCCATCCTTCATGCAATTGGTATCGCTGAAATCAAACCACCTTGCAATGCGTCCGAGAACAAAAAAGAACAATGTACAAGGCAGCGAACACTGCCACCCAATGCTACATATCCGTAGCATTTTTGAGCCGAAGTTATTACCAGCTTACCAGCCCTGGGCATGGTAACCGCCGAACGCATCTCTGTTAAAGTATTGGTTCCAGCTGCTGGCGTTCGGCTCCTCCTTGGGCTTGGGCTTGCCCATGTAGGCCTTCTCAGGATATTGCTTCAGGTTCGCAACGTCGTGGGATGTATGACGTCTTTTGAGAACGGCGTTGGCTGTTGACGTCTTTTGTTGGCGCTCCCAGAGCAGATGTCTTCGCAAGGACTCCGTGAGCTCGGTAGCTAGCATATTTCGCCTAGTTGTGCGCGGGGAGAGAGCAGCTTGCTGGCGAATGGGTTGCGCGTTCGACATGATGGGCTGGGCGCCGGATCGAGGAACCTCATTTATAGGCTTCAACGGTGTGGGGCGCAGACCTCTTCTCATCTCTAACCCATGGTCGTCCGAGTCGTTCGGAGACGCTGCCATATGTGATATATTCTGCATGGTTCGCGCACGTTGAGGGATGGCTGGAGTCGACTGCGAAGCATGGTTGCCAAGGGCTCGCATCCTATCGTCCTGCCCGGCGAACATGAGGCTGATCAGGGATCTCTGCGAAGTCAAGTTCGGTCTCGAAGGAACGCGCTTGAATGTGACTTTGTCATCCATGCTAGACTTGCCACTCTCCTCGATAGAATCCTCCCATTCGGAGTCTTCATCGTCATCATCGATAGCGCTCTCATCCACGTAGCTATCCGATTGGTCACTGAGTGAGGGAATGGTCTGAGTTTGGTTACTGATGGAGCACTGCTTTTTCTGGACATTAAGCAGCGAGTTTGGCCTAGATGTATGCATGGCACTCTTGAGAGAGGAGCTCTCATCCTCCCCGGAGGAAGCGCCAAGCTGGAAAATCTTTCTCTTAGGCTGAATTACCGGCTGGCGTATCTCGAGACTCTGCGGCGAGGACTCGTCGCCAGAGGAACCCCCTAGAACGAACTTCGGTGGTTTCTTAGACTGAACCGATTTTGCGGCGGGAGATGATTTGGGCTCGGGAATGGCATCAGGCGTTGCGACCTTGGGCGAATGCGTCACGCGGAACGAAGGGATCTGAGACGGGGAAAACCCTCGAATAACTGTCATGGCGGGTGAGCCAGATGTAGCAGGCTCTTGAGGTTTTGGTTGTTCCGAAGGCGCACTGAAGGAATCAGATAAAGTCTCTGTCGGCGGGGTTGCGGAAGCCTCAATGTTTTCCGCTGAAGACGCGGAGGCCTGGTATTCGTCGGTGATCGACTGCTCGGAAGCAGAAGGGGAGGCCGACGGTAGTGGTGATGAGTCTACCTGATGGGGTAAAGGAGACAGATTAGGTTCCTTCTCTTGGATGATGGTGACCACCATCTTCTCAAGGTGGTCCGAAGTGATATGGCGCTCACGACCCCTACCCCGACTGCTTGCGTACGAATCTTGCCGGACAATCCTGGGCTGCATGATATCAACAGGCTCAGAATCAGTGCTCAGTTCAACAGCTTCCTCGTCGATGATCGAGTCGACACTGCCGGATAGTTGAGGCAAATCGGGTATCCTCTGCTCGGGGATGTCTTTGGGAAGAGAGGTAGCAGTGTGTAGTGGAGAAGTGGGCTCGGCGGAATCACAGCAGAAGGTCTCTCTGTTCCATAACCGCCAGCTGAGGTTTTCTAACCTCCGTCCCTGTTCTACCGAATCTGCGCATCTGGAGAACACTGAGAAGAGCATTAGCGATGATCTATACACAGCATCCACTGGTGATGCAGCTTCCGTGCACTTACCGGTCCACATGCTGAAAAGATTCTGCGCATTGTGTGTGTCGACTTTATGGATGACATTTGGGTCCACGGTCAAGACCAACCCTTCAGCTTTACAAGGCATGGTGCCTGTCGCGAACGCGCCGTCCGGCTGATGGAGTAGATATCGGGTATTCGGAGTATGGCTATAGTGAGGGGTGTGTTCGCGAGAACAATCGGCGCCAAAGGCTGGAAAGAAAGACCTGGCGTCTTGATCCAGCTTCGAGTTTGGAACTGCAAAGACTACGTTGGCAGTGAATCAGGATGGTCGTGCGATTTTCTTTCTCTCGAACAATCCAATATAGGCGCTATATCCAGGACGGTCGAGATGGCGCAACGGTTGTTGGATAGAGTGAGTTAGGTGGCGTAGGGGTCCTGTAGGTGTTGGACTATCGAAAAGGGCAGTCAAGTGCAGGCGAGACGAGACGAGGCGAGAATCGAGTAATACGTGATGCAATGCAATGCTGCTGCTGATGCTAAGCTGATGCTGGGAGGAGTTGCAGGTTGATTCATTGATCGATCGACGTGGTGATAGGAGGGAGAGCCGTGCTCTTGGTTGGTTCGCAATGCTAAACCCGAAGTCGTCGGTCGTCAATGTTGAACACAACGTGAACGTGGGAACAGAAACACTACGACGTCAATTAGACCTAAACCTGCCCGTATATATTTGGGAAGAAGAATGAGGAGTGGGTAGTGGTGTACATAAGTATTTCCCCGAATTCAATGCTGAGAGTGAGGGTGCGAAGTGGAGTGGGCGAGTGGGTTCCGGCCTGTATGTATGTGTGTATGTATGTATCTGCGTAGTTATGTAGTGGGTAGTAGGGAGTATGTAGTATATGTAGCATGTGTAGCTGGTAGTATGTAGTAGTATGTAGGTAGTATGTGGTATGTGGTATGTAGTCGAGGCGGTAGGCAGGCGGTAGGCGGTAGGCGGTAGGTGGCAGGTGTGTTGTATCGAGACGATGATGATTAGGATACAGTACATGCCGGTACCGAGGCAAAGCCCTGGACAGACGGGTACTTGGTGCAGGTACCTGAGTACCCTGATACATCCATCCAAGTCAAGTAGTGAAGGAGTGGATCAAGACCACACGGCCAGAAGGCGCGGTGTGGAAAGGCCCTACTACAACGTACGTAGTAAAGGGTGCTACATGCTAACTAGGACACTAGGGCAGGGAATCTCGTCGTCGCAGGGGAGAAAGGGAAAGTACCCGCCGGTACGTACTTCCAGATGCGACCGGCCTGGGGTCCTGCAATTGGTGTGATGCAGTGGATGTCCATCCCTTGTAATGATGTACCTACTCGGATACGTGCACTCTCAAGTACCTACTGACTGGAACCCTTGGGATGCCCGGCCCTGATCCTGGGAATCTGGGAATGCCTGGATTGAAATCGGGAGTAGAAAAATGGCTTCACGGGTGAATGCGCGTTCTACGTACGTACATACCTAATGTAGTAGCCGCCTTTGCTGCTAGCACCACATACCTACCTACTGCAAGGTGTGTAATCTTACACATACCAATATTTCGAAAAGCATTGAAGAACAGGGTGAACCTACGTGCTTGAATACAAACCCGTACATATCAATACATGCTGTTCAAACTGGTCTGGCTGGTGTTCTTCTTGGGTCTCAGATGGAGAGATGGTGGTGGTGGTGGCGGACGGGGATCAAGGGGTAAAAGGGTACCTGTATCCAGGAAGACATGTGGATCTTTGTGGGTAAAGGCAAGTACCTCAGGTAGGTAGATGGTCAAGTACCTACCTGTGTATGTCTGTATGTATGTATGTACCTAGGATTCCTAATTCAATTCCGATTGATCACTTGACGGCGGTCTAGTGAGTGTACAACACAACCCGAAGACATCACACACCACACCCGCCCATACACAAAGCTTGCACACACAAGCTTTCACGCACGAAGTATACACCCACTAACTGTGGCCAGACGAATCGCGACTCAACTAGAGCTCAAATTCAGTTAGGGCCTGGCATTGCTACCTTTTCAAGCTAGATCTTCCACCTTAGCGTCTCCGGTTATGCCCGAACAGGTACTATATACTTGATAGAGTATTTTCCGGTACTAGTCTAGCAGTTCACAGTTGATCCTTTAATAATGCAAACGCTGTTCTGGAATACCTGAATACCCGGAACATTGTCCGTTCTGCCGGCAAATATGCACTTGTATGCCTGATGACCACAATTTTATCAAAGCCGCCGAATGCTGCTATGAAAGCCTAGTTATGTCTGATGCAACCGGCGGTCAATGTCTGAATTCCCGAACTGAACTACGGTACGCTCGTTCATTTCATGCTTCCCCGGATTTTCCATCTTCCCTTCTTTTGGTATGAGTGTTTAAGCCTTGTTCCGTTTACAATTCCTTGGCTACCTATGACAAGCATATGGGAAACCAGATAGTCATTCAAGTATGCGGGTGACTACCTACATAGGTAGGTGTTCGGCGTTGTAGCTAAGCGAACGTTCGCGTCCACCTCCCAAAAATGCAAGCACACGACACACCAATTTCATAACATCCGTGTTGGAATTGGTGTTTTGAGCATATGTTGCAAGTAGTAGGTTCCTGAAATGGACGACAATGCTCAAAGGCTAACCATCGTATCCTCACGGAAAACATATACATTCAGTTATATTTACTATGTACTCAAATCACAGGCACGATTCAAGTAGATAGACTAGAGCCTTGACACATTGAGTTCTACTTATTTGATAACATGTGCATGCGCACTTGGTCTTTAAATTGCCATGTGCAATAGGTATGGAGTTCAAGAGATGGGAAGTGCCAAGGCCTTCCCCAGTCCAGCTACGACGCGATCGCGGGTCACAAGGCAGATTCCCACCAACTCCTCTTATGAAATTTACACATTGTAGAAGTTCACTGTCACCAACAACACACACTGGCTATCACAGCAATAATGGTTCATGTCATTAAACCTAGTTGTTATAAGGCACTTGCTCTTCCGTTAAGCCCAATGGTCAAGCAATCGGAACTTTCGGATTAGCTTAACGGATCACACCTATTGGTTTTCCCCTTCGGCTAATCAGCTCAGTTGGACTACCTAGCTACTTCAAAAAATGAGGTACTACATACAAGGTTCTTCTAGATAGTTTAGGTATCGTTGAGTTATATTAGGCTTGTTGGTGAACAGGGTGCTCTAAGGAATGTGACGTGCCTTCTTGGCTTTACCATCATACCTAGTACCTACTATCTATGGATCTGTGGGTGGACTGGCCTTATCCTGAGCTGCCCGCCTACATGGTAGTAATAGTGGTGGTATTGGATTCAACCTATGGTTATCAATACCATCACTATTACTACCAACGCTATTGCATTACAGAAAGCGGCCTCGTGATACAATATTGGTCTTCTCAACAGGTCGGGCTTTAAATCTCCTTATGCCCCCCGCACGCTGTTACGACTCACTTGTTATAACCACCTGTGTATGTACGCCTAGCAGTTCATACTGAGGTAGGTGTCCCGTCCGGTGAGAACGTGAGAACGCGTTTCGCAGCGAGTCACCTGTTACCCCATTGCCAACGCATACCCTCCTTTACGGATATGTAACATCAGATGCTGAAGTCTTGGGCTGTGTAGGCAGCTGGTAAGGCTATAGGAGATGATCGTTTCTTCATCATCATTTGTACATCAGGTAAGGAGTGTGAGGTCAGGCCAGCAGCTACAACACTGAACACGCCAGATTTCCATAAAATTGTTCTCTTGACCGGGCTTGCTGCGTTGTCCGTTTTCAGTTCTCGTGACAACGATTGTCATTTATCAGTGAGGAAATAGCACGCAAGTGGCAGGCACGTACCGCTTACTTGCTGAGATCTGGTGCTAGGCCAGAGCGGGCGAGTGGCTACAAGTAGGTGCCCGCTCTCGACGTCCCTGCCTGCTCAGTGCTGCCCTAGTCTGTGGCGAACTTTCCCCGCATCAAGGGGATGTGATCAGCTGAGCTCCTCAGCCTCGCTGTTTAGACCATTCAGCGCTTCTGAATAGTCGCTTCGCATTCCGATTTGAGCAACGCCGATATGCTTGAAACCCCCACGACTTGTTAGGAATTTAACCCAATGCCAGGTAGTTAATTAGCCCCATAACTCTTCTGGATATTCCTGGAGATTGTATGTATTTAGCTAATACCACGTAGTACGTAGTATGCAATAAGAATGAGACCTCATATCTCCACCAATGACACGCTCTCAACACTACAGGCTATACGATATTATTCATATACATAGTAAGTAGCAATTGTTCCTGGAACAGGACGATTCTAGAACCAGCACCTCCTAATGAGTGTCTTGAAATGTGACGAGCTTATCAACCCCCATCTTTCAAGCGGACTATGATACTAGGAAAAGCAGGTAGCTAGACACAGGCTTCCGAGTCGCCTTACGTAGATATAACGTTTTCCACCCCCATTCCGGCCGCACTAGGATCCCGGCCATCCAAAGTTCTCATATTATAATAACAACTTTAAAAATTCATAACTTTACCATTATAAGTCCGATTTAAGTATAACTTGATACATAGCTTAATTAAATAATACACCTTAAATAAAAAATATTATTAAAATTTTAAACCTTAATATATAACGAGAAAGTACGTTTATGCATATATACCATATAAGTAATATGCTTATAAAAGAAATATCTTTTAAATTATTACTATAATTTTTAAAAATTTTATATCATATAATTAATTACGTAATTAAGCTATGTATAAAATTACATTCTAATCGGATATATAATGATAAAGTTATGAATTTTTAAAAGTTGGTAAATTTGGGCTGGCCGGGATCCTAGTGCGGCCGGAATCGGGGTGGACAACGTTATCGCCAGTCGTGATGCAACTTTAGACTACCTATATCGCAGGTCAAAGCTTATGGGGAACGCACAGATAACTGGATCGGGCTGGATGCCCTGTTGGGCGTTTCCATGAAGATATACAGGTTGACAGCATCTTGTTAACTATACTAGCTGTCATGTTAGATATGAATGTTAATAGTTATCATGCTCTTATTACGACGGTTGTTGGTTAAAGTCCAACACCCAAGACAAACGAGTTAAAGTAATAAGTGGCACCAACAAACTGCCTACAACATTTCGATAGGTAGGCAGGCAATCAAAATTGCAGCATCAATTTACAGATCCTTTTGGCTTATTGGTGTTTTTACAGTACGACTACAGCTAGGCACGAAGGACTTGACAGTCAAATACTTAGTGAAGACACGCCTTGCTATCAGCTGGTGATTTCTGGGCCAACCAGAGGGATGGAGGGGCCCCCGATCAAGCGCTATCCTACGCGGGCCCTCCCAGCCTCCCCACAGAAGACCGTTGGCGACGATCATACGCAGTCAACTATCTACATAATACGCACTTCTGAGTCTGCAATAGGTGATTCAATGTGCCATGTATTCGCTAGTGTTTAGGAAAGGCACATTTGGTATAAATAGCTACCCAGCCATTGCTGCAACTCTCAGCTATCCCAACCCTACCGACAGCTTATCATTATGAAGATAATCCGCCGATGTAATCCTCCCACAATGGTAAGGTCCTTAACATCGTAATTGATCTCCGTTTAAGGAACTTTTGTCAGCGGGACAATCCTTCGGGGCTCTTGCGGTAGTACAGCTCCCTCCTTGCCACAGGGAACACATTTCGCACTACCTTAATCGGGCAGGCTTCATTGCCGAGAACCACATTGCTATTCTGTATTCATTATTATATTCAGTCAGAAACCTAACGACTCGGGAGTTGCGAACGGGCAATTGCCAGTGCTCCACGTCTTTTGCTCGAGATAACGCACATGCTCGCTAGGCTGGCTGAAGATGCCCCGGGCTTTGCCGCTCACTCGTGCATCCCGGTATCTCAACAGCTATCCCGATCCACGCCCATGTGGTTACCTAGTCAAGGTCGTTGTAGGAGCAATTGACAGTCTTCAGACCCGCAAATCACCAGCGTGTGTCAACTTTTCTAACAATCATCTTGCTAGTGATGAATGCCCAGGTCAGTACACCGGCCCCGTGGATGGGGTCACCAAGCCAAGAGTGAGGTAAAACTGAACAGCCTGTGCGCGAGTGGAGCGTTCCTTGCGACTGGTAACGCTTAAAGGAACCCATGGACCCAATGATTGATTTACTTCACCTTAAGACGCGACAAGGGAAAGTGATAAACAAGAGACTTCAACGAAAATGCTCGACTAGGTACTAGACTAGGTATAACACAGATCATGTACATCGCTTAGACCTCTAGGGGTTTGTGCTGCACAAGAAGCAGAGAGACGGACCCATACAATATCAGCTTAACACCCTGGGTTGTGATGAGATTTCAAGAGACATCAGATGTAACAGGAATCGGGTGGTGCTGAGCAATTTTTTGATGGGATGCTTCAAAGCTCAATAGCACAACACTCAACTATGCCCCCACGCACCCACGTTGTGACTAGAAGGATGGATGCGGGCACGAGTTTGATATCTGGTAACCGTTGCCAGGGGGTGGGGAGGGGGTGGCATCCCTTTTCGTCCTTCGGTCACGAACCCTGGCAACCAGGGGCCCTTAATGTAGCATTCGACGGGCTACACCTGGCCCGAAGGCACGGAATCCATCCACAAGGCCAGGGCCGGGGCAAACAAGCAAAATCATCCTTTCTCATTGGGGGAAGAAGCACGTCACATGGTCGGTATGGGACAACCTTCATTGGCCCTTGTTACCTCTATCTGGAATCCCGAAGCGTTCTAGAAACCTTCCTGGTCAGGATAGCTACCCACACGTACACCAGATAACACTCTGTATTTCTGCCCACCAAGTCATGCACCTGCAACCTTCCCACTCGAAGTAGTGGCTGAGATTTCACGTTGATGGAACCTTTCATCTACGTGTAACTATATCTACAAATACCAGCGTAAGCGATGTTATCCTTTTGTGTAGCAGGATTGGATCAGACTCTACAATCGGTACCATGCCGGTGTGGTGGCAGGAGATGGCAGGACTATCCTGATGCCAATATCATGATCTGACCAAGCGACGGACGCCCCCGACACTGGTGGCTTTTCGCCTGTATGGATACTTTATATACAGTAGTCAGCAGCAAGTGTTCTTCGTATATAGTGTTGGACCCCTAGCTATCCCCTACCCACTGGATATCAGACGGGAGGGAGGGCAGACCCGCAAGGGAGCTTGCCTATTTGCGGACAAGTGCGTGGGGGCTCTGTCGTCGCTCAATCGTACAGTCAGGGCCAACAGTCAGTGTGTGTCCCGAAGGACAATTCTGTCAATTGTGATATTGCATAGGTACCTCTTCATCAAATCAATCACCTGCAGCCAAACTGCGTCAGGTACGTGGCATAGACGTAGATGGGGAAATGACTATATTTACAGGGCGCAGTGATATATTTCGTGTTGATTAGTTATCTTGACCGTTGTCCTCCTGCAAAGCACTGGCACCAATCCTCCTTACATCCTTAGTATACTCCTATTGTGGCCTCGGGTGCGGGCAAGTCCGTAATCTACGAAAGGACTTCTCATTGGGCTATTGTTCACAACCCCAAAATGCCCCGAAGCCCAACTCAAAAACCGCTTGTATAGTAACGCCGACTCTAACATCCAAGCAAAAATAAACGAAACGGTAGGGCATAATGTCTAATGGGACCTGAAGATCCCAGACCTGTTCCTCCTCGCCTGTCGCTACTTAGTAGTTACCTGGTTACCAAACCGTTGGTATCGTTCAGGTCAAGTGATAAACTGGAGCACCAGCGATCAGGTTTCCCGATAAAGTTTGATTCGACCACAGCCGCTCCAGAACATGTGCACGTTCGGTTCAGTACCTAGTAGCAGTCAACTGGGATTCAAACTCATTACATAGCCCTGGTAGCGAGCAGGGAGCGACTCTTCATTTTCGTGTCGACCCACTACTTAATTCGTTAGGCAATTCAATCACCGATAACTTGGGTTCTCTCTTCTAATCCATGCCTACACAGGCCCAGTGGAAGAGCCCCATTCGCATCAGATGAGCAAGGCTTCGTTTCTTGATTTAGCATTGCCCAATTAGCACAGGGGCGGAGGGGGAAGCCTTCCGGTGCGGCGGTGGCGGTGCCACAGGGGGGGAGGTCCACCTGTCATCAGGAAGCTCCGAGAAAAGTCCATATGTTAGTCTCACGAACCTTGCTGGCGCAACATCCCCTGTATCTTGGGCATCAACCTCACGAAAGCCAGCAGGTTGCGTCTACAGGTTGCGTCTACCTGAAAGACGGCAATTGGCATACGCTACCGATCAAGCGCGGGTAAGTTGCAGAACACTGGCTGGTTTGTATTTTGCATGCGAAGCATACTTACTACTGAAGATGTGTAACATACTAGTCTAGTCAGACACGAGATAGATCACTGTGCCGGTCCCAGCAGCTGCAAAATTTCTCGATCCCTTGCATACTGAATTAGGTAATAATCCTTCCAACCCCTTGGGATCTGGTAACTTTAGACGATAGACACCGGTTTGAATATGTAGCAAGCCTTTCATCATCTCACGTAATAGATCACGGGCTAGTCAGGTGGTCGTGCTATTATTCGGTACTTGGTGATGCAACGTGCGTAGCAATGCTCGAAGACGTCTTGAGAACTACGTAGAAGCCCCGGTGATCGTAGTTTTGTGAACCAGCGCAGCGTTCACCCTTGTTAAACTCGTCGTGATGTCTGCACTTATGTTTATGCCGTGGTTAATACAAAGATAGATGTCTTGCAGTAGGTGCTCCAAGGTCTTCAGGGCTTACATTGCAGATCGCCATATGCATTGTAGGAAATACTTCGAGCTGTCCTTATAAGGAAATGCTAAATCGGGAACTAATAAGACCTTGCACGATAAGCGAGGAGCAGAAGAGCAAGCTACAACTCAAGAAGGTTCTCACCGGTGACCGGGGAAGCGCTTCCGATACGAACTAATTGGTATTGAACATGCAGTATCATTTCCTTTTGAAGCTACTGACCACACTATCTTACTACGTTATAAGCTTGAAGATTCAAATTCAGATAGCTGTTATCTAGAACACTTCCGTATAAATCAATCAGTTCTTTGGTCGGATCCTATAAACCTCGCTATCAAGCAACTATAAAATGCTGTGTTATACCCCGGGCAAGCAGGGCAAGTTGTGCATCTCCGCGGGCTGCGTCGACGGGTTGTTGAAGAACATTTTGATATGAAGACTCGATCTTACACGTTGGGCTCGACACATATTCGACCTCACTAGAGTTTACCTGCGTAGTTTCTATGTAGGTAGGTAGGTAGTTAAGAATCTCATCGGCATTGACCCCGTAGTTGCGGACCCGGGGGCTTGTTATGGATATATTGCACATAATGGTAGCCCTACGAACAACAGAACATTCCCAAGAACATGCTATAGTATGCTGCCGGCCAGCACCGAAACGCTTCCTGTTAGCTTACAACGGCGGCCGGCGGAGAAATTAGATTCGGCCTTTCTCATCGGCTAATTATTATCAGATGCACCGGAATGAGTTGGGTCAACTATGCTATGCGACCGAGATTACCTGGACAATATCATAACTATGGTAATGATAGTAACAGTAACGGCATCTTATTGTAACCAAACGTATGGCTACATTGTATAACTAACAAAACCTTGTAATGAACTGCGGCAGAGTGGTTATAGGTAGATCACCTGCCTACCAGGGAACGTCGAACCTATGTTTGTCGTTGTATTGTTCCTGACTGATCCTTTATGGAGTCTCCATACGCACTCGGTAAAATACCTTCTGTTTTAAGCTGAACCGGTAACTTTCAACTGTGTTGTATGTACCTATTCTCCACGTGTGCTGTGGGGTGGAGCACTCGGCATCTCTCTGCACGAAGGGTTCTATGTACATGTATGTCTGTATGTATGCAACTCAGCATCTGGTGCATACCTACACATACATTGGTTGCTGGTAGTGTAGGTATGTATGTATGTACATGGTATATAGAAACACCTACTGACTAGAAAAGTTTGTAGCCCTTCGCGATTTTCCAGTGCTTGAGACGTAACAGGAGGGAGGCTGGAGAATCTGGCATCTAGTACGAAGTAGTACCACAAATCTCGTGCATGACCCGGCCTTTCTTGTAGTTCTTCTAGCTTTACGTAGCATTCAGTTACGCGGCACCTTGGTCTAGATCCCCTGAAACCAATCGGTCTTTCAGATGATATCGAGTCAGCAAGTCCAGCTCTCTGGACTGTTAGCCAGTGCCTGCCTAGGCTGGCTGATCTCTCCTGGTGGTCCCTCAAGGCACTGCTTGTGTGCGCTGAAGCAGCGTCTAGTACCACCTAACGTAAAACATCGTAGGGTCTAGACTATTGCTACATACCCGTAGGGAGTTGCATGACCGCAAGCGCAGCGCGCATACGAGGAGTTCACAACCAACTTGCGCGTCAAAAAGTGGAGACATCTGATGGCGCCTAAAGAATAACGTCACAAGCACGAAGTAGGTACCTGCCTACTGCCTAGGTACCTATGTAGGTAGCAAACTTCTAAAACGATTGGATTATCACAGTTGGTCAGCAAGGCGGCGGTACGAGCCTTAGGATTACGTTAATATAGCCGCGATGTACCTGTCCAGTAAGCTGTTGTTGCAAGTTTTCAATAGTGAGTCGGGTTTGCCCTATAAACCCTCTTCATTATGTACATGTATGTAGTAAGTGGATGGGCCTGCGAAGTTGCCTCCAAGGCATTGTGCTCTGTCTGTCTGTGTCTGTGCCCTAAATGTTCTAGCCAACCCCCTCCCCCCAACTGCCTATTTTATAGTAAGTACAACGCCTAAGCAAGACTTTTTCGGGTCTTGATGATCTCGTGGCAAGCAGCTGGTTTTCCCTAGCAAACATTCGAGGTTTCAACACAGCTCGCCCACGAGTCAATCTTGTCAAAAGCTCATGACGCCGAGCATACCTAGAGCAATCTATCAGGAACATTGGCCATGGTAATAATAAGACAATATACTCAGCGATCAGTCGACTCATATACACCCATGGTAACTCATCCACGGGGGTTCGTGGGTCAAGGTCCTTACCATAGCATAAAACCACTTGATTGTATCCTGGTGATCGTGTGATTCCCCGCATTCCCCCAAACCTGTGAGGCTAGGTTGTTATAGCAGGCTCTAGACCTTAATGAGACACCGTTAAATGTTACAAGATCCCCATATCGTGAGGATAATGAGGCTACGTACATAAGCACGTATCCTTGCTAATACGATCTCCTTCAACGTTTCGCCTAAGGATCCCGCGGTATGCTCAACGTAGTAATGTAGTTGTTGCTCATGCCTGCCGATTGTGGCAACAACTTTATTACAGAATACCTCGTTTAAGTCCCCGATCAGAGAGGAGAGGTGGTCACCCAGCAGCTGGGCCGTAAATAATTACCCAACGAAACAGTAAATAAAGACTGGTCACGCTCTTACGGGTACTTCGTGCTTCGTAGGTAGTTCGGTATTCGGGATAATTTGAGGCCATATCCTTGAGGTACTTACCCGGTTACCCCAGTCCCAAGGGCAGTCTTACCCCAGAAAAACCGGGAATCTGAGCCGACCACACGGTCCTTTACTCCGCAACTATTGAACACTGATTTTCCGGGGACATCCTTCTGCTCGAAATATCGAACTATATCGGCCTTTCTTCGTACGTACTCTGATAGCCTAACTAGTGGCCTCATTCCGGTGATTAAGTGCTGATCTGGTCAGGCTGGAAACTCAGGGACGGCAGGTTAATTACTTCGTACTGTTCAGTCACGAAGTCACAATCCCCAAGCCAGAAAGGGAAACTCCCTCGGCAACTTGGGGGCGTTGTCCCAACTCAACCTTTCGACTCATACTCACATTTCATCCTGGCTATAGTTAGCCACTGACCAACGGGTCGTCCATCACCGCAGTTGCCGTTAAACTTGGGGTCTACTCATGCAAACTAAAAAGGTCATGCCTTCAGCCCTGTTGGCAGGTACCGAATGCAACACGACCCAGATACCCTTGAACCTCCCCCGCCAGCGCTTATTGTCTAGTAAATAGATGGGGTTGCATTGTGTGTCGCCATCATGCGAACCGACCCTGGACATTGGCTGTTTTTACACCGCTGGAATGTCCAACTGACAGTTGGAGGATTTCTATATGAGGCCGAGTTCTTCCTTTCTTAAGGGTTGTGTTGCAACGTGTGGTAGCCATTGCCAGTTGTCAAAGACAGCCTTGAGGTTTGGTGTGCCACATGAGACATAACGACAGATTGACTATAGCCTACTTCTCAGTCTCAGGCTCCTGGCATGTAGGTAGTAATCGTGGCCAACATTACAATGGGTGATCTTTGGTTTATTCAGGTACGGAATGGGCACCTCCTAAGTAATACGCCGCCATCTCTGCCTTTTACCTCCGAGCCAACGAGCCACGACGTAACAATAACCCTTCACTTATACTTGTTGGAAGCAAGTAATAATGGGCATTCCAGCTCTAGAGCCTACATGGTCTGCAATGCATACTTGTTGCTACAAGAACACTACCTGCTGCAGTACATAGATCTCCAATGCAGGGGATCAGGCGCACAAACCATCATTTAAGATCTCAGCTCCGATTGGCGTCGATCAACCTGTCTTTACGAAGTCGCCGACATTATTGTAACCAGCTGTAGTTATGATATATTGATGAGATATCAGTTATTTTAAATCAAAGTCTTGCGGTCTCGCCTGCTGGGTAAGTAAGCCTGATGGGCCGGAATATCACAGTACCTAACCTGTAGAATCCGTAGAAGCCATTCGCCGCGTAATTGTGTGATTAGGCTTGTCGAACGGTCGTTTACCAAAGCCAATCATCAAACCTCTGTATTGTTCATGTGGCACGCCTCTGCGCTACGGAGTCCAACGGGTCAGATCCGTGCTGACCACCCGAAATATCGATTGCCATGAGATAGGATGAGAAACGGTCATTTCTTTTTACGAAGCAAGCACGGGGCATGGCAATGAAACGAAGTGAGGGGCTTTTGGTTCCGTTGGCTGTCAGTCGCCTTCTCCATGCCTAACGGGACTAACCGGCGCCGGCAAGCTGCTTACACACATACGATAGTGTAGATCTCCGAGACACTTATCATGTGATTCAACGGCGAGGCTATCGATGGTACATCGAGCTAGTCCAGGCTCCTACAGCCTTTGCCATTTCCCTTGCTGGCGCAGCAATGGCCGCAATGCCGTAGCTGATAATTACCAAGAGGTCACAGGGGCAGTGCAGTATACGATTGGTTCTGACGCGCAGCACGCCTTTAAGTGAGTAGTCAGGGGGGATCCAATGATGACTACATAGAAGCTTGAAGAAAGGCACTGTCCAGCAGCCCCGTTGGTGCCCGCATCGGCCTCCTATGACATAGTGCAAGGCCTATTTCTGCTTCGCCATCTGTGCCGCCGCCCCCTCTCCCACCGTTAAAATCGGGGAGGGGAGGGAGGGGACCCAAATGTGTGGGGGGTGGGTGCTGGATCTAGCTAGCCGGATCCCATGTATTATGCTCCGTACGGGCGTCTCTGGCATCTCGACCAGCAAACAATACCGGTAACAATTTCAGCTGGCGATACACATTCAGCTAGCTAGCTGTCAATGTGACGTCCACGTCGCCAAGCCACCTTTGAAAGGAAATATCCCTCTAAACTCCGCAATCTGGGGAGCATCAGCAGAACCCCCATTACCCCGTTTCGTGTTTCGGGGCCCCGTCTGGATGGATACAGAGAGATAGATACGTAGCCTATAGATGGAGGTAGATGGGGTCGTCTTCGTGGGTTACGACACAAATCGAATAGCTCACGCATCTACTGTGTAGCTTGATTGACCAGCTCCATCTCAGGGGGTGATCGTTACTGAAAGAGGTCATAGATGTGAACGTCTCAGGCGTCTTTGGCGAACTCTAACCTCCCCCGATTCCTCTCCATCGAGATTGCTCGCCAGAAGAGCTCATACGTATGCGCGCATTACATATTACATATGTTGGTGCATGTATTTAGAAACGCTGACCCGGAAGGATGGGGTCATCAGATGCATCATCTGTCAGATCTAGTTAGGGTTGGTTGGTTGACAGCTCGGCAGACATGTTGTAGTCGAGCCAAGTAAACATAACCACCTAAATTGTACATAGCTAGCTGGCTTATCGCAATCGGGTTCCTGACTGCCCCCCGTTGGCATTGGCCCGCTTGGAGGATGTCGATGATGATGTCATGCCGTCCACAGTAAACAAGCCGAGGTCTGTTACTGACGCCATCCTCATAACCACCCGTTACATACCTGTTACCCCAGGCGCGGCTTGTGCTGTCACGCGCGCACCTTTGTCTTCGTGCGCGTTGCAACTACTCCCAATATCGTCTGAGGAGGATTCCAGCTAGCCTCAAGGTTTCGGTAGACCCAAATATTCGTAAAATATGTTCCTTCAGCTGTATTATTATAGCGGCCTGGACATTTCGCCTCTTCATCACTACCTATAGCCCCTATTTTCACGTGGCGTAATAAGGATCTGTCTCCTTCCAGATTAGACATAGAGTATTTCCTATCAGGAATTGAAGGTATGTGCATGTTGTATATCATGATCCTTGGGATCGGCATGTGGGAGTAGCTTTCAACGGGTGCAGTCTACGGGACCTATTAGATTATGTTATTAAGTTGCATTTTACTCTCTTCACGAGTCGTGAGATACAGCTACCGAGGCATACTGTTACTGTATGAAGCCAAGATAGACCTAGTTAAGCCCCTATGATGCTATGGGATTACAACTAGACGCCACGTACGATCAGTGACTAGTTCGTAGGTCGATACTACTCCAGACTCCTCAGTGTACTACATTACATCTATGGTGCTTCTAAAGGCCGACGCTTGAATCATCAAAGACTAGCGGCCTACACATACTGTCTTATCCCATTCCCTCAGCTCGAATAGCAGGTGGTGTTCCATGATTGCACGAGATATTCTAGTGAAAGTATCACAGATCGTACCTACATAGTAGACCGGTACAGAGCTGTGAGTCTCGGCGAGGGCGCTGCGCACGCAAGCCTCACATGGTCAGGGGGAAACGGCATCGAGACAATCAGTTCCAATCACCATTTGGACCCGGCTGACAGGAGCATTGTTCAGCGTTGCACCTGCCGTCCCATCTGCATCAACCCATAAGCCCATCAGATAAACGAGTTATATGTACTTGGCTGCTACGATGGCTATAGCTGTAATGAAAACTATAGGGGCAACTTTAGTTGATGGGCTAGAAGCATCAGCTGTCCCCTCCCCTTGAATATACTGGTTCGAGGTTCCTTCTAAAGTCCGACCAGACGAGATCTAGACCGGAATATGACTCTAGGGTCTCAGAAATCACCCATTGAAATAGTTTGGCATGAGCAAATTCCTTCCAGCCAGCGTCGTGGCGATAATTGCGTCTGACTCTGACTCTGATGCGTTCCACGACCTCGTGGCCGTTGCGCATCGTTCGTATATTCTTTATAGAACCAGAAGGCAAAGCTTGGCTATGCCTGAAGTCAGTCAGAACAATACCTAAACGAGTCTGCCCATTACCAAAGGCGTCGTTGTGATGTTCCCCAACTCAAAACATTGCAAAGATGCTAACACGCTGTTTCACGCATCATAACGTCCCTGGGAGCAATTCCGGTCATAAGGTTGTGTCCAGGCCCTGGAGAACCTACTTCACCGTCCCACGAAGTTGGTTGATCTCCGTGCGTCAGGGGCTGACCGGTAGACCAATGCCACAGGCCAGGAAGCGATGCGATAGTTACACATGCCGGGCATCCGTCCTTTACCAGGGAGTATACCCGTGTGTATGAAACGCACCTCGCCGTGATGACTCCGGATCCTCCAGATCGCACCTGGAACTACCATGACTAAGGAACGCGGGTGGTCAGCTGTAGAAATTACAGATACTGTCGTGGCGGTCAATCCCACCCGTTCCCCTTGGCGGATCACAAGGCTGCGTGGCGTCCGGGTCGCAGGAGTCGGTAAACACCATAAGCACTTCGACGAACAATGCATCAAGAGCATCAGCATGTCTCACCCGCCTCTATTTGATAGGGGGGTAGCACATATCATCAGAATGATCCCGCCATGTTGGTTGTCCCCCGCCTGAGGTTGAGCAGTGATATATGGAGGGTGGCCGCGCAGTCATTAGGAAACGTTGCGACGCTGACAGGCCGTCACAGACGCATTCGTTGCAGAAACCCGCCCTGCGTCGCCAGAACGGGAAGTCGAATCTTGCGCGCGACAGCAATAATAGGTAATCACAGCAGCCTCTTGGCGCGTAAGCGGCTATCACGTCCCCGATCACCTATAGCAGGTGGTATAGCAGGGCTCAAACGAGCCAAAGAGAAGCCATAGCACATCCCCCGTCTCCAGATTGATAAGCGGTTCTTACCTACATACTTGCAGATAGATATCTAACATATACATAAATAGTCTCGGAGACGCTGCGCTCGGGTATGCGCCTCTATCTTCCCCGGTCAAGATTAGCCAGTCGCGGGTAGTGCTTACACGGGCCGTCCCTCTCTCTCGTAGTCGGCCCATCCATGGCTTGATGGTTTCGGGATGGCCTTGTCGAAATCCCGTGCACCCATCATCATATTGTTATTACTGCTGACGGGCGTTGGCATGGGAAGAGGCATATGGACCGACATAAAGCCGTTGTCGTTGTCAGCAGCGCGTGCCCCACAGGGTTCATCATCCCATGATCTCACTGCCCTCATCCTTCGCACGCAATCCCTCGGGGCCCTGGGAAGGGGGCAAAGGGGATTCCCGGGGTGAGGATTAGCTAGCTTTGTAGGGACTGCTACCCCCACCTCCGCACTGCACGTCAGACAAAGTAAGAGATGAGGAGAGTAACAAGAGGGCTTGCTTGCATCAGACTCTTATTATCGTTCGTAAAGCGAAACCAGTCAGCTGCTAGACCTGCCTCCGCCTTATCTTATTGCGCCTCATCAGTGACGGTGACAGATAGACAGAGGTCGGCGAACATGTAAGATGAGCGTTACAGTGCCTTCTCATCAATCACCCTCTTTACCGTCAGTTCGGTTGCTGACAATGGAGGTAGGTTGAAGTTGGGACTCCCACGTAAACAGACCTGACGATCGCATTTTCATGCTTCACTCCCCCTACCTAGTCGACCATGCTGCCGGGACACCATTTTCCTTGAGGGTTGTACCAACAAACTACGTAGAACGGTCCATAGTCGCAAGAGCTAGCCCTCTGCTAGAAGCAAAGGCATGCGCAATCTGTTACTTTACAGTTTTTGTGACGCTGTGACCTTACAGCTCCGTACGGGGATTGTCTTGTCTCGAATCCAGGGTGATCGAGGGGCCCTTTAAACAAGTCACGCATGAGATGGCCACAGATGCCCTACCAGCGCAATCGATTGGGCATTCGATAGCCTACAGAATCGGTATGATTTCGTTCCCTCATTGGGCCAGAATCTTCAGCCCTGGGATAGTATCGCACTGGTAAACCGATACTTGAGCTGTCACTTCTAGGCTACGATATTACCAACCAATAAAAAATTGAAGAATGTTAGTATCTGGGGATTTGCGCCTGGAGAAAGATCGCCCTTGAGATTGTTGTTGTATCTAGTCCTTGTGACCCTTCATACCACGACAATTGCACGGTAGTTTTCATAGGCGACACGCTGAATTGCTGTAGAATTGCCATTCAATAATTTGTGCCTTGATACACTGCGTTCCGCGCACTAACATGAAGTGCCACGCAATACCAGGTATGACTATAATTGGGAAATCGGGAACATGTCTTCAGCCCGTTCTATGCAATTCGAATAACAGCCACGAGGTAGTTACAGAATCACTTCAAGCAGGGGGGTGACTGATCGGGTCGTCGAATCCGTCTTGGACTATGCACGAACCCAGTCGCTAGGATAGAACAAACAGCAGGTAGGCAGGTGATGCCCAAAAGGGGATCTGGGGACGACAAGTCACGTAGGGCTACGCCACCGGAAAGTGGTCCCATCGATGCCGAGAGATCGGGTCCGGGGGTTGCAGAGTATGGAGAATAATTAACTAGGCTGAGCGATCGAAGGACCCTGCGCCTCCGGGTGAATAGCCGGATAAAGGGGGCCGTCGCGAGGCTCGAAGCGACGACGGGACGTTTAGCCGGGGACCTAAGAAGGTCCGTTCGCCCAAATGCTCGTCCATGTTCAAAGAACCCCAAGACCCCTACAGAACTCCCGTCTTGTTGGAGAAGGGCCATGGTTAAAGTACGCAAGCGACCGGCGAAGTGTGAAAATTTGCAAGAGAGGGAGTGCTGCGTGTGCGCACGCGGTAAACCGAGCGAACGGACATGCCTGACTAGGTCAATCTGGTACCGGAAGCCGCAGCGAACGGCAACTAACCTACCATCAGCGAGATTCAGGCTTGTAAAGTCAACTATTCGGGTGGCGACGAGACAAGGGCGTAAATGATATGGTGGTTGGCTCCTGAAAGGATACACGAGCCGTAACCCGCATGGGAGGCCCGTGGGAGCACCCAGCTGCAGATGACCACTGAAGAGGATCGTGTCTTGTATTGTCATTATATGTCTTGTTCGCAGGGCTAATGCCTCCACCGACCCTATGTTTGCTACGGACGGTCGTACCAGAATACTCCGTTACCCCAGGTTTCTTCTTTTGCCCGCGACATGCACTTTCACTCCCGCCGCCTCCTCGCGGTGGGGAACCGACATATGTGCGTAACTTTGGGGTCCCGGGGGTAGTATGCAGCCGCTTGGACATCGACGGCCCCGGTACTTGCAGGCTGCTTCCCATCCCGACATATGTACATAGCGTTACGCTGCTTGATTCTTTCATGATAATCATGGTCAAACAGGATTCGAAAAGTATACTTGATGCTACGCCCGGTGGTTTCCAGGAAGTGGCGTCCTTCTAGTTTGCGACATTGACTCAGAGTCTGTTCCATGCATCGAGCGGCTAGAGCATGGGCAAATCAATCAGGGGCCTATAGTGTAGTTGCATACCGCGTGGTTCACGATGTATCGGGAGTTCCGACCATCCAGTTGTAGTGACAGAAAGCTGTTGTGTTAAAGGGGTGAACTGCAAACGGATCCCTTGGGATCTCAAATCGAGTGGTACGAGCTCTACCATAGTTCTCATGATCATGTAGATTGAAACATGACTGATATATGGCAAACGCCTGTGAGCAACCCAGAGTTTGAAAAATTCCCTGGCCATTCCGTAAGCTCTTGCCAGCCTCAACTATGACTAATAAGATGTACCACACAAACACTCCATGAAAAGTGCATCATGATGGGTGTATGATGGATTGTCGGGGCTTAAGGGCGAAGACGTAGGATCTAGGGATTTCGTAAAGCAGTAGCCAAACGGAAAGCCCCTTAGCCTAGTTAATACTTGGACATTCAAGGGGGTTAAGTCAACAAGCTCTAGTATCAATACCTTGGGTTCTGAGATGCGCAACACGAGGCTTTGGAATCGGAACTGGGATATACGACGTACAGTTCCAAATGCAGCGAGGCCGGATATCCCATAAACGTTGCTACTCTAAGGAGGATGATCGAACTGTCTAGAATAATTTTGACTAGTCTCAGTTCTATCCCGAAGTGCAAGACATATCCTCCTTTCGAAGCTATTGGCGTGGAGTAGTCTTGTCAGATACACGAAATAATAGGAAACTGTTATCAATAGCTTGATCTTGGTGTAATGGCATACATACCAAGTCTACAGTTCAGTATCAAACGTGGTGATGTTCGATACCCCCTTTTTTGGCATCGCCATGGCGGCTCAATAGACTGAAGGATGGTTTCAATCTTCGGCCATCTCGATAATCCACACTTAGCAACTCGAAGGTATCTTCTCGTAGTTCGAGTATGACTGGTTTAGGCCTTAAACATTCAACCGGAATTGTTAAAGAGCCATCATACCCGGTGAGTTGTTCGTAACGGACATGCGACCTATAATGTGAAGGGCCGTGTAGACCGCTCGGACTAGTGGGGTTTAAGACGTAGTTGTGCTCTGGATATTGATCAATCAAGGTTTGGACCTAACCCGGGACAGCAAATGCATCGCTAGAGATTGATGCTCCGATAGGTAGAGGGCGGTATCGGCCATTCGATCACACCAAATCAATGTGTGCTTGACTGGAAGCGACATAGTCATATGATGGTCCAAAATAGAAGCACGGTGGTGGTGATAACCCTAGTAGGTCGTTTATTATGTTATGTCAAAACCCCGATGCGCTAGATGTAAACCGACGACCCGTGAAATATGAAAACAAAGGGAAAAGGGGCATGAGCCCCTGGCGTAGGCTTGCTCCATTGTCCAGGGACAACACAGCATATGAGAGCCGAGATAATCATCACTGCCCCTTTTGATTTGACTGCCCAAATATGTTCCAGACACAACACTATCACGAACCTGCGACAATAGGAAACAACATCCCAACCTGTCCTGAATACACCCAACCAGCAAGCCAAAAGTCACGGCTCATCAGCAACCCGCCTCGCCTCCGCCTCCGCCTCGCCCACGATGTCGTCCGACTCCTCCTTGGAGAAGGCCTCGGTGAACTTGACCCAGGGCCCGTGGACGAGGCCGGTACCGGCGCCGATCAGCAGGCCGAGCCCGGCGGTCGGGATGGCCGTCAGGCCGCTGACGACGGCGCCGACCGTGGCGCCCAGCCCGCCCGCGACGCCGACGCCGATGCCGCCGCCCATCGCCCCGCCCTGCACCCAGCCCGCCTGCAGCCGCTCCGCCGTCTTGAGGAGCCGCGACGCCTTCTTGTCCAGCTCCTTGGCCTGCGCCCGGAGCTGCTCGGCCTCCTGCGAATCGCCCGACGCGGCGGCCTCGTCGGCGCGTCGGTGCAGCGCGATCGACTCCTCTTGGAGGGGCTTGGCCTCCTCCACGCGCTTGTGGATCTCCTCTAGCAGCTTTTCTTTCGACGTTGGCCCCTTTCCCTCTGGCGGCTTCTGTTGTTGGCCATCATCCCCGCCAGCGCCAGTGCTCTCATTGCCTTCAGTCATAGACAGACTTCGCTCGGGTATTCGGTACTCCTGCTTGTGTTTGTGACCTAACTACGAGGCCTGTGTATAGGGCTGATGTGTGTTGTCCCGGCCTCGGCTGTTGCAACGGTGTTACTCGTTCGGGAACGCAGCTGCTTGTTTTTCTGTGGTTCCAGATCGGGTTTATCAGAAAGCCAAGTGGATGTTTGGCGTGGGCTGGATGATAGGATGGGTTGCGTTATGACGTTGCAGGCATCTCAGATCTTGATCTCCTCTGAGAATCCCCACCTGATCACTCCTTCAGTCTCAAGATTCGATTAGCGATGTCGTAGAAACCAA
This sequence comes from Diatrype stigma, assembly GCA_022225965.2. Classification (NCBI taxonomy): domain Eukaryota; kingdom Fungi; phylum Ascomycota; class Sordariomycetes; order Xylariales; family Diatrypaceae; genus Diatrype; species Diatrype stigma. The sequence goes on from JAKJXP020000059.1 coordinate 74,749, forward strand.
GAGCTTTGGTTTATGCTCACTTGAGTTGGGAATACCGAGCATCAAGTGATGACATTTACCTAACAAGCGCTTAAAAACAGTCTATACTATCAGGAATGCGGCAAGAACTTGAGCTTCCCACGGCGTATTATTGACGTCATATACGTTAGCTGTGTCACGATGCTGCCCCGCGATATCCCAACCCCCCCCCCCCCCCCCCACTCCCGCAACGATATATGCATTCTGATTATGCCCAGGTTCTCCTGATCCCGGCGATTTATTACTATAGGCAATTCACTTGGGATTCTGAAGGTTCTGGACTCTGTTGTTGTCTATGAGAATGGGAAGGAAAGGAAGGTCTAGCTGCTGCTTATAGACACAATTGCCAGAATGGGCTTCCTAGGGAGTCCATTCCTGTTGTCCGTTATCTCCAATTGTTCCTATAGCTTATCGGCTTCCCTGCTATAACTTACAGTCTCTCAGGATCCACAACGTTCGGGTGCTCCCCGTTTCCCTACTGTTTCAACAGGCATCGGCTACCACCTACATTGCCATGTAGGTATCAGGAGGCATGGGGTTTCGTCTACTTCGATGTGGAGCGAATCTCCAACAGCGCGCCCTTCGACTGACAGTGCGAACCCGCAGCTATCGACATACCTGGTAATATTTCACCCCTCATCGTCCTCGGCGCTTTCACGGGGGATGATAACAGGTACATTGGCCAATATTGGCTACTCATGCTTGACCATAGATAATAGATAAAATTTTCCAAGTTAGGGAGAGCAGACCAGACCAGCTAGTTAGGGCATTTCCTCAGTCCCCATCATCAATCATGACGTCCTCTAATAAGAACATTGTTTTCGACGTCGTCGGCACTTTGGTGTCGTACGACAAGTTCTTCGAAAGCCTAGAAGCCGTATGTGGAGACCGGCTCCGAGCCGTCGGAGCCGCGCCCAAGCTGTTCGGTCACCTGCTGCTAGAGACGGCCGAGCGCGAGTACACGTACCTGAGCCTGTCGGGGCGGTACATCCGCTTCTTCGACCTGTTCCCCTCGCTCATCTTCCGCGCGCTCGCGTACGCGGGCGTCCGGGAGCCGCGCCGCTTCGCCACGCCGGAGGAGCTCGAGCGCATCGTCGGCGCGTACAGCGAGCTCGGGATGCGGCCCGGGGCCGCCGAGTGCATCGCCAAGCTGCGCGCCGCCGGCTTCACCGTCTGGGGCTTCACGGCCGGCGACCGCGAGCGCGTCGGGGGCTACTTCGTCAAGGCGGGCGTCGAGCTGCCCGCCGAGAACCTGATCTCGTGCGATTCGATCGGCAAGTCCAAGCCGGAGCCCGACGCGTACCGCCCAGTCCTCGAGAAGTTGGCTAGCCCTGGCGGTGCCCAACCATGGTTTGCCGCCGCTCACATGTGGGATGTATCGACGGCGCGAACTCTAGGGTGAGTACGGGTATTTCTTCATCGCTTACCTCTTCCTCTCGGGGTTTTGGTAGCAGGCAATGTCTGACTTTTCTATTCTGCCAGATTTAAAGGCGCGTACACGACGGTACTAGAAGGAGACCCCTTGCACGAGATCTTTGGAGACATGGATGTCGTTGCCGATAGCCTCCCTGCCATGGCAGATAAGATCATTGCTGCAGAAGGGAACCCCTGATGGGCTTATTAGACCTCTATGGCAGCCCCTTGTTGTGTCTTGAGTTGAGATTTTTCACTTGTACCTATAGCAGGAGTACCTACCATATCACTAGTAATTGCATGTCTATTCTTTTTCAAGGGGTAGATTTACTACTTATAGCATCGTGAGATGAATGAGCCCTAGTGTATCTGGCCTGCTTGATAGCCGATCTTACTGTGTCTTCACTAACAATATATACAAGACTAATACCTTGTAATCTACCTCTTTTAAGGCCGCTGTATCGCTATAAATTGCCGCAGGGTCAGGTTTGTGTCAATTATGAAGAAATCAAGACTATGGAACATCGAGCGAAGGTCTTCCATGCGCTGCAAAACACACGACCAGGCGAAGAACATCAATGTTGGGAGCTTTGATAAGAACAAGGACCCCGCCGCTTTCTGTTCCGATGCCGGATTCCCCGGCGGAGCGGGGAGATTAGTCTATATCGCTCGGGGTCTACTGCTGCTTATAGGCAGTCCAAGCATCCAGGATCCTGATTGAGCTTCTCGGATAATCAATAACCGCACCAGATTTTGGTTTTACGCATACCTCTAACGGTAGACTCGAAATGGCACCCTTCCCTGTGAGTAATTCTACGGTGTCATTCTGGCGCCAGAACACACATGTTCTCGATGACCATCGGACCACGCCGGAAGTGCCCGCTGAGGTTGACATTGCCGTAATTGGGACCGGCTATGCCGGGGTGTCAACCGTTTACCATATGCTCCAGTCCTGCAAGGAGAGGAACGCAGCCCCGCCGTCGATTGTCTTCCTGGAGGCGCGCCAGGCCTGTTCCGGGGCTACAGGTCGAAACGGTAAGGAAGAGATAAGGGCCAGGGCCCCTTTCTCGGGGATCCCAACAAGTTGAACATTCAGCGCTGAGACGGAGGCTGATCGCTTCGCAGGCGGCCATCTAAAACCGGACCCATACAATCATCCGTCAGCCATCGCTGCGACCCACGGGGTCGAGGCCGCGGCGGAAGTGGCCAAGTTCGAAGTAGACCATGTCGCGGCCGTGAAGAAAGCCGTCGACGACGAGGGTATCAATTGCGATCTCGTGTTGACCCGGTGTACGGACACGTTCTTGACGCAGGACCTCAATCTTCGAATGCAGCAAGGGATTCAGATGCTCAGGGATCATCAAGTGCCCGAGGCGGAGAGGCTCGTCTGTGCCGAAGGAGAACAGGCCGAACAGGTATATTATATGCATCCGACTTTGCGCACTAAGCGTAGCCAAGCGGGAAGACTTCTTTGAACTGGCTGACCAGACATCCTTAAAAAGGTTTCCGGCGTCAAAGGGGCGAAAGGATGTGTCTCGTACACAACAGCGCATCTTTTCCCATACAAGCTCGTAATGGGGCTTCTTTCCAAGCTTCTAGATTCCGGGGTTGTCAACCTGCAGACGCACACGCCCGTGTCGAAAGTAGACAAATCGCCCGACCCCGAGGGTTACATCGTCATCACGACAGCACGCGGGGTTGTTCGTGCGAAGAAATTGATTTACGCTACCAACGCCTACACGGCTGCCTTGCTCCCTGAGTTCGAGGGGAAGATCGTCCCCGTAAGAGGAGTCTGCTGCCATATCGTCCCGGAAAGAGAACCAGCGTCTCCGCTTACCAACTCCTACATCATCCGCCAGGGGGACCTGGAGTACGACTACTTGATCCCGCGCTTGGACGGCAGCATTATTGTGGGCGGCGCCAAATCGCGGTACTATCATGACAAAGACAGCTGGTACGGTAATGTCGAGGACGACAAGATGATCGAAGGGGGTAAAGCCCATTTCGATGGATATATGCAGCGCACGTTCCGGGGCTGGGAGGACAGTGGTGCCAGTATATCGAAAATATGGACTGGGAGTGAGTATAAAACCCCGTTCTAACTGCTCAATCTAACTACTGTGTGCTATTGTGTAACGGACCTGACCGTTCATTTCCTCGTGCCGCAGTAATGGGCTATTCCGCGGACGAAGTCCCATTTGTGGGCACCGTCCCCGGACGACAGAACCAATATATAATCGCGGGCTTTACAGGCCACGGTATGCCGCAGGTCTTTCTGTCTGCGAAGGGCCTCGCGGCCATGGTATTGCAGGGGGAGAGCTTTGCGAATACCGGTATACCAAAGATATTCGAGGCTACGCAACAGAGATTGGACAACCCGCGTAACGCAATTCTGGAGGCATGGGAAGCTGGCCAGCACACGAAAGGGAAGTCATGACGGGGGGGCACTTCGGTTGTTACGCCCCTTTCATCATTAGAAAGCTAGAGAAACTGTTGGGGTACGATGGTACCACTAATACTATAGACTGGTGTAGCTTTGGCCAACTCATAGTTATTGACTAAGAATCTAGAGACACACATCCTTGTCTCAGTTATGTACAGGATTTTGTAAGATCTCAGTAGGACAGTAGCACTTTGACTCCAGATTCTGCGGGTGACCGGCGGCGCCAAGATGCCTTGATATCGTAGTTGGCTGCCGCCTCTCGAGACCGAGAGCTTGATGCTGACTAGGTGGTGAATTCGTTACTTTGTGTACCCCTCCCTCCTTTTACTCGCGAGTCACAGCTGTCTAGACCAAGCACCCCAAGCACCTCACGATTAGGACTAAAAGGGGAGAGGAGGTATCATGTATGGCGGCTTTCAATGTGCTACTTGCACAGAGGTGTCATGCACAGGTACATTAGTTCCACCAAGCCCACTCCAGGTGGGCTAGAATGAAGCATTAAAATCAGAAACATTTTGGACTATTCTTGTATTATTTGAAGAGCTTACTCGTTTTGGCAGAATACGGACGGTGGAAGTGGTGGTTGATGTGATAGTGACAATCACATGTGTGTGCACCTAATATTAGACTTGCTTTTCTTTTGAATAACGAAATCATATTAGTATCTAGTCAATAGTCTACTACATGTTATATCCGTGAGCTTAAGCAGGTATTTTTCATTTTCCTCCCCAGGATTCCTGAGGATGTGCCCCTGGGGCCATGGACCCCCCGACGCTTTACCCCACATCCGGAACCAGACTCCCGGGTCAGCCCGATAGAACCCATAGCCGTGGATGAGAACGAGATAGCGTTACATTTGCCCCGCCTGGACCCTTACAGCATACATAGTACTTCCCTACATATGAATGGCCGGCTTGTATGAAACCTAGCCGGCATGAGGTGCCGTGGGCAGTCGGCTCTGCTACAGCACATATATGACGGAGGGAATAAAACGAAATAAACGAAGATAAAATAAATAAATTCATTTATATAGCTTTCTCCACCGATAGAGGCGAGATTTAAAGAGGGGGGGCGGGGGAGGACAGGTAGCCCAAACCCGTTAGGAGACTCATCTTAGAAGGACCGACTTGGTGACGGCGCCTTGAAAACCTCAACCGAAATTCTAAGTACTCTTTCGGGCGTCGTCGCCCTTTCGCCGAAGATCGGCAAAGTTGGAAATATTCCGGGGAGATGGACGGACCTATTTGGCATCACCTGGCCTGGAAAACCTGGTAATTTGACCGGCCCCAATAGAAGCTGGGTACCGAGGGGCTGGGATAGGGATTGAGAATATAGCTCGTCGGCAAGCAGAACGGGAAGAGAAGACGTTACTAGAGATCACACCAGGGGTGTCCTATACAATACCCTAGCTGTAGGATCAAGTGATAGCTTTTTGCATAGGAGCTCCAAAGGCGTGCCCGCGATGGGAAGGAGGTGCGCGATTATTGTATCTAACTACTAGACACCCGAGCAAGAGAAGCCAAGCCGCCCGCTCGCTCGCTCACTCGCCCATCCCCAATCTAGGGGGGGGGGAACAGAGCTAAATAGGCAAAGTCTACTTAGTCAAAATCCCCTCAACACCTTCAGAACGCTTCGCTTCGCTAAGACAGACCATTGTAGAAAGCAAGCGAGCGAGCAGGAGAAAACCATCAAGGCAGTCCAGTCGTCCATGGTCTCAGTCCTTCTTAGAGTCACCACCGCCCCCGGCCCCTCCCCCAGGCCGGCGAAACTTCCTCTTATCCTTGCGGCTCATCAGCCGCCTATCGCGGGTTCCCTTGCCGCCCTCCCAGAAGCCGCGGCCCTTGCGGCCGATGACGCTGCGGCCGCAGAAGGCGCAGGCCTCGGGGCTGTAGTTCTGCTCGCGGCTGCACCAGCCGCAGATCATGCGGGTGGCCCACTCCTGGGTGTGGCCGTCGCCGTCGGCCTCGACGGCGGCCGCGTCGTGGCACCGGTCGCAGGGGTAGACGCGCCCGCAGCACGAGAAGCGGAACCAGCGGTACGAGCGCCGGTAGTGCGGGCAGGCGCCCCGGTCGGGAAGCGGCTCGCCGGCGTGCAGCCCGAGCTTCTCCTGGCGCCGCCGGGGCCCCGCCGTGGGCGGGAGGGCGGAGCCGCGCGTGATGGCAAGGAACTTCACCTCGGGGATCTTGAATGTGAACCGCCCGTGGCACTCGCGGCACACGTTGGTCGTGGCCTCGCCGCGGACCGACACGAGGCCGGGGCTCGGGCTGGAGCACTTCGAGCATGTCGGTACGAATGTGCTTTTGTATCATCATCACCATTGATTAGAACGCTGGTACGCAGAATTGATCTTTTCTTGCCAATGAATTTGGATAGTATCTCGGAAAGTGGAAGTTGGGTGGAAGTGGGAACACATAACATACCTAGGCAGCATGTCGGCGACTGTGCAGCCGGAGACGTCGATGAAGCCGGCCCGGACCGAATTTTGATGGACCATCTCTTGGCGGAACGTGGCCGTGAACGCCGTGGCGCACTTCTTGCAGCTGGTGGCCTTCTCGACCCCAGGCCGGAGGCCGGCGATGTCGTTGAGGGTCCGGCAGCGCTCGCACTTGACGACGAGGCTCAGGATGGCCACTTGGAGCAGCTCGATGCTGTGCAATTCGATGTAAGGGAACGATATGGAAGTTCCCCTCTCGACTGGCTGTGCGACTGCTCCGGCGACCGTATTTGGCGGGGCAGCAACCGCCACGCCACCCTCGGAGTCGTCCGAGTCCCAAGAATCGTCGTCACCTGAGCCGGAGCCTCCTGAATCCTCTTCTGATTCATGCCCACCAACACCCCATTCTGGAGGTCGGGGAATAGTGTGGATGTGGCTCCTCGCATCCTCACTGGTGGCGACAGCATCCTTGAGAGATCCGGCTTGCTGTTCCGTGTTGCCTTCAGGGGCCTTGATACCTATTGTTCCTGGGGTCTTCGTTGCTGTCTTCGAAGAAGACCTCTGAGCCTGCTTCGCGAGGGTGTGGAGATTCTGTGATAGATAGTTGATGTGGCTTGTCAGCGTCATCTGGCGCTGCTGAACGGCCCGAGCAGCGAAGGCTTCTTCTACCGCCTCGGCGTCCTCTGAATCGACGTCGTTTAGAAGGATGCGCAGCTGCTGTAAAGGGTACAGCAGCGGTACGATGATCTGGACAGACTGGATGGATTGCAGCCCCGCGGGCAGCTCGGATCGTCGCTTCGGCTCTAGCGGCAGCGTGTAGACGACCCCATCGGCGGATTTCTGGTACGACGACATACGCCCCATCCGAGATTCCAGTTGCCTGATATCCTGGGCTCGTCTTGCCTTGGCATTCACGATCTCGTCTTTCGTAAAAGATTCATCCGGGACATACGTTACACGCGGTGCTGGAGCCGGCGTTGGCAGCAAGTTCTGATCTGTCGATATAGAAGGGCCACCTAGCGCCGTGGGAGTATCGTCTAGGTGCCTCGTATCCCTGAACGCCACAAGGGTAACGGTATCCGTCTTCCGTTCAGACAGGAAGGCCTCCAGGTTCTTGTCGAGCGCGTTAGTGAGTGCGAGGAGGGTGGTTGCACCATGCCCCTCCCGGGCGAGTCGCTCCCACCCCCGCTCTATGTTCACGCTGAACCCGCGGGGAATGTCGGTGTTCTTGACCCGGAGCGCTGGGAGCGCTCCCCCATTCCCTGCCCCTGGCCCTGCTCCTGACCCTGGGTACGATGCAGGAACCTGAAGTTCGCACTCCAGGAAGTCGAGCTCGAACGGAAAATCCGGATCCGAGGGCCTGAGCCGGAAGGCCAGATTCGTCGTGCCATTCCGCAGATTGTTCTGTGTGGCCGAGAACCGCCGCTTGATCTGTTCGATCTGGTACCTTCGCGGATCTTCCGTTTGGGTGTTTGGGACCGGCTTAGACACCGCCCGGTTCGGGGACGGTGCAGCCACAGCTTGACGGCCGTCGATAGCGCCGCCAGGCATATCCCTAGTGGATATCATGTTGGTGGTGGTACCGGTGTCACTTTAAGAGTCACAGTCAAGGATTTTCCTTTCGGATGACCTATTGAACTGTTTGTAAGCTCGTTGTCACCTCTGATTGGCTGGCGGTCTGATCAATAATTAAGGGGTCGATCTAGGATGCCAGCTCTACTGCTGCATAAGCATCCAAACATCAAACTGTAACGATCTGACTGGACAGTAACCTAGAACCTTATGACAGAAGTATGAGGTATGCGTCGAGTCAAATAGGGGTTGGCCCGAGATCAAAAGCTCGTGGTAATTTGCTTGCATGGGAGTGATGAATCAGGCTGAATCATACTGAACCATGCAGAAAAGATGGAGTCATCGAGACCTCAGATCTGAAATGGTTATGCAAAAGGAGACCATTCAAAAGCCTGGCAGGCCTGGCTAGGTGAGGCTGTATGTTACTATTTGCCACATGGGACGGCTGTCGCCACTTGTTGACCCATTCGATATAACCTGGAAGCCCCTGGAAGCCCCGGTGCAGTGGATGGGCTTGCAAGGGGAGAAATCCAGTCATTGTCATCGTCTCCATCCAATGATTTCACCATCTCATAATGATCGCAAACTTCCACGAAGGCTACTTAGTTACTCTTATCGAGTCTCAGTTGCATCTCTGAATGGGCTGTACTGATATACATTGTATGTCATTATTCGGGCTACTTTCCTTATGCTTATCGCATCGGCAATGGGAGCCCTCAAACCCGCTATTACTGTGCAAGATCCATTTAGTACTTCGTAGTACTAGACTAGTTTGCGTACTATGTATAGATGATTCAGGGCGGGGGCAATATCTCAAAAGATCTCTTTACTAAGACATATATTTAGTAGGAATGAATGTGTAATAGATCTGGTCGTGGTCGCCGAGTACAAAGCCCTCTCATAAGGAACTCACGTAGTTCAGAGCGGAAGTGCATCCGGTATGAGCCAGGAGTGTGCTCTTACAACAACCAATCAGTCAATTGACCTCGCCTCTAATCGAAACCCAGTATCTCTAAAAGTCGTTTACAGGTGATTCTCTAACGGTACGAAGTGGTCAGTGATCAGGTAGCTGCGGCCTACTCGCTTTGCATAGCGGACAGTGTAACGAGGTATGCATGGTCAGATACAGGCAGGCTTCCGATACTGCAAATACGTTCTTGCTCCTGCGAACTATCAGGTAGCTTCGCATCCGAGTTAGATGTATATAGATGAGAGATAGCCCGTGTCACTGACGCCTCAGTCTAAGGTGTAGTCAATGCTGATGTGAGTAGATCATCCCCGGTACAGCCGATGGTAACCACCGAACACAATGCTTGGTCGAGCTTTGAGAAAAAGGATGCTGTTACAATATTGAAATCACCCCCTGGAGCTGAACATGTTGAAAAGTAATAGATCCAGTCAAAGTATGCTTCGCTAGAGTGTAGTCCCGGGTTACGAGGTCGATACCATTGCAGTCTCAGCACTGATTCGGAGCAGCCGCCGTGTCGTGTCGGGTCGTGTTCATAGAAGAGGTGTTTTGTTGAAGGGTATCACGATTAGAAATGGCGCAAGCCTCATCGGAATCGAGGGGATCTACCGCGATCGCATTGGATCCACGGCATCGAACAAGCTGCGAGACGCTGTGCGGCATACGCCATGCAGTAGCTCGACTTCGTATAGGCTTCTTCTCAGCTCTATCACATCTACATAGTATAGGGGGTTACCTTCTGGGCTGGCGTTTCTTGGCAGTCAATTGTTTATTATTCGCCGGCCGATTAAATCGTATTAATCGATTTAATTGTTTATTTCTCGAGTTCATTATCCCGCCAGCGACCTTGGTGTATTCCAGGTTTTTGGGAGCGTGAACCGTTCTGCGGCCCTATCGGTGAGGAGTGACTGCCAACTCATCAACATGGCAGCAGATGACCCCCTCAATTTCACAAGCGGTGAGATGGCCGGTTCAATTGCTTGGACCTGCGACGTCGGGGTCATACCTCTCTCAGCCCCCGTTGGAGTCGCTGCACTCCGTAGGGCGTGGGGGTTCTTAGCCAACTGTACGATAATCCCGCGACGTAGATATGTAGGTATCTCCTTGTGAAAACGAGGCCGGACATGTGACAGAAATCTAGGTATGGCGGGGTGAACTGGCAGTTGCTATCATTCCAGCATACAGCTAGGCATGACGCATTGACTGGTCTCGCGCTGTGTCCCACTGAGGCCTCTTCGAGGTCAAGTGAGTCAGCCTGCGCGCGTTACTATCAACTGGTTGATGAGTTGTCCTGCGATATGAACGCCCAACCGTTGGTAATATGGTCATCGTTGGAGCTGATTAGGTACTTTATGACCTTGCACCTTGCACCTTGCACCTTGCACCTTGCACCTTGAACCTTGCACCGAAAAGCCGCGGTTGAGGTGTGTCTTGTTCTGACGCTTCCCTGTGCGGGGAGGCATTTGGTGATGTATAGCAACTGGCGTCTTCGTGTGTCTTGCTACCTCCCAGGTAGGTTGGCTGGTAGGTATCTCGAAGAGGTGGGTTACTTGCAGATACTTGGCTCGAGTTACGGTTACATGGTGGTTGAGCAATATTGGGGAAAAGAAAACAAGAAATAAACAGGTGAATAAATCGGTAAAAGACTATTGAATAATATTATATTGCATGAGACGATAAAGAAGTCCTCCAGACCAGTATCCCACGGTTTACTGTAGCTGTGTAGATGGCATACAGTAGCAGAATGTCGGAAATGTCCAGCGTGAGAATTCAAGGTTGCTTTACATACATGCTTAGGTAAGTAGAGGCATCTCTTCAAATGAGTCCCCGCTGACTAAGATCAGCTTAATACCCGAGTGCCCGTCAATAGGGAGGAAACATACATAACATACATACATGTAGGTAGGTAGATGCTGGCTGATGCTGTAACTGTAAGACTTACGGCATTGCCTATGGGGCCTCCACGGGGACTTCAGGAGGCACTTTGTGGGGAAGGGAAGTTGTCGCTATCAGTGACTATTGTACCGGACTGCCGGAGTGGTAGGCGGCCCTCCTCACCCCATCCTACTACTCATCACAAAGGGTGTGGTGTATGCTTTCATCATTCCCGCAACCCTTTCCTTGCTGCTTTATTTTTGGGCTTAATACTTACAACCTTTGATAAATAAATGCTAAATTGATCTTAATTAACTAATAATACATTTTGTCTCTTTACCCGAGCCCCCTTCCACCCCTGTCCCATCCCCTGTGTGGGCTGGGTCTCGGTAAGCAATGACGTAGCAACCATCAGGGTCTCAGCTACCCATGAGAATCCTACTACAAGCTAAACAATATATCAAATCTGGCATTTGGGGGGTATTGGTCAGCCTTGAGCACAAGGCTATTTCCAATCCTTGCCCGTGGTCACGAGCTTCCATGCTGTCGCGCTATGTAGCTTGGGGTGGTGGCTTCATCGAGATGAAGAGGCTCTAGTTATGTGTTCTACCCATGGAGGTTGTCTTTGATGATATCATCACATATTGTGGCTAATGCGTTGGGAATGCCGGATCAGCCGTCGCTCAGAAGCAGCCGTCCTTGATTGGCTGCTCCACGTGATACAGTTCCTTCCGAAAGAGACTCGTTATGAAGGCAAAGATGCTGAATTGGAGCTTGGAATGGAACTCCGAGCCGCCTGTGCACGCCGGGTTCGCCGTCAAAAGGCTTCCCACCTCACGGCCCCCGTCGGCTTCTCGAGCCTGCGACACGCCGAACTCGTTGCTGAACTTTGGCTGTGCCGTGATGCCGCCATCAAGCTCCCAGCTGAAGAAGTCGATTCCCAATTTGGCAGTGAACTCCAGATAAGGAGAGACATGGATCACGGCATTTTTCGCGCCTGCTGTTATGTTGGCTGATGAGGTGTGCTGTGGCTGCCAGTCTCCAACATGGCTTTCATCCCCGTTTACGAGATCCAGATGTATGTGTCCATCGCGGATCTCGAGCGACATATCGGTAGCAATGGACACTGGCACGTCTACGCCGACGTCGACGCCGACATTAAACTCCACTGTGGGCCCAACGTCACAGATGAATGGGATATGGAAAAGACTCCACGATAGGCCTGGTATCGTGTAGCTAAAGCCGTGGCTAACGGGAACGGTAGCATTGAGGGCGAGCGCAAGGCTCGCGTTAAAGCCCGCATTCATGTCGAAGTAGGCTTCTTGGAGACCGCCACCCAAGAAGTGGTAGTCGATGTACCCAGTGATGGAAACACCTGCGCTGACATGGGCCTTCTCGGCCGTTGCTGAGAGGTCATCTCCGGAGAACAGGACCGTGTTATCCGATAGCCCGGAGCTTCCTGACAAATCCAGTAGCGTTGGTTGCCAAACCACATCCTCATGGTTAGGGCTCGCGGGCATTTCGAAGAAGGTAACCCCAACCTCAGCTGTATTGTAGGTTTAGCACTGGGTTCATTCTTTTACAGTCTCGTGTCAACTCACATGCTATGTCCGAAACGTTCTTCCTCTGCCCACTTGCAACAAGGCTGAACGTGCCATTGTCCCAATGTATCCGATCAGCCAGAAAGAAGCTCCTCTCGTGTTCAGTTTCATCGCTACCTAGCTGCTTCACAATAAAAAGAACATTGTCAAGTTCAGACCATTCTAGACTTGATAATGCCCGAGCGCTATGCTCGAAAGTATCCGGGGAGGCGAATGTCATGGCAACAGAGCTGGCGGAGCAATTGAGGCTAGCCACGGCGTCCATTGCCTCGAGCAGTATGGTTGGGTGGTTCACGTGCAATGCCACGTCAACGAGGCTGGTATGGGTGTCAAGGCCATATCCCAGATGGACCACGGAGGCAGCCTCGACATGCGGGTACTGGTTTGTACCGTGGTCGAGAGCCAGGGTCGGTATCAGTGTCTTCATAACACCAGACGCTTTGGCAATTAAGCCAGCCAGGAGCACCAAGGGGGGCAGGCGGAAATGCATTTTGTTAGTCTTCGTGCGCTTGATATGTACCGAAGTTATCGACAATCGGAGCGGAAGAGCAGGGCTGAGCTCAAGTACTCAGGGGTACGAGCCGATGATCAGAGGGGTTTCAGAGATTGTTTGCGTCGTGTTAACAGACGAAGAAGATCAAATCTAGGTGAAAGATGCAAGTCAAGACAATTTTGCGTCAGACCTACGCACGAGATGTGCGAATGTTCGTCTGGTTGACTCCAAGGTGTATTGCTTTTCGGATGGGGCCTAATAGCAGTCGGCGAGATGTACGAAAGAGTGATAGCCAACTCTCTATATATACATTTCTTATATATACATTTCTCGGTGAACAGTTTGGGTATGCATGGGTATCACCTACTTCACCATAATAAAAGCGTGCCCTACTTGACGACAGAAGTTATAAGTCGGATGAAGCTGCATGCATCTTGTTCCACGAGCGGAATTTCTCGGTGAAGATAGTTTGACCATCAACATATTGCATGTTTGCATTGTCTAAGGTATTTAAAGAAGCGTTTCAGTCACTAGCCTCACGCATCATGCATGCCTCCGTGGGAATTTTACAACTACGACCTCGGAACTATATAGTCGCCATGGTCGTCAGTATAGATCTATGGCAAGGTAATCACCCTATATAGAAGGTAGAAGATCACGAACTGTGATAGATACTTGGTTAGGCTGATGTTGTAGTGAAGTTCCTAATGTTAAAGGGGGGTCTGAACTTCTACCTCATGTAAGTCCGAAGTCGGGACCAAGATCATACTGTTATACTGTTACACTACCTAGTTCAATGCAGCCCATCAACAAAAGCATAGAGCATAGGGCGTGGAACATTCGGGACTTCCTTCTGTCACACCGTGCCTTGTAAAATGATGTATGATAGTTGCTATCCACTGCATACTGATAGATCACCATGGTTCTAGGACTGAAGCCGTGCTGAATACAAGTTTTGGGCTAAGCTGTGACCAGATCGCAACCCTCGCGAATGCTGTACAACCAAGATATCAAGTTCCGATTGTGGCAGGGCTCGCAATCATATTGGACATACCGATCACTCATATCGTAATGAGAACTGGAGTTGGTCAGCCCATCGGGCGTTGGCTCAGTGGTAGACTAGTGTAGAGCGCTTGTGGTCCCATGAATCAACAGCGAGTGATAGAGTATACTGACGCGCCACCTCGGAAGTATCTACTTTCATCAGCAAGGCCCGCGGTTGTCCACACTTGACCAGGCTGCACTTGACCAAATGCTTGTAGCAAACCTATTACCCACTGTATCTGTAACAGGCCATACCCTTCAGCCTTGTCATGTGTCGACGACCTGTGTCACTTCTTACTTTTGCCACAAGGGTTTCTTCGCTAAAGAGGATGCCTTGGTAATGCATAGTATGTTTGCAGTATAGGACCATAGTCTCATGTTCTCACTACAATACAGGTGAACACCTCGGTGTCTGTGACACAGTCATCGCTTCCTAGAACTGGTGCACAGAAGATCTCATGCCTAGATGCCCCTGTATTTGAGGTTGTGTCATCATATCGCCGTGACGTCTAGACCGGGGTTCTCGTGGTTGACTTGCTCATATAGTAATTACCTAGGTGCTAAGTTTTTGGAAGACAAGGGTTTGTTTTTAGCAACCCTTTCATCCTGTATCAGACGATATTAGGAAATATTGCTACTCAGAGAAGATATCATACGTTTTCGACCATACCGACCACTCTTGGTTTCACAATATATGTTGTGATTGTCCTTACAGGTTTGCAACATTGTGACTAAGTGTTGTAGATTGTCTGTGTAAGTGATGCTGGCAAACTGCATAGTATGGCGAGTAGCACAATAAGTCCTACAGCCTATAGCAGCTCTATCAGTGTTGACTTGGTAGCATATGCTATGATGATGAGAGGATCTCAAGGATAGTTAGTGATAGATCATGACCTGTTCATATAGTATAGTAAGGCTAAAGTCTACTTGTAGATAGTATCATGATCGGCATAAGCTGTGATCTGTGGAAAGGGATATGGAGTAGTAGTACCCCTTGTGACTCTGTCCCCTATCAATGATTCCAGCTACCAACAGATAATTCTTTAGGACACACCCTATCCTTCGCAAACTACAATAATACTGCAATCATATATCAATAAGACTATAAGCTGTTTTGATAGTTCTGGAGGTCTTGGTCGTCCGACTTGGGACGAAATTTTACAAAGATAGGCCATCTTGAGCTAGATTTTGAGTTCAGCATTGCCTAGATGATCAGGAAGCTAATGGGGAACGTGTAGTTTCCCTAGTGCTCATTTGTATTTTAACGTATCTAACGGCTATATTCTCGCCCAATGCGATGTTGTGTAGCGTCTATTTTTCTATAGGATCGCAGTCTTGTCGTCTCGTCTATTCCCTGCCATACCGTGCACCTGGAGTGCCCCCAAGGAACTAAGGCTGCTGAGAGTTCGCAGCAAGGGCATACTCCAGCTCCTCCTCAGTCTGCGCATGGAATGCCTGCTGCAGCTGAACCTGCTCGGCGCGGGTGAGGGGAATCTCGCTCCCGCGTCTCCGGTGCCAACTCGCCTTGATCTCCCTGAGGGATGCACCCGGGTCCTTCCCTTCGGGGTCCACGAACTCGTACGAACGCAGTTCCGTGTTGTTCCAGCCGGTCCCTGTTTTGTTACGTTAGAAACCATACGCCGAGCGGGCTCATCATCATCATCATCATTATCATTATCATTATCATCGTCGTCGTTATCGCCGTTGTTGATATCATTATTGGCGATAGAAAGTAGTAACTTCTGCTTGATAACAGAAGAAGCATCGTAGGAAGCAACGGCGTACCTTTACCGGGCGCGATGCCGTCCCAATCTTCTGTCAGGAAGTGTAGGATGCCCCCATGAGTAACCAAGACCACCTGCGCATCGTCCCCAGCCCCTTTGACCAGCTCTCTCAGCCACAGCCGGACCTCCCGGGCCCTAGCTTCGATCTTGCTGGGGATGGGGTAGTACTTGGTGCCCTCGGACTTGTCGTTCCAGTCCGGCCGGACCAGCCCGAAGTCGACCTGCTCGCCGAACTCGGCCTTGAGGGTCTCCGGATCGGAGCCGACGTCGCAGGGCATGAGCGACACCTCCTGGGCATCCGGGAGCGCGATGACCTTCTTGCCCGACTGGGCGACCGGCGCGAAGGAGCGCAGGCAGGTAAGCAGGGTCCGGCGCAGCGGGGAGGCGACAAGATGGGTGATCTTGTCGTGCGCGTCGAAGTTCTTGCAGAGCGTGGCGCACTGGGTCTCGCCTAGGGGCGTGAGGAGAGGATCTTTCAGCCTCTGGGCCTCTAGGCTGAGGTTATGGTAACCCTGGGCGTGTCGTACAAGGTGTATAATAGGGGCCATGGTGAAGCAAGGGTGTATCGATACCTAGGAGGGTTCTTTTTAAGGAGAGGTAGGTAGCGTTTAAATGCCGAATCGTATCAATACAGGACCAACTTCGCCTTATGAGCAAATTGTATATGAGTCTGGCAGAAGAACAGGGTGAAAAGGAATCGCATGCTATATGAGTACAAAGTAGGTAGCTACGATTGCTCATAACGCCAAGTCTTCGTGAACTTACAAGTTGCATTGGAACACAACTCTGAGCGATAGCGGGGCAGCGTCTGCCATTCGTCTCCACTCTGACGAAGCATGATGCTGACATGCTGAACACAAGGACATTCTTGAGCTATTCACCTATTTACATGCTATAGGCACCTACATGTACACCTATCTACAGGCAGGTTTTCTACGGAACGGAATGCATTCCTGTAGGCATCGGAGGAGGCTGAACGTGCCCTGGCTATGACTTGATATTCGCTGGTTTCTGTTGGTCATCAAGTGTTACGAACCCGATTTGGGGCCACCGTACCACCCGATTTCGGTCGACATAGAGTTTGGCGATCAGCAGGTCGGCACGCCATACGGAACCGGCGCCCATTGGGCGAAGTGCCAACTCTAAAGGGGGATGCAGGTTGTGGCAGTGCACTGGACTGCTCCACCTGGCACCGAGTCTCGCCCGGCTGACTCATTGCGAACGACCGGAGCCGGGCAGTGGAAGCAGACCGAACTCTGGATCCACCGATCCACCGCCATGCGAATGGGCCTCCCTCCATGTTCGTAGGTAGGTACAGTCTCTCTTCTACAATGTATAACTGGCTACCGTAAGTCCCTATAACTATTGGCTTCTTTAGTATATATTAGATAAATAGTAAGCGCCAGGCCGGATCCCCTCGCAGAATTGACTGCAGAATTACTGCTACGGATAGGCTGTAGGACCACATAGGGAGTCGCAGATTATGGGTGTCCACAGCGAATGATTTGCTGTTGCCCGCTCACTAAGCTACCAAGCATGCCCTGAAACGCACAAGGATGGATACGGGATGGGTTTGTCGGGAAGCTTCCCGGTCGGAATTTCGTCGTCGTCAGAACAAGCACAATTGTTTGGCCCCTTTTCTTCATGTGCGCCCTGTCTAGCTCCCGTGGTAAGGCGCACGACTGGCCAGAGATACCTAGATAGGACGATGGATAGATGAGAGGCCATCGGCAGGAGGAGACGTTGGAAGAGAAAATCCGTGCCGCGCAACACGATGAGAAAGGCCTCGTGAGCTAGCTAACCTGCGTATCAGAGCCAAATAGTTTAGGCTTACTGCTCGTTGCCATTCTTGCATTTCTATCTTGCCTATCTTGTATCTGCGCAGCGGATTATACCTAGGTAAGAATCACCTGCGGCCCCCCCCCAGAACGTTAAAGGCAACTAATCTCCAGCTCTACCCTGAGGTTGGCATCGATAGATCGGCGCTACGGGCGCGCCGTTTGTAAATTGATTTAATTTTGTGTTGCAGGCACTTCAAATATACTAATACACGTACACGCGCGCACACACACATACGCCATTACCCCCCCGGATCTGCAACTTCGTTTACGAAAGGCTAATATCGCGTAAGCCTACGGCCTTAGGTAGCATATAACAGACCACGTGCATGCATAGGAGTAGCATAGTGCCGTATATCTAATCTAGTCTACCTACCTAAGTACCTAGTAGGTATGCCAGTATGCTTTAAGCACCACGGCGTTTATATAGTGCAGATATTCTGCTTCACAACCTTATGATATCCTGTCATCTTGTCTTAACGAGTCGAGTCTTTTCTAATAGCTAATGTTAGTTATATATACTCGGTAACGGCGTCACCGGCTATTTGCCAAGCCAACGGTTTCATCGTTGGAAGATATTCGCCGTATATATACACACACACACACACACGTGCGTTGCATCGATTGTGGTTGTGCCTTACAGCTCGCTTGTAATTAAAGATGTCTTCGACACAGTGGGTCAAGTAAGTATGCAGCAGCGTACTATGTACGAAGTAAGGTGTCCTCCCAACAGCCCACTGGAGCCGGGAGCAGATCCCCTGGGAACGGAGTTTCATATATATACCTATCTAGGTAGGTACATAGGTAGGTAGCTACAGTAGCTATATGTTTCAACTGGAGGACACACATCAGAACACGTATCTGCCCCCGAGAAGAATAAGTGAAGATCGATATATAAAGCGAGATAGACAGCCTATATGGTTGCCGCCTCCTGAAAGCCTCACCCAGTGAGAAAGAACCCAGTGAGAAAGAACCCAGTGAGATTTGTATACCTGGGTCGGTAATTATCGCTGCTTGCCCGAATCCGAGCCCGTAATGCTACTGCTTGTTCGATTGTTACCTGCCCACTGCCTGGCCACCGCCCACCGCCCACCGCCCAGATTCGGCAGATTACAGCAGATTACCGCAGATTACAGCGCTAATTGTCCGTGCATCGGCGCTAAGTTGAGGTGTCAGCTCCATGAACGTTAGACCAAATTTGGGATGGCCAGACAGGGGGTGGCCACTAGCCGCTAAAGTCGTGATTACCTGATTTTGGGGGACGCTGTCCACGTTGTTTTTATGATTGCCCCAAACCTCTATCTATCGGCCTTTTCCCATTTTCTCGAACTGGCCTCTCAAGTCCGACTTCAGAACCACTCGTTTCTCATCTTATTCATCAACGCAGCAGCAGCAGCACATTTCCTTTGACCACGCCGTTTCGATACCACAGTCCAATTTCCTTCGTTATCCCTCGAACCATCTCCACACCCCAGTTTCAACAGTCTACTTGAAGAAACCGCAATCATGCCTGGCGTTCGTAAGTCATCCGGCCCTTCCTGTCCTTGGAGATACTGTAGCGTTTTGCATTGCGACGAGATAAGCTTTTCTTGCCGTCTAGAACCACGGCTTCTGGAATAAGCCTTGATCCTCGATGTCTATGTTGGGCATTTGACACCACCCACTTTCAATGATGGCTACTCTTTCCTTGATGACTTGGTCTTTCGCAACGCTGGTGGTGCCCGTGAAGCCGTTGTGCGTGATGGCAAGCTAACCCAGACTTCTCTTCGTAGCACTTGGTGCCCTAGACAATCTTAAGGCCAAGCTTAAGGCCGTCTTCAAGAAGAAGTCCAAGAAGACGAAGACCGGCGCCGAGCCAACCAAATCTGCTGCCGACAAGCCTGCGGAGACCACGACCGCCCCGGCGGCTGCGGCTGCGGCCGCTCCTGCTGCAGCTCCCACTGAGGCTGACAAGCCTGCGGAGGCCCCTGCTGGTAAGTAGCTTTTGTGCTACGACCGCACTCGAAATGGGGTTTGCTAACCCAAATAATAGCAGCTCCTGCTGCCGACACCACCGAGGCCGCCAAGACCGAGGAATCGAAGGCTGCTGAAGCTCGTAAGTCCCCCATAAGCCCCTCCGTCGTGATGTCGTTCACTCCATACCGGAGTTAGAACCCCAGCACGATAGAAAAGAGCGATGCGATTTCCACTGCGCATTCGTACAGCTTGCAAGTCTGGTAACTTAGAAGACCGCGTTGAATCATTCGGCTGATTGTTCTCATCTCTTAGCTGCTGCGCCCGAGCCTGCTGCGCCCGCTGCTGCCCCGGCTGCCACCGAGGCCACTCCCGCGGCTGCTCCGGCTGCCGCTCCCGCGCCCGCTGCCGCCGCCCCCGCCGAGGCCAAGGAGGAGGCCAAGCCCGCCGCCACTTCCTAAGGCCTGCGATCGCATATTCCCTATGTCTGACCGAACGGCGATCGTAGACGGAGATGGAAGCTTGCGCACCATGTGATGGCTAAGGCAAGGTGGAAGAGACAGACGAAGAGATGTTGGCAGAGGTTGCGTATTTGACGGATGCCTTTCTGAAAGTAGGGACACCTTCATGAAGGTCATGTGGTGGATAGCATGTTTTCAGGAAGGCTCTGGATGATTTGCCCGACTCTTTTCTATCACCAGAGATATCCCATAATGTTTTGAGATTCGAGAGATACCCACAAGGAGAAAATGAATTCCAGTCCTGTTGGCTGAAGAATTAATTGTTTATGGCAAAGGGTACGATTGATCAATGGGCCAGAGCTGCTTAAGTCTGCTCTGGGTCCCCTACACACGTGACGTCATCAAGCTTGCTATGGGCGCGCTTGTACTATGTTGGTTAGCGCCTCGCGCTTTGACCAGTATCTACAGATACGCCTGAGATATGGACATCCGATACTGAGGTCCAGATACTGTCACTCAGTTCCAAGGTTTGAGGTCCTCCTGATACTTGAACTGCCTGGTAATTGCTACAGGCTGACACCTGTCTATGGTGCTTTTCCAGACAGGACGAAACTGTAGAATGTATTGACGATATTGAGACCAGGGTCAATGGACTGAAGGTTGTCCCACATCATTTAGCATTTCAGTCCACGCACGTCGAGTTGACATGATGGCACAAGCTCAGGTGTAAGCCCAGGCATAAGCTCGTTCCTTACAAAGGTCACGTACATGACTTTGGGTTAAACCAGGGAGTTAGAATATTTTACCTATACTCACTACGTATGTGGTCTGGCTATAACGCTAGGGGCCCATCAAGTATGTACAATGGTTCTACGTGTCCCACTGAGTCAGACCTTGGTTTGCTGGTGTTCAGGTAGGGTACATGATGTCTAAGGCATTCCATATTTCCCTGGCCATATCTTGATAGCCGGTGAAGTAGGAGAGGTAAGGTAGAGGCGGTCTTTGTTTTGGTAGCTTACAAGATGAGCATGTCGCCATGTTAGGTTGATGGGCAAAGACATGGTATATCTTTCTGGTCCTAGGACTACGTATAGCTGGGTGAATATACAGCAGAGGTTCTGTGGATGCTCTTGGTCACCTTTGTACCATAAGAATTGATCTCATCTATAGGAATGTTTCCATGGTGTATTATGCCTAGGATCACAGCTGTTCATTGTGGCTACTTGGGTTCTACCAATCCTAGCCAAATGTCTCCTGATGCAGGTTGGCGAACCTCTAATATTGAAATGGCTGATCTAACGTTCATGCATTCCAGTACCTCTATTTAGACCAGTTCCAGCGAAATTTCCTGCCAGCTGTCTTGAGGCATGAAGCCACAGTAACCGACAAGCCGGTCCCAATGTTCAACTGGTCAGGACCTAACGCAAGAACCCCTTTTACAAGACGAAGCTCCAAGCTTTGACTTATTGTTTCATCCACTTGGCCTATCGCTGGATCTTGACCACGGTGCGCCGGTGCTGCCTTGAGGCCGCGGTGCTGGGTAGCTGGGACCGAATGGCCCTCGTGAGTTTGGAACGCCACTTGGAGGAGGCATCGCCGTGGTTTGAGCCCAGGGAGCCGCCATGCCGGCGCCCCCGCCTCCGGCAGCGGGCATTGGTGAGTATGTCATGGGTTGGTTAGTCAGGTGTATCGACTGTTCTGGAGTGGTCGCATCAGGATCTTGCTCCCAGGAGAAGAGGGAGCCGAAATGGAAATGCTGCACCACGGGGAACTTGGAGAGAACTTCGGCATTGAACATCTTGATCATTCCCTATTACCTAGTTAGCTAATTGCCCCGAGAGTAGTGTTATGACGCTACATTACCTTGTTGATTTTGCCCCAACCGTCCTTGACCCCCGAGATATCGAACAATATCGGGCTATGCTCCCAGAATGGACCCTTTTTGACGTCGTTGATGAACCCAATGGCGGAGAAATACATGTTCCGTTTTCTTTCTTCGTCTACATATTCCGATTTGACCACTGTAGCGGGTTTAGGAGCACGAAAGAGGGACCCTTCCAAAGGCATAGGCTCGCTATCCGTGATGGCACGGGTTAGCTGTGCTGAACCATATATATACGGCTGGAAGGAATGATCGTCTAATCCCCACACGCCATGTGACCCGGCAGGCTCTAATGTGTACGTCAGTATGAGGCGGCGCACTACCCGAAGATACGGCTCAAAAACCCCAAGAACGATATTGCGCTCTATGTCTCCGTTTGCCTGCCCATCTTGGAAAGCGCCGAGTTTCCATAAGCATCCTAAGAAGGCCAGAAAGCTCAACTCATGACCGGTGCCGTAATCAAGCCTCTGCGCGCTGCCGAACCCGCCCAGGAAATACGTCTTGAGCTCGTCTAGAGCATTGGCACCACCGCCACTGGTCTCACCACCGAATTCAAGAACGGATCTAGGTAAATATTCGTGTAAGAGCTCCGAAGTCCTCTCCTCCAATAGTTGGTGCCACTTGCGGAAGCTCACATTGCCAAAGCGCCGAGGACCTGGGTCAGGGGGAGCTTCGTCGATGTAGGACCCCACTTTCGACAGCAACTCCTGGAGCTTCCGTACAGACTCGGCTGGTTTTGTTTCGTATTCCGATCCTATCTGAAAGGTTTGCAGCTTCTCCTTGCCATCGTCACCCTTTATCTTCCGTGGACACATCGCGCGGTTCAGCTGCATGACAAACAGGCCAATGTCCCTGTAAGCCTTTGACGTCAGAAAGTGGGAGACGTCTGGACCCTCGTTTATCATCTTGGCCGGTCTGACAAAACGATGTGGCGTTGACGGATCTAGGACCTCTAGGGCTGGGAACGGCTGTCCTGCTTGACTCTGCGAAGAGCCCTGGGTAGATGCCATGGTGACAAATAGGGCCTGGACGTAGCCAAAACGCACACAGGGAGAACCTAGAAGGAGGCTGGAGAGGCGGCCTTTAGTAGCAGGAAGCACAACGTCTATGACCTCGAATCTGGTCTTGCGTTTGCAACCTGTTATTCCGCCCAGGGGATGTGCGTGGTAGGTATAAGGTAGTATCTAGAGAGCTACTTGTAAGGAGAATGTATGCGTAGTGTAGATAGGTGTAGAAACTGGAACACTCAGATGTCATTATTCCATATGAGCTGCTAACTGAAGTACCCCACCATGCTTATGACAAGCAAGCCGAGCTGTCGAACAGGCGTGGAGAAGTATGTACATACATACATACCTACCTACATACTATGTAGCACCTAAGTAGGTGGGCTGAACTACCGAACGGGTACCTATCTACTTATCTTAGGAGCTCTATCCTAGCGGCTCAAAGCTCTAAGCTACCCGCTACTACGTAGCTAGGCCGTCTGATGTATGTATGTACTATATCCTACATGTAGCTGCCTTTCTATAGTTCTGGAGGCGACTGCCCTCAGACTTCATTTTCGAAGCCGAAGCTCCTTCTTCATAAACCGATGAATCAAGTAACCGAAACAGCCCTTACAACTTGAAGGCAATTGGAATTGGAACAACGCGTCCTTCCCCGGGAGCATTCAACTCAACAACATGTCCAATCCTTTTTTCGCTGATCGTCCCCTACCGAACCAATCACCAGTACTAGTTTGAAATTCGATTTACATAAGGAAAAAGCAACGCCTACCTTTCAAGCTTTCCTTTCCAAATAATCCCTGCCCTACGAAGAACCTTCAATATGGTGTATACTCGAACTACGGCCCCTCAAAGTAGAGCTCCTCGAAGCACCGTCCCGACTCGAGAAGAGCCGCCCATTGATGATGAATCAGAAACCGAAAGCTCAGATGAAGACGACGAGGGCATCCCGAATCAAATTTCCCTATCCGCTCGATACAATAATGGTGTAGTGAGCCTACGTCCTTCTAAGAGACCTCGCGAGGACGAACCACTGCCCTCGGGAAGGTCAAAGCGACAGAGAGCTGGTGCTACTGGTCATGTGCTTGGTCTACGTAGAGGACGGCTCCGCTTGGCCTCTTATACCTCGCAGCCTGTGGCTCGAGCTGTCGATAGGAAGGAGGGTAGCAACAAGAGCACCAGTCCGGATGCCGAAAACGATGTGTCAGATGACTTGGTCAATTGCGTCAGCTCTATCCTGACCTCCTGGAACAAGCCTGCTCAGCAAAAGACGCCAGAAGAGTCACCGCGCCATCAGTTGCCTGAAGAGAAGACACAGCTGAGCCTGAGCAAGAGCGGCAAGGATGGAACCGGATACGCGTTACAATTACAAGATGGCGACCATTTTGAACCTCCAGTTCACGCCAAATCGGACGAGCACCGGGACGGACTTGCCAATACTGGAACGTCCAACTCCGAAGAAGATGGTTCTGGCGTGCAAGATAATGCTGCAGCCCTTAATGACGAATCGCATGCTCTTGAGGAAGACCTAGGTATAGTGCCAGATGATGATGCTAGCCGCGACGCGGAAGAGAGTCTCCCACCTGTTCCCCATAAGCCTCCAAGAGTCCAGCAGGATCCTTATGACATCCCTTCATCTCCACTACCATATGTGTCCTTGATCAAACCAAGTGGCTTGCCTCCAAAGGGTTTCCGATCAAGGATGACACAACCCACAGAAAGCGGACTTGGGGCAAACCCGTCCTCTCCACCAGTACAGGTTCCGCGCCTCTATCGAGGCAATATTCCATCACGGATGCATGCAGTAGTTCATGAAAATAGAAATACCCAGGGCCGAGACAAGCAATCCGAAGCTGGAAAGGGCTCTTGCGTTGAAGCAGATGTCGGCATGGGGGATCCAGGAATGCCCTTTGACGCCGGCGTAAGTGCACTCATCGGGGAATCCTTGGATTGGCATAAGGACGATGGAAATCATACCATCAGCGACGGCGATTATGAGTATCATAGTGTCAACGACTGCCATGATGATGATTATCATGACAATGTCGGATCTCCTATTATTCATGGCATTGATTTTGATGATGGGAATGGATCAGATGTCGACTTATCTGCCGAGGAAAGCTTCTCTAGAGACGTCTACGAGTTTAAGAATCGTCACATACCGAAGGGGGAAGTGCTCACCGAGGGTTTTGATTGCCCGCGCAAAGATGATCTTAACACCGTTCATGTCCACCGTGGCAAACTCAAGAAAGCATTAAATCTTATGAGATTCAAGCCATGGTCTAAATTACGTCCAGGCCAGTCTTCGTCGGGTGCGGCAATGGCAGTTACTCAGCCGGGTCGACATATAATGCCGCTGCTGGCAAAACTCGAGAGACTATGTTTAGCGGCTCCAAGGGTTCCGCTACTCGAAGAACAAAACATGTTTTTGGCTGAGTATAGCGACATGGTCACCTACTATTTTTCCAAAATCGATACTATAGTTTCCCACATCCGCACAGAACGACTTAACCAGTCTAATGCCAACCAAGATGAGAAGAAACGCAGTGATATGGCTGAAGAAGTTGTGTCGCTCATCATCCCCAAGATCTTCCAAGTCCTTGATTCGGCGTGGAAGCTCGGGGGTGCCAGGGAAGACAAACCGCTGTTCACAATATCCACGTCTGAATTCCTTAGGAGAGGAGTCGGTTGGATAACTCGGCTGTACCACCGGGCAACAGGTGAACTAGAAAAGCACGAACCTAAGTTCCGGTATATGAAGAAGTGGCCAGAAAAGATAGCGGACCTCCGCCCACTTCTGAACGAGTTATCGGATCAGACAAGCGACATTCCTGGTTTGTTTTTGGCGAAGAAATATGAGAAACTGGAGGCCCAAAGGAAGCGGAAACTACAGAAGGAAACGGAGATGATGCGGGAGCGTGATAAACGGGCTGAACAACAGCGGGTTGAGGAGCAGAACCGCAGAGCATTCCTGTCTATCGAGAGGAAGAGCGTATCTTTGAGATCTCCGAAGTCGTCTGAGAGCAGAGCGATGTCCACTGTCCACCAAGCCCCTCCTTGGTCACGAGAGGAGGAAATATTCCTCTTCAAGCAGCTGAAGCAAGCATATCCTCAACTGCCTGACCTTGTCGGTCATGTCCAACAGGAGCTTGACAGGGACCTTGACGACATCAAAGGCAAGTCAAGAGTCCTTCTGAGAGCCATGTTGGAGGAGGCGTGCGGCGACGTGGGCGTCGCAATGAGCGCTGCAGACATGGAGGCTGAGATCGAGAACATGTTTAGTTCTTCTACACGGTTATGATGATTAACTTACAGTTGTCCTGCGGTGTGTGGATGGGATAGTTGCCGTTCTCTCTTATTTAGCAAGCGCGCGAGATACCCCGTATTCTTTACGATAGTCTGCATCTATTGCTGACCATAGGTCGTATGTAAGATCAGATACGACTTTTGCTACACGGAATGCCTAGCAAGTTTTTCGTCTTATCTTTCCACGTTCAGTGAACTGCCCAATTGACTGTAGAATGACACAGAGTGTTAGATATGTTTTTGATGCCGTGCCCAACAGCAAAGCGCCACATCATCAGCGTGCCAGTTGAAGGTGTATTGGTGTTGGTCTGCACCAGTCAGCACCGTCTTGCACGACATCGGGACGTCGGGACATCCGGACAATATGTCGCCGTAGTGCAGCTAACCATTGAAACTCTTTAGCTATGACATTGTTGCTTACCTCGCTCCCTCGCTCCCTACCTACCTAAGTACCTACCTAGGTCACCATCTATAAGTAGAGTGTGATAACCCGGAGACGATGGCCAACCAGGCGGCCAGGTAGATGCGACACCTGCAGTGACAAGCCGTCTGATAAGCGGAAGTTAGAGATTGGTTTGACAACCCCCGTATATGTACGTTAGGTGGGAGGCAGATCTGGGGCATGCCGGCAGCCGGCGGCGTGGCGGGGCTGCTGTCCAATCCTCCAGGCTAGGTTTCTTTGTTCTCCCGCAGCCCGCTTGCGCATGAAGCTAATGTACATCAAAACATCGGGTGTATGAGGGATGCATTTCGGAGCATAAGGCATGCGAAATCTAGCTATCCAGTGATGAAGATGGTAAGTGAGTTTGTTGGGAGATCTCTATTGCATTCCATACTAGGTAACTACTTGTGATCTGTACTGTATATCCGATATCCTACCTACGTTATACATATGAACTACAATTATAGGTTGATCGGTAGGAAAGGGGGGCTTTTTGTTCTTCTCGAGCTCTTCTTTACTGCGCTAGGTCAAGAACTCAGTCCACTCTCATGGAGACGGCGGCGAACTGATGGGCCTGTTGGGCTCGCTGGGGAGCCACCCAGCCAGCTAACTTCACCCTAGGAATGTAGGTACCGAGGCGCGCAAGTGGACACGAGCTGTAACTAACCTCCCTAGGTTCAGGGCTGCCAGAAGTAGCTTACAATTCAGCTCCAGTGACGCCGATGGTTGCACCAGCAAGTGGCCAGTCGCGACGCGTAACCGCCTTTTGGTGCGCGTGTCCTGGGGCTGCTTGGGTGCCGCTGGTTGACCTACTTTTCCTGTCTTCGGTTGACTGGCTCAGGGCTTCATGTATGTGGGAGTGACGAGAAGACTGATAGGTAGCGGTTGGATGAGCTGATATATCTATATCTGCTACCTAGACTCACAAGATGCACCATCCCTCGCTATAACGAGCTATCATATAATCAAGTTGCTGCACCTGTATGGATGGAGATCGGATTACCCCTCACAGCCAACAGGTTTTGTGGTTTTCAAGGGGCCAGGAGGCCTGGAGGCTGGTAGTTGGTGATTGAACGGTTTTGCTTGGTTACTAGGCTGCTAGGCAAGCTAGGTAGGCCACTTGATGCAGCAGTGCATGATCGTCTGGACCATTGGCTGGCTGCTCGTGGCGCAAGTCAAACAGACCTGCATATGATATGAGCTATGGGCTCTAGAGGCCAGCCAAGAACCATCGACGCTGGACGAATTGAGGGAGGCTTGGGAGGACTCCTGGGTGTTGACCGTGGTGACTGTCTAGACCCCTTATAGGTATTATAGGTTAACTACCCAGTCCAATGGTGGTCCAATGGTGGTCCAGTGTCCAATGCTGTCCAATGTTGTCCAATGATTTTCCAGAAACACTGTTGTTATCCAGTTTAATTGGTACCTGCGCTCGGCCCTAATCGGGACAGATTGCCTTTCCACTTGACTGGTCATGCAATTGCGAAGTCAGTTTTGACAGCTTTCAAGCCAAGTTTGTTCTTCAAGCTCGCGTTCAGTCAGGATAGGAGAGGCGTTCCTTGTCGCGGGATATAATCTATAAGCGCCTGTGTTGCACTGTCAAGTTTCAGAGCACTCATTCTGCTCGTTACATCTCTGGAATCGGTCTCACTCATGAGTGATCACCCCTACGTAGATACCTCCAGGGCTGCCCAGCTGCCAGGTACTGTTTATACATACAGGCGGTCGGTCGCATATTCGATATTGCCAGATTACCTGCGAAAATCTCCGAAATAACTGCTCTGTAAACTACTTACTTACCTACTACTAGGCACTTACTACAGGTAGACTACTGCCTGCTAGATTACCTGCTGCAGCTCTATTGCTCCATTACCTAGTAGGTATTACCTACTTCGTACCTACCTAGGTAAGATACATACAGAGCCGTACTACCTGAGTTAGTACAGTGCATGCTTCATACTGATAAAGGTAAGTGGGTAAAAATAGGGGAGATCGCCATGAGATAATAATAACAATACAAAGTCCGCCAGCGCCCGTCGCCAATTGCAGTTTTCTACTCCTCCCCTCTCCGACGTGTCGAGTAGCTCAATTACAACCAGCCATCCGCGTGCTTTCAGCATCTAATCCTGTCATCTCTACCCTCCCTCACCTTCGCTCTCACTCTCGTTATCGCCCCCCGTGAACGAACAATCGGGATTTGCGAACTGCGAACTGCGAATTGCGAATTACGAATCGCGATATTGGTAGGTAGGCTGGAGAACGAAACCGGAAATTACCTCTGCCAAAGCTAACCCCATCATTTTAGAAGGAAAGGAAAAGTAGCTGTTGAACATGTCTGACACGGAGGGCTTCGAGGTTGTGCAGAGGGAGGAGTCCGTCCTTTCGGGTGAAGAGACCGCGGGCACTGCAGGCACCGACGCCACCGAGGCTCCCGAGTCTCCCGAGTCTCCCGAGTCCCCGAAGTCTACCAGGTCTTCTGCTACCAAGTCCTCCGGTACCAAATCGACGACCAATGGCTCCAAATACGAGGTCGCTCCAGCCGTAAAGCGTCCGGGTAGTACCACTACGTCATCAACGGTTCGCCGGCCAGGTGCTACCTCGACTACGGCCTCCAAGGCCGCCGCCGCTGGCTCTACTACACGTACTACTGGCTCCTTAAGCAAGCCACCGACTCGCCCTCCGGTCGCACCGGCTGTCAAGAGACCCTCCGGCATTAGTACGACTGCCACCCACAGATCTCAGCCATCTGTTTCTGAGGATGAGAAGAAGAAGCCGACTTTAGCCTCTGCCGCCCGCCGAACCTCGGCCGCTCCCAGCGGTCTGGCTTCGCCATCGAGGACCTCCACAAGAACGTCCCAGTCAAGTATCGGTGCCACGAGGAAGATTGTGAGCCCCACTGCCACCACCTCGCCCAGAACGAGTACAGTGGGAAAGCCAGCTTCTACTTCCACAGGCACCCGACCTGGCGCGACCAGCTCTGCTGCCGATGCAAGGAGGCGTGTTTCGGGCGTTTCGCAGTCATCTACAGCCACCGGTAGCACTGCCACAAGACATGTAGCTCGTCCATCTACGTCACTTTCCTCTGCTAAGGAGGTCGAAGATCTGAAGTCGAAGCTGGTCGAGAAGGAGTCTGAGGTGGAAGCGCTGAAGGCTAAAGTTTCTGCGTCAGAGGGAAAGGTCGTGGAACTAGAGCAAAAGATCACGACCGAGGCCAACGGTATCGAAGGCGCGGAAGATGCCGTGCGAAAGGGCCGTGAAGAACTATTGGCATCCATCGAAGCTACTCATGCAACCGAAAAGGAAGGACTTCTTACCCAAGTTGCCGAAGCCTTACAGAAGCTCAAGACTGCCGAGGAAGAATTGGCAGCCCACAAGGCACAACTCGTCGACTTCGCTAGCGTAAAGGATGTCAAGGACTCTGAGATAAGCGAACTGCAGAGCAAGCTTGATTCGCTCCAATTGGACAAGGATGCTGGGTCGAAGGACACCGAGGCGGCAGTCGCTAAGGCCGCCGAGGAGCATGCGGCTAAGCTTGCAGAATTGCAAAAGTCCCTGGACGAGCAGCATACCGCTGCACTCGAGGCTTTGAAGACTGCGCATGCCGCTGAGCTCGATCAGAGCAAGGCGGCTTCCTCTGAGCACGAAAATGCCCTCGAAGAGCTGAAGAACTCCAACGAGGCTTTGCAGAAGAGAGTCGAGGAACTGGTCAGCTCGACTGAAAGCGAAGGTGTTACTAATGCTTCCAAGCTCTCTGCGCTTGAAGCCCAGCTTGCAGAGCTCAAGGCCGCCGCTGAGCAGGACAAAGCTGCTCTGGCGGCTTCACAAGAAGAACTGCAAGAGGCCAAGACGAAACTGGCCGAATCCCTTGCGTTGGTTGATTCTACCAAAGAAGAGCTAGCCAAGTTTAAGGCGGACTTTGACACGATCCAAGAGGAGCTTAGCAAATTCAAGGCGGATGCTTCCTCTAGTGTAGACTTGTCTGGACAGTTCACATCGTTGCAAGAAGAGCACGAAAAGTTAAAACAAGAACACAATCATTCGATAGATACGCACGAGAAGCAGCTTCAGCAGATCTCTAAGGACTACGAAGATGAGATCGAAAGCCTGAAAGGCGATGCTTTCTTCAAGCGCAAATTCCATGTGCTAGAAGAACAGCACACCGAGCTACAGACCAAGTTCGATGAGCTGACCGGAGTGCAAGCCAAGGACAGCGAGAGTCATACAGAAGCGCTTCAAGCTGCCAAGGCGGAGTACGCTGCCGCCGTAGAAGCCCTTGCAGCGAAAGAGGAGGAGCACCAAAAGTCTCTGGAAGCCCTACAGGCTAACCATGCTATGGAAATTGAGGCTGCCAAGAGCACTGCGTCTACCGATAAGGACGCACTTGTGGCTGAGTTAGATGCTTTGAAGGAAAGCCATGCGAAGCAAATCGAGATCTCCCAGGCAGAAAGTCGAGAGCAGCTGGCGAAGGAGCTGGAGACGCTCCAGGCCGCCCATGCCGAAGTGCTCGCTAGCTCTAAGGAAGAGTCAGAGGCTCTGATTGCCGCGCTGAAGGCTAAGCACGCCGAGGAGTTGTCTGCCATGGAGGCTGGTGACAGTGCTCATTCGGAAGAGCTCGCCGCGCTGAAGGCCGCCCTTTCTGAGGCCCAAGCCGAGCTCGAGAAGGCAAAGGCCACTCTCGCTGATGAACTATCTGCTAAAGAAGCCGTTAGTACTGCCCACGATGTCGAACTAACGACGTTGAAGTCTGCAGTCGAGGCGGCTCAGGAGGAGCTTGAGAAAGTCAAGGCGGCCCATGCCGAGGAGCTCTCTTCTAAGCAGGCAGATAGCGACTCTCATACTGCTGAGCTGACTGCACTCAAGGCCGCTCTCGAAGAGGCTCAGGCGGAGCTTGAAAAAGCAAAGGCCACGCAGGCCGCTTCTCTCGAAGCCTATAAGAAGGAGATCGAGGATGCTCATGCAAATGAAGTCGAAAAGCTTATTACTATGCAGTCAGAGTCGCTAGAGGCTGCGAGAAGGGATGCTTCGGGCTCGCTCAAGGAGGAGCTTGAGACTCTCAAAGCCAAGCATTCGCAAGCTATCGAGGAGTTGGTCACGGACCACGAAAGCAAGTTGGCAGCAGCAAACTCGGACTTGGCCAAGCAGCAGGCTCTTGCTTCTGACCACGAGTCCGCCTTGGTAGCCGCCAACGAAGCTTTAGCTAAGGCAAAGGAGCAGGCCCATAACCTAGAGGATGAGCTCGCTGAAGCTAAGTCGAAGGCGGCCGAGCTGGCTAAGGCACAGGAAGAAGCTCAGGAAATGCACATGCAATTGGCAGAGGCCAAGATGGCAAATGCTGAGCTTATGGCTGAAATCGATGCTGTAAGGACCCAGAGGCCTGATACCTCCGTCGCGGATGCTCTCAAGGTCCAGTTAGAGGAGCTGAAGAAGTCGCATGCCGAGGAGCTTGGGAAGTTGGCAGATGCCTCGGAAAAGTCGGCTAGCGACATTGCAGCCCTACAAAACGAACTTACGGCGGCCAAGGAAGCGTCGACAAAGTCAGCTGGTGACCTCGAGAGTCTGCAGAAAGATCTTGAGGCCAAGGCAGCGGGTCTCGGAGCGATCGAACAGCAACTAGAGGCTGCAAAGGAAGAGGCCCTCCTTGCGCAGAAGGAGCTCGCAGCTCACAGAGATGAGACGGAAGCGAAGTTCAAGAACTCCGAGGCCGACTACAAGGACATGCATGAAACGCTTACTGCCATGGTCGAGGAGGAACAGAAGAAGCGGGCGGCGTTTGAGAAGGAAGCCCTAGATGTGAAGTCGAGATTTGCTGAGATGGAAGCCATGTTGAAGGTCAAGGACGCCGAGATCGCCGAAGCCAAAGTGAGTGGCTTTGCTCCTCAAGTAGTAGCTTAGCTATTAAATCCAGTTAATTGTTTTGTGCAGAGAGTCTGACAATCATCACAGACAGCTACCCCGACAACGGCAAAGAAGGGCCTAGCAGCAAGCAGGTTCGCCGATGACAACGATGCAACCAATGGCGATGAAGCTGCCGCCGGGTCAGACTCTCCCGCGACCGGAGGTGAGGAGCTTGATCACTCGTCGGCAGCAATGAGTGCGGTGCGCAATACTCTTTATGATGTTGAGCTAATCACCTCTCAACGTCGTTTGCTAGTCGTATCCTTCATGACACCCGCTCACGTCCCAAACCCTACACCTTGAATTATGTCATGACTCATTCTGGCTTCCGGAGGACATTTTGACTAACTCGTTTCGTGTAACAGCTGGCACAGGTTAACCTCACCCTCAAAGGCCTGAAGGACATTGATAACGATATGAAGGAGCGAAACCGGAAGTATGTAAAAAGTGGCTTCTCTGCAAGGCTTGCATCCGTCTTTGCATATGGACGTGGTGAGACTAATGCCGAATCTAGAATGCTAAAGTCCATGACCGATGTTAGGCAGAGCACAACGCAGAACGATGCGCTGGACTAAACGCAAAGCCTGCAGACGAACCCCCCCTGCTATGAAGGACCTCGGCCTCACCATATGTCACTGGTGTTGGTTGTCTGTCCTCATATGACTTCGACCTTCTAAATCACCCCATTTCACACTTACCACGCAAAGCAGCGAAATGCTGCATTTATGATGACGGCCGCAGTAATTCTACATTTTTCACTACTCAACAATACCCCTTTGCATATCTGTTTAATCATCTTTTACTTTTTGTTACCTCCCGGGCTCGCGCGCCCCATGAGGCATCCTGTCGCTTCTGTCTGGAGATATCGCCTCGTCATGGGCTTGGAGGGTTGGGTGAGACTGAATGTGGTGGTGGACGTGTGTATGTGTGCATGTATGTGATGTATCATCCCGTTCTTTGATGTCTACGTACGTACACATGATGGACGGAGCAAGGGGCGGTGACGGTGACGATAGTACGGAGCTGAGTTATGGCTTTAAACTAGCTAGTGCTACTCATGAGGTTTTACGGCAGTGGATGAGGGAGCCCTTCACCTTGCCCGTGTTTGCCTAACTTATGCTCAAGATTAATGGACGATACCCTTTCTCTCGTTACACCATGTGATTTGCCTGTCTGTCTGTGTATCGGACTGTTTCGTGACTGAAGGATCGCACCTTAAAAAGCATAACAAATTGATCATCACACGCAACAGAATCCAAGTTATTTTCAGGCTCTTAACTACCTTGCATTAGGTTGATCCACGCCGAATATTCCTTCCTGCTACCCCATATCATAACGAGAGATTGATCACAACTCCAGTTAATGACTACCACATGGGAACCTTGAATAGCAACCCGTGGCCTGACCCATCGCTGAGCCAAATACCTAGGTAATCCGCATGTTTATTCTGGCTACTGCCAGACTACAGGTAAATACTCCCTGGCTGTATGCGCAGAAAAGACGGCATGGTAATGGATACATTCCTTCCGTCCCAGTCTAGCATCCACTACCTACGACTCGAGCGCCGCTGCTGTTTTCTCGCTCTCAACAGCGTTGGCGGCGTCTGGCTTGACGAGGTCCCGCAGCTGGAAGATGGTCTGGAAGTTCTGCTGCTTGACGAACCAGGCATTCACGAGCTTCCACTCCTGGCTGGGGTCTTTGAATCGAATCTGTATTTGCTTGTTAGTCACAGAGAAGAAATGATGCTTGTTGGCCTGAGGTGAAATGGAAAGCGAATGTTTTGAAGACAGTGTAGGAAGGAGTGGGAAGGCAAGGGAAGGAAATAGACTAGGAAGAAAGGCTTTTACCTCGAACCGCCGCAGCAAGCTCGGCACCACCTTGTAGATCTCCAGCAGGCTGATGTTCTTGCCGATGCAGGTGCGGCTGCCCATGCCGAACTGGAACATCATGCCGTTCATCTCGCGGACGCGCCTCTCCCTCTCGGCCCTCGCGCCCGCGTCGTCGCCGAGCGGGTTCCCGCCGCCGTCGTCCTCGACGAGCCACCTCTCGGGCCGGTAGGCGTCGACGTCGGCGCCCCAGATCTCGGGCCGGCGGTGGATGATCCAGGCCGAGCAGCCGACGATGGTGCCGCCCTTGACGTAGCGCCCGGCGATCTCGGCCCCGGGCTCGGGAACGATGCGCTCCAGCGGCAGGCCCGCCGCCGGGTGCAGCCGGAAGGCCTCCTTGACGCAGGCGTCGAGGTACGGCAGCCGCTGGCTCTCGGCCCAGGTGACGAGCCCGGAGCCCTCGGGATCGGAGAAGAAGCCCGCGCGCGCCGCCCCGTCGATCTCGGCCCGCAGCCGCGCCAGCGCCCGCGGGTTCCGCAGCAGGTGGTAGAACACGGCCGCGAGCGAGATGGCCGTCGTCTCGGACCCCGCGAACGCCATCGACACCGCCATCGTCAGCACCAGCGTGTCCGACATGAAGTCCGGCCGCGCGTCGCGCGCCGCCAGGAACTTGGACAGCAGGTCCCGCGACGCGCTTGTGTTCGAGCCCTTGCCAACGCCAACGCCGCTGCTGTCGACCACGGGAAGGAGCGGCTTGTCCGGGTCGCCGCGCAGGTTGGGCCCCAGACGCTCCGCCATGCGCGCCCGCGCGAACTTGGCGACGGGCATCGTGGCGTCGAGGAAGCCCCATTGCGAGAGCTTGAGGTAGAGCGGGTTCTTGAGGAAGAGGAGGTCTAGCCAGGGGATTTGGCCGATCTGGAGGAGGTGAGGGGGGGAGGTTTGTTGGGTTAGCCTTTCTTTCTTCTGTCATCACTCCTCTTATATACGAAGGCGCGATGTTGTCACTTTTGAGAATATGGGTAGCCTCCTGATAAATATGCGTTTTTGTATGAAAAGATTGGGGGGGAGCGGGCTTGACCGGGAAAGGGAGAAAAAAGGGGGCAAGCAGGTGTGATCTTACCGGTGCGACGTAGAGGAATAAGTTCCCGAGGTAGTTCACGATGCCGTCGATGTCCTCGTTCTTCTCGATGAACCCGTGGCGCTTCGAGTACGTGATCTCGCCGATCACGTCGAAGGCGTAGAACTGCAGCCACTGGGTGAAGTTGCACCCGTCCGGGTTGTTGACGAAGAGCTTCTCGGTCTGCTTGAGGAACAGCTTCGTGGTGTTGTCGACGAAGGGCTCGTACTGCACCAGCGCCGACATGGCGAAGGCCGAGTTGACGCTTCGCCGGAATTGCGCGTGGAAGTCGTTATCCGTCGTGCTGAAGAGCGAAGCCAGGTTGCGCCCCTTCACGGTCGATTGCTGTACAACGTAGAAATCGGACTGTGTAGTTATGATCGCCAGGTCAGTTCTGTGTGTGGTAAGTCTAATACCATGGAGGTCGCGTAGGGAGGATCTCACCTTCAGGAACCCTTTGTTGAGTCCATAAATGGTTTTCAGAGCCTTTGGGTCTGCGAACGATAGGGTGTTCGGTCCCAGGCGGACGACATCGCCATACTTGGCGTGTAGTCTCTGGTGAGTAAGCTCGGGGCGTTGGCCGTACACATCCCAAAGCCTCCAAAAGTCTGTCAAAGAGGCCAGGAATGGCCCAGGGTACTTATTTAGGCCATTGTGATATCGATTCCTTACTAGCCGTCCGACGACGACTACGAGAAGGATTGGGAGCCAGTAACTAGCCAAAAGTCCCAACACCACGGAAGTTCCAGATCCCCCCATTGTCTCTCCTATGATCTTCTCTGGGTCAACCTATCCTTGGTCAAGCCGTCGATGCTTTTCTGACGCATATATACTCCGTAAATGATAATGGTTCGGGGTGCGCGAAGGACAACAACCGGAAAGTCGTAGCTCGTGGAGGAAGCTCCAAGACAGCTCTACTACGATTTTCAACAAGGCCTTGAGGTCTGATTACCTGTCAGGACTAAACATGCGTCGTGAGGTGTGCGGCTGATTTCCAAAGTAACCCAGAAGCTATGCCCAGGATTAAGCTGCAAATGGACTCGACACGGCCCGATCCAGTCAGGCAAGGGCTAGGATGCTTTATATTAAGGTTGATATCCCGTGCAGGACCGGAAAACAAGGCTATTATTATGTTGCTTGTACACACCTGTATATTGTGCATCTTGCAGATTGTGCGCTGGTTTCTATGTAAGGGATACCCATTTTTCCCCTTCTCCTTTTCTCCTTCATCCAAAGATAGGATGCCGGCAAATTCATAAGGCCTTAGACATCACGCTAGGTAGTTACTAGGATGTATTTGTTTGGGGGCCTTAACGCAAACCTGATCGATTCGCATACATCTCATCTTTCGTCTCGGTTGGCGACGCCGACAAGAGTCGAAGCGTGGGCGTTCGGGATCTGGGGAACCCCCGTATGAGACCCGCGAGCTAATGCTCGGCGGTGCCATTAGGAATGAGGGGGTGGGGTCATATTGAACTAGGCACTTGGGGAAGAAAGTTGATTGCGAGCTTCCTACCGACACAGGCAGGCAGGCAGGCAGGCAGGCAGGCAGGCCAGGTGGACTATACCAGACTGGAGAGGAGGAGCGGAGAGCAAGCAAGCAAGCGAAAGAAGCACGATGATGGCGATGTTGTTCGGACATAGCGAGGAATGGGACTTTGCAGAATGGTCCGGCAGATGTGTCGCCCAATAACGTTGCGGCGATTTCGGACCGGGATCGCGGCAGCATCTGCCGGGATTAAGCAAAGACCGAAGGGATTATATATTGTCCCTGGGCAAGGCCTCAGGTCCCGAGGCTCAAGTCCGTCTGGGCAGTGGGTTCCAGTAGCCAGTTTATACGTAGCCTCTTCTGTCGTGTTTGGTAGTCATGATCGACCAGCCATACTTAGCCCCATACAAACCTGTATCACCGGAATGCTAAAGGCGGATCCTGTCAACCGATAGCTGAGATTGATCGTCAACTGTTCGAGGTGCACGATCATGTCTACACAGCTTAGTTACATTTGTGAGAAGGCCACAGATAGGTACCTAACAACATGCATGCAGGGTACTCGGCCCCCAAGATTGACAGAAGGGAGAAGTGCCGGCTTCGTGTAATCATGCAGTAAGCTGCGCCTCTAGGGGATGCGCGCGCTAAGAAATCGGCAATGGAGTTGGGGAGCAGGTTGGACTATTATTAGTTGAGGATTCGGCAGATGGTCCGGTGTCGAGAGTCAGGACGGGGTCCTGGCCAGCAACCAACCACCGGCCTGCAAAGCACGGCCATCGTCATACATAACCAAGGTAAGCGGGTTGCCGTGTTAGTCATGTTGGCATAACCTCCTATCAACTAGCTTTTGCGGGTCATAAACCGTCGAACTCGTAGCGTGATCTCGCTTGGAAGATGATGTAACAGTATCTATAGAATGACGACCTGGGTAGTCGTTTGATATAGGATATAAGATAAGATAGGTAGGTACCTATATGAACAAGTTCTTGAAGCCAGCAGAGCTTTCTCCAACCTCGGGTAACCAACCAACCGCGTAAACCCAGGAGATGCCCAGAGCCCGTGCACGACACGGTGGGGATGCCATATTTAGTGGATATCGGTAGATTCAACTTCAGCCCCCTACCCCTTTTTCGTAGTTATTGCACTCGTAATTCTCTATATTCCAGATGCTCATTCACATGATCAGCACCATCACACCATCACACCATTTTCACCGCACTCTGCCTTCGCATTTATTTCTGTAGGAGTGTCTGCCAGAAGCTGACTACCCTCATTGAAGGCGTCCACAATATTAGGTAGTGATCTAAGGCCCCCTCTTGGTAACCGTTGATATTGGCAACCAAAGACTTCCCTAACTACATGTCAATCTACCGCAGCTTCAGAAGAGGCGGTGCAATATCAACCAAAGACAGGGTATAACGAGGCAAACGAATCCCTATTGTTGCTTGATGAAGCTCCAAGTATTCCCACGCATGGCCTAGCAAATCGGGATCCTCAGAGACGAGCCACAGACTTGATATAGAAGTTCATCCTTGCATAAGACAACGGTTGCTATACTCATGCAGGGGAGTTACCCAAGCAATAAGGCTGAGCATTACCTCAATACCATTTGGTATCAGTCGAATTTCGTAACCTTGTGCAATTAATTATTTAAATGGGACACGTTATGTAGAGTTAAGTAAATACAAGGCAATATACTTTGAAGACTTTACATGACACTTATCGCAGCTCTCTTGACATGACATGTTTATATTTGAACGCTATTACTATGTATGAGCCCGGTCACCACTTGAAATCGATCCATAGCGTCGTAATATGGGCATCATAGCTCCTGAGGATGGATGCTAAGTTAGCCTGCCAATATGGCACATGCTGTAGGATTCTAAACTTTCTCAGTCATCCCAATCAAGCGACAATAGTAGTTTTTGTGGTTAGCTAGATAATCATATTGATATCATATACGAGGAGGGAAGGTGCAGCTTCGAACAAAACGTTAAGGGGTAGCTGGAAGTTCAAGCAATACGCCACCATGATATAATCATCAGTCTAGATGTGCTACTGCATACCTATATGATTACAAATTTTCTTTTGTTCCCGCCAACACTCATTTGGTGTCACAGTGTACCCTACCACAGGAAGACATTGAACCTGCCCTGAACCATGAAAGAGAAAAAATGCCTCAGCATCCCCGGTCTTCACTCCTGCTTCTTGTTTCAAAGGGGGTCGGGAAGCTCTGGGCGGGAAAGGTTATGATACCTAGAGTGCTAATTAGATCCGAGAAGGGGTATACATGGAACCCCTAGTTAGAGCTTCGAAAACACGCTACAACTCAAGGTAAGTAGCCGACGCCGGGTGAGACCTTGGTGACTTATCGTACAGTGTTCATATATTATTCACGCGGATGAATTCCTACAGTACCAACGACTATTATGGTAGTCCTTTAATCATAGTCCAAGACTGTCTGCGAGATTCGTCTCCTAGTAATATAGGTCACCATCTTGTTTGGCAGGCTATCAGTACGCCGGGTTTCCAATATAAGAAAACTTCAAATACAGCACGGTAAGTCTGAATCTCTGTTCTTATGGGTTCCCATGCAGTGTCTTTATTTACTGGCATGCAGAATTCCAAGCCATGGAAGGCATGAACTCCCATACCTATATTAAACTGTAGTTCCATGGAGATTGCTTCATTGTATTCTTCTTATAGTTGTGGGACACGTCGATCCCAGACCAGAAGCTCCAGCACTCTAGTAGTATATCTTAATTGCATTTCATCTATGACCAACGTAGGTAGTCAATAACAACCTGCCTTCCAATAAATACCCTGGTTATTGGCTTTCATACAAGACCAAAGATGGTAGGCGCACCGGTATGGATCTTGGCAAAGTGAATGTTATTCAGTACCTTTTCTCCTGATCACCACCACCCTGACCCCTTTTCGAGATGTAGACTACTGCCAAATTATGTAAGAAAGGGGCACCATTATACGTTAGTGTACGTTCACATTGGCCACTCACTCCCGCATCCGAGGTTTGGAGCCACTGAAATACCATCCCCTGTTTTAATGAGACAGTCACTATGTGAATGCATACTCGCCAAGAGCTGGAAGTGGAAGGTATGCCCCATCACATACAGTGACATAGGGTAGGGTATAGCTGGGTATACTGTTAGCGATAACAATGTAGCTGGATGCAATGATTGCGTAGCTGCTATTTCAATGAACTGAGGACCTGCTACAATGAGCAGCTTTGCTTCTCCGATGAGAGAATTACGTATGTTCACCTGCATTACAACCGGAACGTGAGGGGCTGATTCGGGTGTCACTCCTCTATAGTAAAGTTGTATCTATCCTCTAGATAACTAAAGACCTTGCTCCAAGGGGGCCGTTTAGTAAGGCTTATCATGTGTTATATGCACTTGTGCTCCTCGGAGAGATCTCGTTTTCCTATTTGCATTGTAGTTACCCTCCTTGGATCACCCTTCGGCCAAGTTGAGCACAGCAGTAGAGTATATCTGAAACAGCTCACCTGAACGCACCTACCCCGAAGACTTTTGGAGTATATCTGCCGACCTTGGCAAGGTATTGGATCGATAGCGCCTCTTGGGACAACATGCGCGTGACGCAGACATGCATTTCTCAGTATCGGTATTTTGATAGGTTTGAGGGCTTGATTGGACTATAAAGTCGCAATCAAGCGTCAACGAAGTCTTGGGAACGGGGAGTAGCTCGCTGTATGTCTGTCGGCTGAAGTTGAAAAGGAGGAGGGTGTGCTCCATTGGGTAATATACTGCTGCCAAGAACTGATGTGATTATCCAATCCCAAGCTCGCATGCCACGAACAAGAGAATACGGAAATATATGGGTCTCGAATACTACGATGCAGATAAATGCAGTGTGGGGGAGGGGACACCTTTATCAGGGTCCTTGACGATCATGGAAGATAGCGTTCCGGCGACTATTAGCAGTATTGAACGATCTTTATAAATAGAGGCTTAAACCTAGAGAGAAAGGGATTGCAATTGGAATGGTGTTTGGTGATAACGCGCTTCGTGACTCGTAAAGAATTCGACTAGTTAAGATATTATACGGTGACGCGCAGCTTCCCAAGACAGCATCATGGCTCCTACAACAGAGATCCCCCAGACCGTCCAATGGAATGGAAAGAAGGTTCCAGTCTACCCCATGGAGACGGTCGACTTCAGTCGGCTGCTCTCCCAGGAGCCAGCTGAGCTCGAGAAGACGCTCCGGTGCTGCCAGAAGGAGGGTTACTTCTACCTGGACCTGAACAACATCGACGGTCGTAGATTCCTCGAGGACCAGCAGCAGACGCTCGAGCTTATGCACAAGTTCTTCGAGTCACCGCTCGAGGCCAAGAACGAGTTCGGACTGATCGCCCCCCATCTCGGTTATGAAGGCGTTGGCTCGCGTAACGGTGTCCTGCCCAACACCCGAGATGGATACGAGATGATCAAGGTTAGTAGACCACTGACCCGAGACCCCAGACCTAGCTAGGCATTGAACCGAGAGGCTTACCTACCCGTTTCGTGCTGCAGGTATCCCGTGACGAGATCCAGAAGGACTCCCCGCACATCCCCCACGTGATCAAGAACAGCCCCGACATGAAGGTGCTGGAGCACGCCATCTCGGGCTCCAACATCGTGACCAAGGCGATCCTGTCGTCGC
This sequence comes from Diatrype stigma, assembly GCA_022225965.2. Classification (NCBI taxonomy): domain Eukaryota; kingdom Fungi; phylum Ascomycota; class Sordariomycetes; order Xylariales; family Diatrypaceae; genus Diatrype; species Diatrype stigma. The sequence continues at coordinate 116,292 of JAKJXP020000059.1, forward strand.
TGTCGACGGCGCTGGGCCTCACGGGGGCGGAGCGGTTCGAGAACGCGCACCGGAACGACCGGCCGTCGACCAGCACGCTGGCGATGATGCACTACATCCCGTCGGACCCGGCGCAGGACCTCAACGTGGGCCACCAGAAGCACACGGACATCAGCTCGCTGACGCTGCTCTTCACGGAGCAGTGGGGCCTGCAGGTGCGGCCGCCGGGGGCCAAGGAGTTCGGGTTCGTGGCGCCGCAGCCGGGGTGCGCCGTCATCAACGTCGGCGACTCGCTCCGGTTCGCGAGCCGGCACACGTTCCAGTCGTGCATCCACCGCGTGGTGCCGTTCGACCCGACCGAGCACCGCTACTCGATCGCCTACTTCCTCCGCGCCGAGAACGACACCATGTTCACCGACAGCGAGGGCCGCTACATCACCGCCGGCCAGTGGCACGACGAGAAGTTCTTCGCCTTCATCAACCCGCCCGAGGTCCAGGCCATGGCCCCCAAGTCCATGCTCCTGGGCGGCATGACCGAGGAGGACGAGGAGGAGGAGGAGACGCCGGCGGCGGCCGAGCCGACCAAGGATGCTCCTAGCCCCGTGATAGCCGCTGCGAACGGCGAGTCCGTCGCAGCTTACTAGATTGCTCTCTTTAGGCTACTGGGAATGAATAGCCAGGGTAAGGGCGGGGAAGGACGCCCAAAAGCAGGTAACAAACTGTGGCAATACAAACGTGTATATATGGAAAGGTCAAATATCGGATAACAAACAACAATGTCTGGAAAACAGCAGCTCAGAGTGTCCACTGTGTAGATGCCCGTGCTACAAATCTCATCTGTACATAACCATGATCTGGATATAGCAGGTAAGGCTATCATCACCTAGGACATGCCAAGTACCTATTGGCGACTTTTCATGCCTCAGTGGTTCTTTCTACCCCGAAGGATAACCACAAGGGTCTTCCCGAACCTTGAAGCCATGAATGTATGGGTTTTAAAGGGGGATATTGCGCGAAGTTGCTACTTACCTCACGGGCTACATGAGCTTTAGTCCCAATATACATACATAGGTTACATAAGTGCTTGATGTACTTCGTACCTACGCAGTCTATCCCATACCTACGAAGATCCGAGCCGAGAACTCCGAGAAGCGTGGACGTCCAGATCTTTCAAGTCCAGTTGCAATCGAGTGCTGATTAATTGAAGAAGAAGATATATTTGAACAATGATGCTCCGTGCTTGTTTCAATGGTTAAGAATTACCTATAGTTATTGTCTATCTAGGCAGGTACATACATGCATAGTAGTTGCAGCCTACCCTTATGACGGCTAGACTCTAGAGGTAAGTACGTGCATCTCCAGGGCTGTATTCGCTCGAACCTGCTGCCCAGACCGCATCGCATGTCCAGCTAGTACGAGCTCGTCTAAGCACCTTCTTCTTTTCCTTTCGAGTCATTCAGGCAATTTCACCCCCTTCAACAAGCATTTGAGTTGCTAGATCGAATTGTCCCAAAGCCGCTAAGATCTGGCTGGGGCTAGAGGAGCCGACCTCCTTTTCTTGGCGACATCATGGAAGAACCCGAAAGCGGTGGCAGCGCACCTGCGCACTTGGCACGCAAAAGCCTACCCCTCAAGATTCTGGAGGAGCTTGGGCTGGTATCCCTGTATCGTTCGTCTTCTGACGTGAAGTTGCTCTGCCTGCAACGCTTCGTTCGGCTGTTCGCATATGGCATATCAACGCTTGTGCTGGTGGCCTACCTGGAGGCACTCGGGGCCACCAAGACGGATATCGGTCTCTTTATGACATTGACTCTGGTGGGAGATGTGTGCATAAGCTTTCTTCTCACTCTGTTCGCGGATGCGCTGGGCCGCAAGGCCATCCTCGCTCTGGGGTCGATCCTCATGGTAGCCAGTGGCGTTGTGTTCGCAGCCTCTGGGAACTATTGGGTGCTCTTGGTCGCAGCCATCGTTGGTGTCATCAGTCCAAGGTAAGATAGATACCGCTTTCAGGGTGAAGCACCATACACATACGCTGACACGAGGTTCCGAAGCGGAAATGAGATTGGACCGTTCAAGGCCATTGAAGAGAGCATCATAGCGCACCTCACTGAGCCTCAGAATCGTGGAGATATATACGCCTGGTATGGCCTGCTCGGTTTCGCAGGTTCCGCCGTCGGCATGGCGGGCTGCGGTTGGGTAGTGCACCACTTGACACAGGTCCGCCAATGGGACGTCATTCCTTCATATCGTGCCATATACTTGGGGTACGCGGCGATGGGGGTTTTGAAATTGACCCTCTCGTTACTCTTGTCCCGCTCTGTCGAGTTAGAAAGAAAGCAGCGACGGGCTACTCAAACCCCCGGAAATGGCGAGACAACACCCTTACTCGATAGTAGGGTAGAGGAGGCACCAAAGAAAGGACTACGTTCTTTACTTCCCGATATCAGCAAAGATAGCGTTGCGGTTGTCATCAACTTATGCCTGCTTTTTGCCGTCGACTCCTTTGCATCTGGGCTTACTCCTATGTGAGTTTCATCGAATCCAACCAGTTTCATTACCTATCTAACTAGGGATACATCTAGGTCGTGGATCACATACTATATTCGATCTAAATTCAACGTGGAAGAAGGCATACTTGGTACGATCTTCTTCGTATCTCAAATGCTTGCGGCTGTCTCGATGATCGTCGCCTCATCGCTCGCTAAACGATTTGGAAATGTAAATGTACGTGTTATTGCTCGAGCTGGTCGCTTGTTGGTGTCTCAATTGACTTTCATTCAGACCATGGTCTTTACCCACCTTCCATCGGCAATATTTCGAGCTCTTATCGGTGTGCCTAACGACATCCATATTGCATTACTCTTTCTACTTCTCAATGCCAGCACGCAGTCCATGGACACTGCGCCAAGGTCGGCATTCTTAGCCATGATCATCCTCCCCGAGGAGAGAACTGCGGTCATGGGAGCTGCGAATGTGGTTAAAACTATTTCCCAGAGCCTCGGGCCACTTCTCACAGGGTTCCTAGCCGACCATGACTTGTTCTGGGTATCGTTTCTCTGTTCCGGTAGCTTGAAGGCCTCATATGACCTGGGCTTGCTAGCTCTGTTTAAGAATAAAGAAAAGGAGAAGGAAGAAGCGGAACGGCAAAGGCTTCGAGAAGGAATCGAAGGAGAGTCGATAGATCGAGAATGAACCTAGCCGTAGCTAATATAACCAGCACTAGAGGCGTTCATGGTAAGCTTAAACCCTCTTTATCCCCTTCGGTCACCCAACCTCTTACAACGTACCTGGCATGCATCGCAAGTAGTCTGCGAACGTATAGCTTGTCTATCTTACACTCACCTCATGATAATTGAACCTTGCTCGCCAAAGTCCTAGCCATATGCAGCTTACCCCTGAATACGGATGTTGCCTACCAATGAACGGGAACACAGCTGCTGATACGACACGTGTTGTAGCCATGATATAACCGGATGTGCCCCCTAGGCGCACATTTGTATCACCATCATATACACCAATAAAGTATTCCTAAGCGATAAGGCAATACTGAACGTTCCGTCCGATATCGCCGTCCAGAAAGCCATACCAGATGTCTACATAGCTTAGATGGCGAGTCTTGCCCACAGCTGCGGCAAGACCCAGGGACCTTTGAATCATTTGCGAGGCATGATTTCCCGAGGGGCTGAGTAAGTGTGCATAAGGTGTGGTCACATCCGCCAGGCTACGTCGTGTACAATCCCCCCTCACTAGCACTTTAGCCACGCAGCCAGGATCAACCTCATTCTGACCAATCGATACCGCATTCGCTTAAACTCATCGCTATTAGAACTCAGGACTACAATGCTACATGCTCCCGAGTTATAAATCTACAGTTCTGGAGGAAGCATATCACACAAAGTGTAAAATGAGAAGAAAGTAGCTGTTATAAGTCAAGATCTAGCTGGTAATCCATCATGAGCTCATCACGACCTGAGTGTTACGATAAAGCGGCGCAAACGGCGATGCCTGAACCGCAGGTATTGCGTGCAGAGGCCGATATAGTTCGATATGAGAAGGTGATAGCTTCAGACTGTTTCAGATTCTTGTTGAAACTTGGGCATGTTCTCACTATCTTCAGGGAGTTGATGAGGCTGTGGATCTAGTTGTTGGCCATGTCGATGAGGGTCCTCTGGATCCTCAGGAGGCACAGAATCTTCGAAATAAAATCGACTGGGTCATCTTGCCCTTGGTATTCTCTTTATACACTCGTAAGTTTCATACACATATACCACATGGCTAGTATATCATCACTGATCTCCATTGCATTAGTTCAGTTCTTTGACAAGTATGCATATGCGCTTACCACTCGGTTTGAACCTCACCAATCTCTAACATCCTCTCGAGAGGAGCACTGGGAGCTTCAGCAGTCTTGGGCATTATAGCGGACAACCATCTCACTGCCGACCAGTTCAACACCCTTGGCTCTGCGTTCTATATCGGTTTGTCTCTGTTCTCGGAACCGCATTGCAAAGGGGGTTTTCATCTTGACTTACTCTTGCACAGGTTACATTATCTTTGCGTACCCACATTCCTGGGCTCTGCAAAGATTTCCTGTTGCCAAATACCTCGGCTTCAATGTACTTCTTTGGGCGGTAATCATGGGCCTCCACTGCGCATGCCAAAGTTTTGGCAGCTTGTGTAAGTTGTTCTGGTCCTTCTTGACGCCTGTTGAGGCCCCTATTGACATGCTTAGTCAGTTGCGCTACGAATTCTGCTAGGAGCTTCCGAGGGATGCATCACAAATGGTGTGATGCTAGTTACATCTATGTTTTATAATCGCACCGAGATCGGTGAGCGTATAAGCTGGACTTTCCAGTGCAACGGTGTTGCTTTGAGCTTTTCGGCGTTCCTAGCATTTGGGGTGGCGCATTACGACCCAGATCGCAAGCCAGCACGTTGGCAGCTCCTGGTCATCATATATGCCGGCTTGACTGCTGTAGTTGGCGTATGGTTCTTACTCGTGTTCCCGAATAACCCAGTCCAAGCACGATTCTTGTCAGAGGACGACAAAATCAAGGCCGTGAAACGGATTCGAACAAATCAAAGCGGCACTGAGACCAAGTCTTGGAAACCAGAGCAAGCTATGGAAGCGGTGAAAGACGTCAAGACTTGGTTGTTCTTCCTGTTTGCCTCTGTATCGTGAGTCTCCTATCAGCCTGTGCCCCTATCTAGTAAACGTTGATCGGACCCAGCCAGATCCTGGCTGACAATGAAGTTAAGCAACCTGCAAAATGGCTTTGGAACTCAATACGGCCTAATCATACAGTCCTTTGGATTTACTACTGCCCAAACTACTGCACTCAACGTGCCTGCAGGCCTTGCCATGATTATGGGCATTACAAGCTCGACACTGATACTCCGCCGCTATCCTGTACGTACTTCAGTCTGCTGGATACGCTCTTCACTAACATGGCATCAACTGATAGAATTCAAGATGTTGGATCGCAGTGGGCTTTTTCTTACCGTCAGTTCTGAGTGTCGTGCTATTGATGGCTTTGCCATGGAACAACAGAGCTGGACTTCTGTGCGCATACTACATCAACAACTTTGGTGGAGCTCCCTCTTTCGCAATGGTAGTCTCCTGGGTTGCTGTCACTACTTCGGGTCATACAAAAGTATGGATCGAATGCATTCCTTACCGTCCTTTATCCTTGTATGGAGGATCTCGTGCTGACTTTGCTCAGAAACTTGCCGTCAATGCTATATTCCTTGTTGGCTATGCCCTGGGTCAGGCGCTTTGCACGCAGTTTTGGAGAGAGCAGTACAAGCCAAGGAACTACGTTCCGTACGGAATTATTCTGGTGAGCTAATGTATACGACATTCTTCTTGCCGCTCAGATATGACTGACACACGCCCTCAAGGCTTCTTATGTTGGTGATTTCATTCTCCTCTTCGCAATACGTTATGTTCTTAACAAAGAGAACAAACGACGTAATACTTTGGAGAGCCCCAGTGCCCAAGACGCGTATGGCTATGTCGAAAGAGTTGATTCTGAGGGGAAAGTCTTCCATCAGAAAGTGGATAAGGGCATGCTGGACATGACTGATCGACAGAACATGTCATTCCGATATGCGCTTTGATCGACATCGAGTGTTCAGTGTTCAGTCTTAGTAGCCTATAGGTTGCTGTCTCGTCCCTTTTTTTTACATACAGTGGTCGACAATAGACATCCCCATCACATGAAACTCCTATGGGATGACGGATAGGTACATGTTGAGGTTATATATCAAGTTCTCATGCGACTTAAGCTTATTGTAACAATTTGGGGCGAGTCCTTGGTAACTAAAGCCCTGTCTCATTGCCGTGGGTCAGTAGATAGGTGAATAAACGAGAGTAGTTCCACGTGCTATCATAAAATCATCGAAAATCGTTCCGATACGCAGAACTACCTGATAATGAACAAGAATCGTCCTAGACCTCTTCTAGAGGCTGAATTGTTACCCGTAACCCCCTTGATTGCCGACTGGCTAACGCGTTGAACCCATCAACAGTAATCTTCACATCACGCTCGAATACCACATCATGCATCTTCAGTCTGTTGCTCATGCGCCGCACGACCGTCGCAACCGTCATGTACAGTTCAGTCCAGGCCAGGTTGAGGCCCAGACACATCCGGGTCCCACCGCCGAATACAACGAGGGATTTGCGGCGTTGACGAACTTGAGGCGAATCGAACGGGATCCAGCGCTCGGGGTGGAAGATGTCTGGGTCGGGGAAGACGTCCGGCCTCTCGAGGAAGTCCATGAACGACATTCCAACCGCCACGCCGCGTGGGATGACCACGTCACCGTAGCTATAGGATACATCAGGGGAGACTCTCGCGAAGCGATGAGGCACACCCTTGCTGAGGCGGAGACCCTCGTGGACTACGGCGGTCAGATACGGAAGCGCTTCCAGCTCCACAAGGGATGGAGGCACAGCCGTATCCGGGATCGCAGCACACAGCTCCTTCGCGAGGCGTTCCATGCAGGACGGGTTCGCGAGCAGATGGTAGAAGGTTGTATCGAGGGCATTGACGGTTGTCATAGCACCAGCCCCCATCACAGTCTGTGCCTCTTCGATAAGTCTGGCAGGAGACTTTTCCGAGGCCGGCACATCCGCTTCGAGCATCGAGTCGAATATGGTATTCAAACCCCCGCCCGATGCTGGCGGCTTCTCGCCGCGGTTGCGGCGTTCGATGACCTCTTCGATGTTCTTCTTTAGGTTCCTCTGCCGCGCCGTATCAGCAGCCACCCCGTCTCGGGCGGCACGGGGCCCGGCTCTTGGAAAGTACGCAAGGAGTCGGTGGAGCCAGGGGAACTGCCGGATCGAGGAGCCGGCGCGGCTCGAGGAGACCATACCGGCGTACCAGTCTCGGGCAAAGTGCTTGTTCTCGAGATAGCCGTGCGAAACACCGAAGCAGACGCTCGAAATGACGTCCACTGTGAGGGCCACGAAGGCATGCGTCAAAGTAACTACACTACCTTCTCCCTCAAGCCTGGCGCAGAGTCTATTGATCTTGCTTAGAATAAGGGGCTCGAGGGTCCGCACTGAAGCTTTGGAGAAGAAGGGGCTCAGTTGGTTGCGACGTTGTCTGTGTAAATCGTGTTCGATTGTTTTGAAAGCACTGTTTCGAGTCCACCTATTGGGTATCATGTAAGTGAATAGATGCGTACTGATACAATGCCATCGTGAACCATGGGAGTTGCTTACGATTGCCTTATGGCCCATTCAGATTTGTTGGTTCTCCTTTTGGAGGAGCTGACATAGAGAATATCGAAAAAGTCCGGGTCATCACAATGCACCTCGTACGGATTGATGCGGACAAAGGGGCCTCAACACTAGTGTCAACTTCATATACATGTAGATGATGTAGGGACTCACCGTAGGTCCTATGCAAGTCGCGAATCTTCCAAGTGTATTGACCCTCCTTCCAAACGTCGTAGTAGAACTCGTACCAGTAAGTTAGAGCTGCAAGCTTGGGCCCTGGGAACTTAGAAGAAGGGGTGATGTATAGACGATACCCCCCTAAAAGCAGTAGATATAGCCCTGTTGAAGCTATAAAGAGAAGAAAGGGGTTCGTTGGACTGATAGAGAGTACAGGGTTCAGTACTGTCGAACTCTCAATCGACTCCATGGCCAGGTCATTCTTGAGTTGCGGTGTTCGACCTTTCCGATGTAAGGATGTCCGTAGAGCTCTTTTCCATCTCGGATTCTTCAACCTTTTGACAGGTATCAAGTGGGGTAGGTATAAGCATGCGGTGCCATGCGTATGCGATTCATGTTACATTTAGCAGGCGATTGGATGGCCCTCAACAGTAGATAATGTCACTGAAGTATCGCTAGATGTTGCAGTGCAGGTTGCTTCCTCGGATACATACCATGACCGGCTTAATCCCACAAAGGCTCATAATGAACCAATAAGGGGCAGTCTTCGGCATATAGCGAGTACCCTAGACTACTACTACACATGCCTCTGATGATTCGCTCTCTTTTCACCAAGTAGGCGTCTTGACCACTGCTAATATGAAACGGACGGGTACTAGACTTTGATTAGCCCTGTTTTGACACTGTTTCCCTAACTTGTCTTGCGCTTGTGAGCCAGAAAGGGGGGGCTCTGCCACCCTCTATACTGAGCTAGCCATGAGACTATCGGCTTCGAACAATGCCCTTTAGAGTAAGAAAATCCTGATTAGGCTTTAAGACGATTGTATCCTAAGGGGTATCCTGAAATGGGTATCTAACTATACAAAACATAAGGTCAAAACATCTACAGCCTTGCCCTAGTCAGCTTGAAAGACACGTCATGAATCACCATGTCTTCGTCCCCTGCAGAAACAGCCACATCTTTTTGGCGCCGGTCTGGCTTCCTGCGGTACAAAGCCATGGGAAAGGCCCTGTCGTCCTCGTCCCAGAAGCCATTCCCACTCACGGCGCGTTTCTGATACCGGGAGATATGTAGCTTGGAAAGCTGCGCCACCTCCTTGTGCTCTGCGGTGTGCTTCTCCCACTTCAGAAGCAGCGAGCTGAAATCATCCCCGATCAGCAGATCCACCGGACACGACTCTAGGAGCAGCCCGTACGCGTTGATAGTCAGGAACGGGCTGTATACTAGGGTGTTCTCGTCAATGACATGTCGCGCCTCACCCAGTTCCGACGGCGATGGCGTCCTCAAAACGTGGACGCCAAGGCTCTGGAGAAATGACTCGTCGGCTCTGGTGAACGTTGGGTCTTGGGCGTAAAGTTCTAACTTAGACATCCTGCCCCTCGGCGATGAGGATTGTCGTACGTGGTCGGCGATGGCTAAGAATATTGCGAGTTGCTTGAACCGGCGGGATTGGTCTCTGGACTTTTCCGAGAGGCTTCCGAGCCCCAGTGATAAGACCTTTGTAACATGGGGTTGGATTCTTGCTCGGAGCATCGTCTGCATTGAGCTTGATAAAGGCGATTGATCATACTGAAATCTGAATTCGTCGTATAATTTTTGCATTCCTCTAAGCTGTTTACTTTGTTGTCTGGGGGGACTAGAGGGACCGCGGGCTGCCCCTGACGGCTTGGCCGCGAAGTCGGGTCTCGTAGTGTGAAGCATTACCATTGTAGCAGGTTGAAAATCATGTGTAACCATTCCTAGGTACCTATAGAGTCTACTTTGACACTTATTTACGGGCGCTGCGTGGATATAAATGCATTGCATTGTGTGATTACAGATTGATAATGTGCTCTGCAGGGGAATCTCACCAAACTCATCCATTGTGACTCTTACGGCTATTTCTGGGTGTTCGGAGTTTTGAACGTCCAGGGCGCGCAGATTACAAATATGGCGTGCTTACCACATCCATCCTGCTTAGAAATTCCAATCCATGGGTCGGACAAAAAAGTCCATGTCTCACAAAGAGGAATTCAAGGGTACAACGAGTTACCAGGATAAGAAGTTCGGTATGAGTAACAATGTAATCACCCGACTTTGCATCTAACATAAACTGCCTAACTCATCGGCAGCGCTGACAAGTTCACCGGGGTTCGCGGCCGAAATTAACGCCCCTCCGGCGCGGCCGATAGTCATTTAAAACGGTCCCGGGATCCCCAATGGTAGCGGAACATTGTAGGTAAGTAGACCCGGATGCGGCTCGCGCGCATCCAGGACACGATCCATGCAATGCTGCGGGGGTTGGCTGGCGGCGATATCAGCGGAGCTGCACCTTGGGTCTGACGACGACGACGACGACGACGATGACGATGACGATGACGACGATGATGACGACAGGAGACTCGCGGCGGACTTGTCCCCGAAGCCCGCGGCCCGCCAGCTGGTCGCGCTGAACTTCGCGTGCCCGACCTGCTTCCTGCGGATGCACCGGATCAGCTCGCACGACGCCGAGTGGATCTCGCGGCTCGTACGCTACAGCCAGCAGATTGTCGAGCCGGCGGTGGCAACGGAGGCGGAGACGGAGGCGGTCTTGCTGTCAGACTGGTCGACGCTTTCCCGTCCCTGTAGCCCTCATCGGCCTGGGTGGAGGCAGTCGGTGCGGCCAGGGAGTGCGTCAGGCTTTTTCAGGGGGGGGGGGGGGGGGGGGGGGTGGAATGACTTTTGGCTAACTTGGTACCTATCCCTCCCTTTTTCCTCACCTCTGTCTAGCTACATAGGTAGGAACGTAACATGTACCTACACGGCGGCGGCGGTGGCGTGGTTCGAGGCCGAGGCGCGCCGGAGCGCAGGACACTCGACGCCCACGCTTGTCGAGGCGTTTGCAACGGCCGGGGTGAAGCCTTCCGACGTTGAGGCGGATGAGGCGGGGGCGGGGAATACCTAGACTGCTAGATCAGAGTGATACATGAGCCCAAGTAGATCAAGTCACGAAAAGAGTGGTGCATCCGTGGCTGTCTTGCATAGGTTGCATGTGTAGGCAGTAAAAGATCACGCATCGTAACAGTACTGTGTTGATTTTCTTGTGGATTTCAATGAGCAAGTAGCTCCAAGTAAGCAAGCGTATATAAAATGGGATTTCATCCTAGATCACGTGTCTTTCCAACAAGTGATTGATAATTTGATTTTATCGTATTATGCTGATTAAAATGCTCTGCTTCGTGAGACTATTATAATAGTCGATAGTTGGTGTTCATATCTCATTAGACATAAATCAATGGAGTGCTGTTCCTGACCAGACCCAAAGCTCGTACTTGGACAGTAGTTAGATAACTAGACCATGTCCCCCCTAGCGATATACATGCATGCGTGAGCCCGCCCCTCGCCCTTCAGGATATACTACCCGAGATGGCTCGAGGGTGAATGGGTTGATGGGCCCCCCACAGTTCCTCCTCTCTCTACCTCTCTCTACCTCACCTCACGCACGATACCGTAATGACAGAGTCGTGGTTCCAGCTCGCGCCATCGGGCAGCGGCTCCAGAGCGGCGCACTCGGGGACGAAGGCGATGGGCACGCAGCCCTCATCCGGGATGCTCTCGCCCTCGTACAGGAACCTCGGCGTGACGATCTCGGCGGGGCCGGAGGGGAAGACGAATGTCCGCCGGCAGACGAGGTACGTGCCCCCGCTGCCCGGGCCCGTTAGCGACGGGGAGACCTCGAGCCCCCGGGTCACACCGCTACCGCTGCCGGCCACCACGAGGCCGACGTCGTGCTCCGTCGGGTAGCGGGAGTCGAACTCGGTCGGCCCCTGCACGGACAGGCCGAACGGGTAGACGCCGACGATGTCGTGCACGACGGTGGCGCCCCTGCCGCCCTCGGTGGTGTCGTTCAGGTAGTAGGTCGATGGCTGGTCGCTAGCGACGCCGATGTAGCTGCCTTGCGACACCCGGAGGCCGGACAGGTAGAGCCCGTCGACCGAGGGCGTCAGGTCCCGCGCCGGGTCGCTGAGCTGGACGCGCAGGTTGAACCCGTCGGATTGCTTTTGGCAGGGCGCAGCGAGCGCCGTCGTCGCGTGGCGGTTGCGAGTAAGCGCTGCTGCATTGGTGATGATTGGTTGGTTTGTTGATCGAGATCGGTTCTAATAGGCAAGACTCGTATAGGTTACTATTCGGAGTAGTTGGTTGCCGAAGGGTCATGGGACAAATCTACGGCGGAGTCTTGTGGAACAAACGGTGTATTTATATACGATAGGCGGGGCGCATATAGGACAGGCAGGTCTAGAACAGAGACTAGCATTCACGATGTCACCGGCCATCGATCTGACGATTTTATCTACGATGCCTTCAGAGGGGAGCAGAGCGTGGAGAGCTTGTATGCCATTCAGTCAGTGCTTAAGACAACAAGCCTGCTCAGCCACCACGCCACCGGCCGTTGCCGTGGGCCGGCTCTGAACACGAGCCTGACGTAATAACAAGTTCTTCTCGCTTCTTTACATAGTACGCTAGGTTGATTGGGATTGTGCCCATGAAGGATCATAGCGGAGCGTGCCGTTGCCGTCCGGTAAGTATCGATACGAGAATTCCCAATCAATAGCAACCTATATCGTTCTCCTAATCCGGACCCTCACGACGAAGGATCCGAACACCAACGCGCACGATGGGCGATACACGATACATGTTTATGTATAGCGCGATGTCGTAATTCAGGAAAGACAATCTACCACATGATTTCAAAGTGCCCATTACTCTTGAAACCTCCAACTGGTTACTTAAGTGCTCGGTTCCATATAGTCTCTAAAATAGTCCGTCCCTCTGACAACAGAGCAAGAAAATATATCCGCCCACCCACAGTCCGAAACCCGAAACCAGGAAGCACTGGGGATTTGAGGAGATGAGATGTCTCAAGCTGCTATACGGGACGAGATGACGCTCACACCAACTATCATCACATGAGTCTTTTGCGCAGGATGATGAGATGGGGCGTTGCTCCAGGATCAATTCATGGAGTGTTCGGTTACGAAGCCCACCCCAGTTTGGCTGCTCGGTGTTTCCACGAAGCGGGATTTCAGGTTTGATGGACGTAGACAATGTGATGCTTGCGGTAAGGCTCGGAATAAGGGGGCATCCATCTTATCAGACTTACTCGTCAAGATATCGAACGACCAGTTTCTTATGATTCCCCGGACACGCTTGAAACTGAATATTACTTTTAACTTTGCCAGCTACGTAGTATATGATCTACTTTCAAAAGTTCTCCTTCCCAGCAAACCGCTCATTCTGGACGAGCTCGATCCAGTAGCCGTCGGGGTCCAGCAGGAACGCAACATTCTTCATGCGGCCGTCCGTGAGGCGCTTTTTCCAGTTCACATTCAGGGTCTCGAAGCGCTGGCAGGCGGCGTCGATGTTGTCGACCGAGACACCTGTTTTTGACAATCAGCACACACAGCCCCATTACTTAAAACCCCAATAAACTCTCCCAGTTCGCTAATGCCGGACGGAGGGAAAGGAAAGTAAGAGAAGAAGAAAAAGAGAGCTCACAGATGTGTCCGAAGCCTTGCGGCTCCGCGTTGCCGTCATGGTACTTGAAGTTCTCGTCCTTCTCGGTCCCGTAGTTCCACGTCAGCTCCAGCAGGCCCTCGCGGTCGCCCGTGAAGCCGTCCTCCGGGGCGGCGCCGTAGCCCAGGAAGTAGAGGTTGAAGCCCGCGGCCGCCTGCTCCGACGTCCGGAACAGCGTCATGCCCAGGACCTCCTGGTAGTACTTCAGCGACTTCTCGGCGTCCTTGACCCGGATCATGGTGTGGTTCTGTTGTTACTGTCAGCCTTCTTAGCCATCCTCTCTACCTATCCAGGCAAACTCACCATGCGATACGTGCCCGGATCCGTCGTCTGCGCCTGCTGCTCCTCGGGGTCGTCGGCGCCCTTGCTGCCGGGGGTCTGGCTGATGATCTCGACCCAGTAGCCGTCGGGGTCGAGGGCGAAGGCGATGTTCTTCATGCGGCCGTCCGTCAGCCGCTTCTGGAACCGGTAGCCGGCGTCCTCGAGGCGACGGCAGGCGGCCTGGATGCGGTCGACGCTGACGCAGACGTGGCCGAAGCCGCGGTGGGGCTCGGCGTTGCCGCTGTTGACCCGGTAGGCCGGGTCGTCCTCGGTCCCGTAGTTATGCGTCAGCTCGATCACGCCCTCGCGGTCGAACACGCTGCGGCCGTGCGACGCCGCGCCGGCCCCTTCGTACGCGAGGAAGTACAGGTCGAACTTGTTGTCGGGGAATGACAGCTTCTTCACCAGGCTCATGCCCAGGAACTCGTAGAACTTGACTAGAAGATAGAAAAAAGGAGCGAGAATAGGGGGTCGTGTTAGTCGATTCGCGTGTCATCTTCGTTTCTCGGCCCCGCCTCGCCTTCAACCGTTACAATGCCACCACCCCTTCTCCTTTTCTCAATGACCACCCTCCATTCTGTTCGACGTTCGAGCGGGTCGAGGTACTGTCTAGAGGACTTGTGGTAGGTAGTTCACGCACCGGAAGCTTTAGGGTCCTTCACTCGAAGCCTGCGATCCGAAGCGAAGACATATTAGCCATTGCGCCAGCCACAGCTATAGGACAAACAAACTGAGAACACCCGCCATGATAGATGGTTAGGGGCTGGTATTCCTCACATCGAGTGGTTGAACTTGTAGTTCTTCGTATCCGTAGTCGTCGCCATGGCGGTCGCGAAGCTTCGGAAAGCGCCTGGTATATATAACTTCAGTCAATAATGTTCAATTCATCCTGGCTGTTTACCTGAACAGCCAATTAGCGAGCTCACTCACCCAATGACGATAGTGATGACGGTCCAGTTACTGCTGCTGCTCGACTGGGCAGGTGAGAGGCTTGCAAGTTGATTCTCCTCAAGGCACGCAGGTAAGACATAAGATATAAACGATTCCCTGGGTATAAAACGGCCTAACCCCCGCAAATGATATAATCAAGAGATTCTGGTTCGTTCGTTCGTTCTACCTCTGAGGTTTAAGGATTCGATGGATTTCTGGCGTCCCGCTATAAAGTTGATGCTGCTGCTTTGCGCCCCCAATTACTTCGTACGTACCAACTAATAAATGACGTCGACCCCGCAGCAGCAACGCGGGGCCCACACTTCGATTGCGATCGGGATTCGGGAGTTTCCCGAATTACTCCATACAACTCCATAAAACCCCATGATTGGGCGCGGATCAGATTCAGGTCTTGATGCTTCATTCGCAGGTTTCTCGGCTTGGCTGGTTGTGGTAAACATACTCATCTCAATATCTCCTCCTACGTATGTTACAGGACAAACAAAACAAACGGAAAAGGAAAAACAGAAACCAGCCGGAAACGCCCCTCTCTCTACTGTCCTAGTCGTCCCCCCTTTTTACATTTGCTTCTGACCTCCCATCTGTTATATCTTACACGTGACTACCAAATATAAAGTGACTACGGGCGTCGCTGGTGGTTGAGGTAAGAACAGAACGAAACCGAAAAAGAGAACCGATCGTTGTTCGTGGTCGCTTCCTGAAGCGAGTAAGACTTTTGGTTTCTGGCGTTGATATCAAATAGAACCGAGGTTCGAAAGGCATGCGTATCGTGCCGGTGCCAGCAGGGGCAATAATCAACCGTGTGAATCGAATCAGGTCGATTAAGAAGACCCGAAGAGAATGCCAGTGAGCGTGCGCTCCTTCTCAAACTCCTCGCTCGGGGTGACAAAGAAGGCCAAGGCGATGATAACGTAGAGGGCCATTAACTAGATGTAGGGTCAGCAGACTGTCCATGAGGCTTGACTTCATGATCTCTTACCATGGCGCCCTCGAGGTAGTTCGATTTTCCGTCCGTCACCGTATAAATGACAATCAGTACCGACAGGGCGAAGGCGACAGTTTCGACTAAGATAATGATATTAGTACATATAAGCCCAGAATCTGGTTTATTGGGAACTTACAGGTCTCGAAGTGAAGATCCATGGGTTTGCCCAGGATCCAACCCAGGATAACAAGAAGCGGCGTTACAAATAGGGCGATTTGTATACTCGAGCCAATAGCTACGCCCATAGCCTGTAGGAGATTGGTTAACAATGTCTGTTTCTTCAAAAGGCGGACTTTCCAAAACCTACGAGGTCCATCTTGTTCTTGATCGCCACGACACAAGCCGTAACATGCTCGGCAGCGTTTCCGACAATAGGGATCAGGATCAAACCTATGAAATTACGGCTGATGTGTGCGCGTTCTACAAGAGCATCGATGCTGTTGACTAGGTAGTCGGCGCAAACCGAAACCAATATGGTGGTGAGGATGAGGACAACTGCAGCGGACCACGGGCTCATATGCACCTCCTCCTCTTCATGAGGTTCTTGGCCGATCACCTGTGCATCAGGAACAGCGGCCTCGCTATCCTCCTCTCTACGCTCCGGGGTGGGGGTCTGCTGGACAGTGAACAAGTTGTGATGTGTCTTCAACTGGAACCACAGGTAAAGAACATAAAGTGTGAGGAGAATCACAGCTGTTCCCCTTGAGAGCGAAAGAATAGTCTTCGTTCTGCTCTCATTGTGCCCAGCGTCGTCATCGCCGTGTCCATTGGCTGTAATTATCATAAATAGCTGTCCAGGTATTAGTGCCAACCCCATTAGTACAGGGATAATTTATTCTTACAGTTCCGGGGAGGATCATCGAGGCAGCAGAGAGCGTCATGAGAGAAGCAGTGGTCTGGGCAGTGCCAGAAGCAAACTCCTGTTCCGCACCACCAGTCCCATCCTCTCTCCAGAGGTTGACGAGGTTGCCGAAGAAGAAGCACATGCCCATGACAAGCAGAATGTTGGACAAGATAGACCCTATCATGGAAGATTTCACCACGTCATACTGGCCGTTGTTCAAGGCAATGACGCTGACCTACGGGGTTCGTTATCAGCAAGCGCGATCGAGTAGTGGCAAGAGCAAGATTGGTATCCCTACGATTAACTCAACAGCATTGCCGAAGGTAGCATTGAGTAGGCCTCCAAGGGCTTCCCCCAGGTTTACCGAAATTTCTTCCGTGGCAAAGGAAAGAACAGCAGCCAAGGGGATGATAGCGAGGAAGTTGAGAACGAAGGTAGCCACAGGATCCCATCCTGTCTCGCCAGCGATAACTCCAATCGGCACGAAGACGAGAAGAATGTTGACCGGGCCTTAAGATGCAGAGTTAATACGGTCACTGCTAATGCTCGAGTTATTGTGGTATGGGTGTCACGTGATGAACTTACTGCTCAAAAGAACAGCCTTCAGGATATGCCAGACATATGCTGGGAACCTGACCCAGAATTTCCGGCTGTCGGTACCAGGGGTATAGGACGAATTGAAGAAGAAGTCGCGGGTATAGCTATGGTGGGCGTGGCCGTTGATACCGCCGGACCCATTTCCCAGAAGGGAGGTGCGCTCATGAGCTTCACCATTCTCAGAATGGGGATGATTATCGTTCATGGTGAGAGTGAAAGTCCTGGCTATCTTGTTGGCCAGTCGCTTTGTATCCGAAACTGTATCGCGATTCATCACGCATCATCGTTAGCTCCAATGCGCGCGGGTGTTGGGAGTCGGTTCTCTCGAAACGTCGATGAAGCCAAATCCCGGGCGCCTAGTAAGGCTAAGGAGTGTAGACCGAGATGAGCGGCCCAATGACGATTAAAGTAAAAGTATATAGCCAGCGCTCGGCTTTCAAGGAACAAATCCAGTTATGAAGGAGAGAGAGAAAGAGAAAAGACTAGATAGTAGCTTCACTTACTACCTCCGCCCATTGTAAAATAATGTTCAGTACGGATTATTAGGGTTTTAGTCCAAGCCGAAGATGGGATAACACGGGGAGGACCAGTGTTCCGGTGGACGTAGGCGCGGGCGGGCACCAAGAAAAGAGCCCAGGTCCTGTGTCGCTACTGGGGCGATGCTGATGCTAGGCTGGACTGACTGGCACGGTCAGTGAAATGATTTGCGTTTGATCCGATCTAGGCAAAATTGGGTATTTTCTCGGCAGTCTGAGATACCTCTCAGGCCTAGGGTTGCATTGCGCGCGTGTGTGTGGGAATGTGGCATTTGGGGGAGACTGCCCAGGTGCGAGCGAGGCTTGGGCTGATTAGGTAGTCAGGTATGTATCTTACTGTGATCAGCAGCGAGTAATTGCGAATATCAGGCTGTAGCACTCGATTCGGTACTTAGCATAGGATGCGCGGGCGGATGCAATACAAGTAAGTGGCTTGGCTGTCTCTGAATCGAGGGATCATGTAACGAGCAACAAGAGATCTGGAATACCTTGGGGGCGCTAGATACGGTTGCTTGGGGGGCACGAGCATAGAAGGTGTAGGTGTAGGAATCGGTAAGGGGGAGCACACACTGGAAGTGCGTGCTAAGAAGCTAAGTCTACGACGAATGCAGTCCGGCCAAACTATAACCAATGTCAAGAAATAAACATCAGAACGCAACGGATGTTTTTCATGTTTCAAACCCGTCATTCGCGTTTGATGCTGTCATCGTATCAGACGGATCTACTTGCTACTAGTAGTACTACTTACGAAGCTGATACGCTAAAGAGGCAGCGCGTTCTCCACGTATGCAGTAGGGCTTGTTTCCTGGGCTTGGTAGGCCTTGGTAGGCATGCTGTAGGCATGTAGGCATGCTGCTATGCCGTATGTGTGCAGATTACTAGGGCGAACTTGGTTGAAATGCCAAGGCACTGAGGTAATCTGGTGATGAATTGGTCGTACACCCCACTACCTTCAAGGATGTAGCGACGAATCAAGCCAGCGGTGATCCATTTCGATCGAGCTGTTCCTGTTTCATTGCTGATTGAGGCCCCTGGGTCCTCGCATTCCAGGAGGACGTCAGTATTACTATACCTTATTATCATTGAACCAGGGACTATATAAGTTAGGATCATATCCCAGGGTCGGATCGTCCGGGAGCACAAATCAGTTCCCAAATGCACCAATTCACTTCGTTGGTGGAAGAGATACAGCGAATGAGCATGTCCTTAGCGCATAAGGCTCGTCGCTATACATTGGCACTAGCAATTATACTTGCGTACGCCCGACTGACCGGATAGGTATCCATCCTTCAGTATTGTCTCGACTCTTGCGTTGCAGTCAGCAAATACCTAACTATGTTGACGAACATCCCTATCGGGGGCTATTGGTTATGAACAGACCGGCACGGAATAGTGTAAGAATCCCCAAGGAGCCAAGGGTGGCGGAGCATTGCGGCACACCAAGGTCGACGACAGCTTATCAAATCGACAAATTGAGAGGGAGGCCTCCAGAGTTCCGGCTAGGTCGTTAATAAAGAGAGGGAAAAGGATAAGCGTATCGATAATGTAATACGCAGGCTTGCTCATATCGCTAGGTACCGTAGGTATAGTCCCGAGTTGGAGGAGCGTGCCAATGTTCGTGCCAATGTGCGTGCCAGTCAGTACATACATGCATAGTGGCAGTGCAAAAAGCCCGCATATGAGCTCTCGGTAACTACCATCGAAAGCGACACCCCGATTGGTCTCCGGGAACCAATCTTGCACTCCGCAACAAGATTCGAGAAATAAAGAACGATGGCGCCCGAGACATCGCAGCGGGTTGGAACCACGTGAAGACTTAGGCCAATAAAAGGGGGTTCGCCAGAATGATATGTCAATCAGTGCGTCCCAATGTCAAGGCATGGTAAGGCATGCATGCAGGATGTCCGGTTGCAGTAAGCCTTCAGTTCTCCATCCAGTTGCCTGTATTGTATTGTTCAGTCTAATCCAGATAATAAAAAGATGTACTTTAATCTCAAGCCAACAGTTTCACTCTGTGGTCTCCAAACAGGCTCGTCACCGTGTCGTCGTTATCGTCGTGGTCGTAATTGGCGTTGATTCATCGTTTTATACGAAATCCCGATTCGTATCCGTCCGTCCCGCTGCTACCAACGTGGCTGTCCACCAGTGTTACCAATTGAATACCAGGCAAATGGGATCTTGGGAGCACAAGCCATGCAGCTCCGAGCCCGTTGATTGCCCAGCCATGTAAAAATCCCTTCCTGTCCTCGTCGCTCATACAGATAGCCATGAGTCGGCAGCGTCGATCACCGTCAAATTTACATAAACGCTTGGCTCCCTATTAGCCTCGGAGAACCCCCAACCCACCCCTTAATAGAAGATGAATCAAGGGTGAGGCGCAAGGCCAGAGGTACGACTTACCAGCACAATACGCCAAGTACCAAGCCAACGAAGCCCCGCCGTCCAGCCAGGCGGGGTCGAAGTTCTTGTCGGTGAAGAACTCCCAAGCCGCCTTGGGGTCAATTGTCGCCAGGTTCGAGTACAGGATTCCCTTCCAGCCTCCCTCTATCTTGTCGGCGCGGCCCTTGTCGAAGTACGTCTCCCACTCCTGCTTTACGAATTCCTTCGGCCGGGTAAGTTTCGTGCTCGGAAGAAGTGGGAGCATATGAATGCCCTGGATGTATTCGATATTCGCCCCGAAGTAGGTCGTATGGTCGCACTTATTCTCGAAAAGAATACCGGCCACCTTGTTTCCAATAAAGTTCGAAGGTTGCACCTGGTTATCGGACGTATAGAGGTAGTAATGATTCAACGAGCGTGCCATGACAGACAACATCAAGTTACCCCTATATGGCGTGAGCTATATTCACCTCTGGAAGCATCAAAACAACAATGCTTGTGTTGGCTCGCGAGACTCACCTGGCTTCCATATCTGCGTCTTTAGTAGTCTTTCCCCACATCTTGATGGCATATGCATGCATCGTGTCTTCCGAACTCGATTCTTGATCCTAGAGCGCAAAGTGTCAGAATTCGGGATTCTCTTCAAAGAGGAATAGGCGCAGCCTACCTTTCCGTCAAGGGTATCGTATAGTCCATGGGCCCAACTATGGCCATGATACCAATCGAAATTCCGGAACTCGGGGAAGTACTTGTCGTCCTTTGAAGGATTGGCAATATCTCGAACCAAAGTATTCACATAATCGACATTTTCCTCAGTCAACCATGGAGGATCCAAGTACCCGATGATAGCAGCAGCATAGATAAAGTAACCGTAGTGGAAGTGATGGTCGTTGTAGTATGTGTTACCGAAGTCTGCGCCATCATTCCCGGTCAGGTAAGTGGCAGAAGAGACCAGTCCGCCCCAAGCCGCTGTTCATGTCAGCCTATATGTCCCTTCTCGAGGAAATGTTGGTCTCTTGCCTACATTCGTAATATAGGGGAAACTGCTGCTTGTTGTCCAGAAACCGAGTGAACGCTGCTTTCAGTTTCTTCAATCCAGTCTCCGCCAGCTTTGAATCCTTCAGCAAGTCCTGGACGGTGTAGCTCAGCTGTGCGAACTTTGCCAGTGCCTACCCGAAACGTTAGTTCCAGTTGGGTTCAACCAACGCTGGAGGCAGGATCAGCGAGGGTACCTTTCCACCAAAATACATAGAATTTTGGTTTGCTTGCTGGTCGGCATCCTGCGCTATCTCCTTCAACGCTACCGGGCTGATTTTGCGAACTGATTCGTCTGACAAGACTTTCTTCGGGCCACCGACAGTGTCCCAAGGGGAAAAATCCATAGCGATGGGCAGGTCAGGCTCGACCATCGTCCATGAGTCTGCTATGACAGCTGTCGCCATGCCCTTGGTCGTTGTCTGTAGCTTCAGGTCTTTCAGGGCATCTTTGGTTGCCTTGTCGAAGGAGTTAACCTGATGAGGCAAAGCATACATCATGAGCTTCGTGTCCTTGTCTCCACCCTTCTCGAACTCGAAGGTGTATGAACCCTTTGCTTCCGATACCGTGCCTGAGAGAGTGACGCTGACTGGGTACGCCCCTGATGCTGCGTCTATCGTCGATTCAAAATCGCCTGGATCCTTGGTGACCTGAATAGAGCCCGTGAAAGGCTTATCCGATTTTGCCAAGCCATTGTTGATAACTTTCAGTTCGAGATTGTCACCACTCTCTGTGTGGCCATACACGTGCCATATTTTTCCATCTTCTAGGTAGAACGTATACTTCGTGATCCCTGGTTTCGGGTCCTTGGTGGATTTCGTTACGGTTTTGAAAAAGACACCAGTGTTGATGACCGGGGTCGCACCATGATACACCCCCGTCACGAAGCCCATTCCCTGCACCAGAGGAAACGTGATCAATGGTTTTGCTTCGGGGTCTGGGACCAGATTGACGTTGATGGATTGGGCTGCCAAGTTGTCCGTCGTCAATTGCGTCTTGTCTCCCAACTCGACAGCCGAAAGGCACAAAGACTGAATCCCAACAGGATTCAAAAAGTATCTCGCAGCACCTGTTTCCGGTCTTACCTGACCATAGACCCTTTGGCTTGCTTCTGTGTGGGAAATCGATAACCCCCAGCTGGACGAGGCTCCCTGACCTCTCGCCCAGGCTACGGCATATGGATGGACATACGCCGGGGAAGTTTGCTTACCTAAATAGAAGTTGGCGTAGAATTTGTTCGTGGCAAAGGGAGGATCACCGTTAATGCCGACTCGAGGAACCGGGTGGTCTTTCTTCACAGTAAATTTTGGCGCTGGGGCAGTTGTCGCAATGGCAGCACCGAAAATATTCTCTGAGGCTTTAGACATACCAACAGTCTGAGACGGGATCGATACACCCTCCAATGGGAGTGAACTGGATTTGGGAGTGGAAATCAAGGTAGTCAAGATTGGTGTCAATATCGGTGGTGTTGATGGTCTGCCGCCAGCTTCTAGGGTCGAAAGCAGAGTTCCAGTAGTATCAAGCTTCGTGCCAGTTAACAGCGGCGGAATCTGAACAGTTCTAGACGATGCTGAAGTGGTGATCACTGGTGCAGGTACAGGTTGAATGTCTACACGATATGGACTCTTAGATGTTGGGATGGGCGTGTATCTTTGGCCTCGTCCTTGTTCCGGGTGTGGATATGAACAATCCGGTTCAGTCTGTCTGTTACTCAGAGTATGAAGTGGCAATGACTGGGTAGTAATGACCTGAAGAAACGTTAGCAGAAGATACAGCAGCATGTCGGCAAAGATATCATGGGGAAGGGGGGTGTTCGGATCATGTATATAGGTGTAAGTCTGTCTTGTGGGAACAAGCTGCACTCGATACTCGACGTTGGCTTTTCGTGGCACAGAGAGATATGTCTAAAGTATATAATGGAATAGGAGTGTCATAAGAATCATGAGTCTCGTTGCTAGCTCCGGGCTGATAGTATGGAAGCTCCGGATATATAAGTAACCTTGTATATAAACCGGTGTCCGCCATTTTTATAGAGCTGAGGGGCACATGGGAACGGAGCTATGTAGACCAGGCGACGAGCTGAATTTGGAGTTCATCATGTGGTTCGCATTCGAAGAATGCACTGTCTTGACCAGAGGCTGAAAAACTTCCTACCTGGTAGTATATTAAGCGAGCTAGACAGGGAGGCTAGGAATGAGACAAGCGAACGTAAAGCTTCTGTGGGAAATAGGGCCGGCGAAGACTCAAGATATACAGAGAGATGATCACGCTGCAAGAGAGAAAATAATGTTCTTAGGTACGAATAATGGCCAAGGTATCATAGGATAGAGACAGTTGAGAAGATGACTAGAAGTCAAGACAAAAGAGAGATTGAACCAAACCGGCTGTCACTGTTGGGCCTGTGAGCTTGTGGGTTTGCCTCACGAGGGCCCCCATAGTTCTGGCCAAATTCGGCGTTTGCAGAGCCATCGCAGTTGCCTGTCACTTTTGCCCATTACACGTCCATATGATAGATCGGGAATCAGAAGTCAATTGGAAGTGTCAAGTAAGTGTCTTGCGAAGAGAGGTGGATATGACGGCTTTTTTATACAGAACGCCCCTGCTGGGGGAGCCCAAGAGATTATGACTTAAGACATCAACCAGGAAGTCGGAATTCGGCACCGGGGGAAGTTGTGATAGGCTGGGGCAGGAGCGACACTGCCTGTTTGGTAATCACCAACGGGACACGGGACATGGCAGATGGAAACGGCCCCCAATTCTTACAGGTCAGAATGAGGCAAGGTCATAAGTGCGTGCCTATGTACCTGGCCTTATAGCGACTCCTTATAATTGAAGGCTCTTTCAACTGTCCCACTGTAGGGAATGCAGAATTAGGAAATGCAGAATTAGGACTAGAATGCCGTCGACATGCAGTTCACGATACATATAGGTATGTAACTCAGCAGCCCAAGTACCACCTAATTTAGAAGCTGTACCCCAGCATTAGAAGACCTTAATACTATAATCCCAATGCGTCATACTGGCCATCCCCATGCGTCCTGCCGCCCTTCGACTTCGCGGGGGACTGCCTATGCACAAGGTCGGTAGTTGTTGTTGCACGATGGCGATCTGCCTTCCCAACTCCACGCCTCCGGTCCGCCTCCTCCTGCTGCAGTAACCTGTGTCTCTCCTTCCTCCTCCTGCGCCTCTCGTCGGCATCCACATCGGCCAGGTGCTGCTTCTTGGCCCGGCGCACGTCCCGCTTATCGAGGAGCCAAGGCCGGCTCAGCACGTCGCGGCGGAAATCCTGGATCTTGCCCCAGAACTGGACCTCCTGGGCCGTGGACCCGATGCGCTGCACCTTCTGGATCTTGATCTGCTTGCGGTCCCGGAACAGCTTCACCCGGCCCTTCACGTCGACCACCATGCCCACATCGATGTCCGCTGCTAGCACGCTGCTGGACGTGGTAGCGGTACCCTGCGCCGTCGCAGTTCTGGAGGATGAAGCGGCACCACCACGGGCCACTTCCTTGGCTCCCTGTGCTCCGGGCTTCGGGGGCTTTGGGGTCTCCACGCTGCACTCGATGCACTCGCCCGTGCTGTCGTCGATAGTATAGACCCGGTGGCCGTAGAAGTCGTCGATCGCGACCACCACCCCTACGATCCTCACCCATATAATAGGATGATTCAACAAGAAGAACACATCTTGGCCTAAGATTTCCAACATCAGTAATTCGTTCATGCGCTCCTAGCCGGCGATGGGGTTCGAAGTCTCCGTTACCTTCAAAACCTGGATGCGATGCGAGGCCGTGCACATCGGTTGCTCGCAAGGGGCACCATTTATTGAAGGTGGGAGAGAGGTAGAAACAATACTGAGGGTAGAAATCGTGCGGTTCAATGCTGGTCATCGCATTTTTGTTTAGGAATCGGTTTGCTGAGCCGATTGCCTAGGCGATCCGACACAGGTCGTACTATGCGTAGGATCTTGTCACAATCGAGTACGATTGGGAATGCTAAATAAAGTGTATTTGGAAGAAATCGCGTCGCGGTCTGCCGTAGCACATGCAAGTGGTGGTTGAAAACGCCCCGCGTTCGAACCCCCAAGCTCCCCTCAGGTGCCTAAGTATTAGCTTGTTAGGGGTATTGTTAGTGGACATTGTTGTCCAGGCAGCCCAGAGCATACTTACACTTGCTAACCTTAGAGTGATTACCAAGGACAGGTTATAGCTGTCATTTTACTTCATCAAGACATCATTGAGTGCATTCATATGCCTCAATGTTCTATTAACGAGAAACTTAGCGCCCTTGTATTGCGTGCTACAAACCAGAGATATGTGGCCTCTATAGAATAATTACTAATGAAATCACTCCGAAACAATACGAAGCCATCCCGTTAACCTCATGTTGATGGATTCCTGTAATCGTGACCCTGAAACGCCGTCGCCAAAAGCAAACTGAAAAGTATCAAATTCCCCGGTTTCACTTTCTGCTCTTCTTCCTGAGCCGAGAGGCGGCAGCTTGGAACGCCTCTTCGGAGGGCTCCTCTTCTGCCGCACGTTTCTTGCCGGTCTTGCCTTTGCCTTTCTTAGAAGCGCTAGGGCCAGCATACTTGGCAGCTAGGTCGTCTAGAAAGCTGCTCTGATCTCGTTTCCGTTGGTTTCCTTGGATCAAAGCAGCTAGGTCCTGTTCTGCATCCTTCTTGGTCTTTTTCTTCTTGCCGCCGAACATCTTGTCGTGAACCCCCAGTTCCTTCGCGTACTCTTCCGCCTCACCAGCTTCTTTCCTAGCTTCGTTAAGTCTTGCTTGTCTGGATTTTTTACTTTCATGGGTATAAGACTTGTAGGCCGTGACATCCTTCTTGGCGATGGCCTCGTCGATCAGCTTGCGGAAGCGTTCCTCATCTTCCAGCGGGTTACTCAGCATCACTGTCTCGTAGATCATGTTCATGTCCCCCTTGCATTCCTCGTAGCTGATCAGCAAGTCGTCTCTTTCTTCGTCGGAACCTTTGTATTTCTCGGCAAACTTCGCGATTGAATCCTCGTTGATAGCATCTCGGAATTGTTCACGGTAGAAATCGGACCAGCTGAAGCCATCCGAGTCGACAATGGACTCAGACGTTGAACCTGTAGCATCATAGCGCTCGCGTCGCGCCGGATCGGACAGGACAGCATATGCGAATGCGACGGATTGGAATTTCTCGTGCGCTTCCGCTTTTTGATCGTCGGGGACCTTGTCTAGTATTCATCAATGCAGTTAATATGACTGCTTCTAGAAAAGGTTGCAGAATCGTTGATAGAGTATAGCTGGGCCTACCTGGGTGATGCCTCAGAGCAGCCTTGCGATACGCGCTCTTGATCTGATCAGGCGTCGCCACCCGCTCGATTCCCAAGACCTCGTATGGGTCAATCACGGGCGGTTCACCCTCAAGAATATCTTCGGAAGCAGGCATATCGAAGATGTTGCAGGCTAGTGATGATAATCACGATGATGTACAGTCAAGCCCGCCACCAGATGGATGCATGTGGATGGATGGATGGATGAAACTCATTGGGGTCATTGGGGGAACGGAACGCGTGAGACGCGTAGAGGGCAATCACGCATCAAGCACTTATCGATAATGGGTGGGGCATGCTAACTTCAGTATGCGACCGCGGGGTTGGTGGGGCTGGCGATACTGGCGGGGTAAGTATAATTTGTGCATTGATTCCATCTCGACTTATTACCATCACCGGTGAGTGTGCCCCGTCCCCTTTGAGAGTGACGGATTATTCTATATTTCCCAATTTCCAAATTTCTCAATCCCAAGTTCTACAAGCGAGGCCGATGCTTCGGTGATAGTCGTCATCATGACACGAGCTGCATCACTCCACCCGAACAGCATCGAAGCTGGTGACCACGAGGCCTACATGCGACTAGCTCTATCATTGGCCACCAAATCACCACCTAAACCAACGAATTACCGCGTTGGCGCTCTCGTGCTCGACGTAGCGAAAAATGAGATATTGGCTACAGGCTACACCTTAGAGCTGCCAGGCAATACGCATGCGGAGCAATGCTGTTTCGAGAAGCTAGCCGAGCAGTATTCCGTAACACCAGAGCTGCTCTCGCAGGTTCTGCCTGATGAAGTTGCTCTTTACACGACGGTAGAACCCTGTTCTGAACGATTGAGTGGAAACCTGCCCTGTGTGGATCGCATTCTAGCCATCGGGAAAAGAATCAGGACCGTCTACGTCGGAGTGCAGGAGCCGGCGAAATTCGTCAGTGAAAATTCTAGCAGCCAAAAGCTGAAAGCTGCGGGCATAGACGTTGTTCACGTTGGTGGTACAGAAAAGGAGATTCTTGAGATTGCTACAGCAGGGCATGAAAGGTCTGCATGAGCATGAGCCTGTATTGCATCTAGGCTGTCTCCATAATGGAATAAACCTCGACAAATAATACTATATGTACTTTTCAGTAGAGCTATAGAAGTAATGCCACGTTTTCGAGACCTCTTTATATCTAACTTATCTAACTTGCAGTTAATTATGTCTGAATGCCTCTCGTAAGTCGGCATGGCGATCCTGCTTCTAGATACGTATGTACCGGTCGTGCCTCATATAGTCCATAGTGTCTTTAAACCTAAACATGTTTCATCCTCTCTTTAGCTTGACAGCTAATAATACTCTCTTCTGCATCTGCCAAGTACGAAATTACCTACTCCAGCTATCATCCACATTGCGTCCTGACCACGGAATATCTACCTAATATGCAGCCACACAGCAGTTCCTTATTCACGTAAGACTCTGAGAGGTCTACTCAGGAACTCACGTTGAAGCCGGTCTAGTTAATGGTCCGTGATCCACACCACCGGCTCGGCTAGGTACTTATAGCACTATAAGAAACCGGCCTTCCAACCAACAGGCAAAGCCCGGTTAGCTCAAGTAGGAACCCTCATCTCTCGCTTCCATCAAGCAAATGACTAACCAAGCAACAGTCGGTAGAGCGCAAGACTCTTAATCTTGAGGTTGCGGGTTCGACCCCCGCATCGGGCTCAATTCCCGATGCACCTGTATCATTCAGGTACTTCGAATCATTTAATTTTTTTTCTCTCCCTTCACATTCTGGCACTTTTATCTCCACCATTCTACCCCCTCTCTCCAAGGTACCCCGCCCCCTTTCTCTATCCCTCCGTCTCTCTGCTTTTCTCGGGCCGGGAAAGTCTTGTCATAAAATCCATATCGGAATATGGGACATCGATGTGGGACGTCAGAATGGCCTCCGGAACGCCGCGGCACGTATGTTAAACAGGCAGCTGCATTTGGAGATATGTCCCAGCGCGTCGTCCCGTCTTCCAAGCAAATCCGCACTCGACCACGGCGCGGCTACCTTTAAGTAACAATGCTCATGTCTCGCTGTTGGGTCACCGAAATGACTACCTAGAGATAGGAAATTCAGTCATACAATAAGTATTCATTAGTGTATACGCAAAAACACAGCTACGAAACCCAACGCCGCTCTACCGCCCCGGCCGCCCCAACTCTGTGCCCCGGTGGTGATATGTACCCTCGTATGCTTGACATATTCTCATCATAGGTACGAAAGCTCATCAGCAGCTGCTACCACCTCCACTATCACCACCACCGCCGCCACCACTATCGCCTCCACCTGAGCTTGAACTGCCTCCCGAATAACCCCCTCCGCTGCTGCTGCTGCTGCTATGTCCACCACCGTGCCCGCCGCTATGTCCACCACAGGAGTCACCCTTAGTATCAGTACCGGCGTTCAAAGCGGCGTAGGTATACGGGCTGTACGGAATGTAACCCCCGCCGCTGCCAGTACCGCTGCTGCTGCTGCTGCTGCCGCTATATCCAGTGCGAGTAGCGGTGGTGGTAGTCCGAGGCTTCGCCGCCTCTGCAGTAGAAGTTGTGCGGTAGGCAGTGGTCTGCTTAGGGGTGTAAGTCGACGACGATATGCCAGTCGCCGCCGCCTTCTTCTTTTTCTTCGACTGTCGTGTAGGTTAGCCACAAGATACCTTAACACATCAAGGAGGACTTCAACGTAACGTACGAAGGGGTTGCTGAGTCCGAACCACATCTTTACGAGTGGTGCGAATGTCCTGAGGTGACGATGTAGTGTGGTCTTGTAGCTCTCTGGTCGCGGTTTGATTGAGGATTCAGTTAAAACTGGATGGTGCCCGTTCGTTCTTTGGGTGATACTTGTAAGTCAGTTGTGTGCGGATGTCCGTCTAAGTTCCATCTCTCCGGATACAAGGTTTTCGGCCTCCCTTTATAGTTTTCCTTTCGTGACCTCGTCTCCTATCTGTCCGTCCGTCTTACCTATCCATCCAGCTTTCGAGATGCGGCCTCGACTGCCTATTATCGCTCCATTGTCGAACGTTGAGCCCCGAGGCAGTGCAATGACGTCGCGCGCGCGCGCTATGCTTACTTACTACTTAGCGAACGACCAAAACGCGAGAAAGCGCCGTTCAGCCGCACCGACCGAACTCCCGTTACCGAACCCTCAAAATGGCAAAGGGGGGCGGAATCGCTTCACTTCACCATTCGTTTGTCAGCCTCGCGGTCCGTCCGTCCATCCATCCTTTCCCGCTCTATGCTAGGAGTAGACGGACGCGCTAGATGGCGTTGCGGGAATAGCCAGCTGCCAAGTAGCCATCGTGACCTGCTGCTTAGCGTTGGCGCGGCGCAAGGCCGATTCCTAGGGAATTCGGTCGCCGTACCGGGATAGCAGGTATCATTGTGTAGTGGTGCTGTCTAGCAAAAGGCGTTGCCACCTCACGCAAGGCATATTGGTCACGTCACCTGCCCACGGGGTAAAGATGTATTTGTGTGGTTGCTTATCGTCTCGGCTTGCTTTCAACTCTGATTCAGAGGCATCTACTTAATTTAATGTCTTGGTCTCCACACCAGCTGAACCAGAATTCGGGCTACTCCGTATTCGACTAAGAACCGACCTCTTGTTATATCAATGATGTTTCCAGAGTCCGGTTTATACTACGGTGAAACTAGTTTCGATATAAGTCAGAATAGCGAGGCTCTCCCGTATTGAAACTACCGTGAACGAATAACACCTAGATAGCTGAGATGAAAGGCATATGCTTTTGTCACCGAGTCTCATCATAGCAAGGCAGAATACTACCAATGACGATGCCTTCTGGGGCAGAAGATTAATATCATCATGTGATTTCGGTTCACGATCACCGAGAGTGTTCCAATGAAGCAACCCCCCCAGGGTTCTCCCTCCCCTGGCAGGTAGCTGTGTTCCTAACCTCCTATCGTGCCACGTTTATTTGAAGAAGCAAGACCCATCGATTCAACGTCCCCATCGGTCATGCTCAACTCCATCAGCGGGCCATTCACATGGGGTTTCAAGAAATTGGTTTGTAGGAGCAGATTTGTGTTGTGTATATACTGCCCCGTGTAGAGAAGGGGGGTGGTATATGTGTCGAAAGCACACAGGACTGTCTTCTTTGGACAAATTGAGATGGCCAAATGCGTTAAAGGCGTTATGAGACATCGTCTAGAGATTAGAAGAACGAATGCCTTGGGTTTGCTAGGAGATACGGCTATTGCAGTCCATTGGTGTTCTTACTGCAAATGAGAGAAGGACTATCTCGGATTACTGTTTTATACTCCACCAACCGCTGTATTTGAAGGATATGCTGTAAGGTACTCTGGTATTAGAAGCTATTAGCTTTGGGAAAGAGGGGCTTGCAATGTAAAGCTCAAATCTCACATCAAAGATAATTTAGCAAAGAGGTGCCCAGAGGAATAGCCCAAGCCTTCAACGATGAGGTAACCACCTATCAAGGGTTATCATATGCATTCCTATTTGAATGACTGCAAACGGAATACGAGAAAGTATATTTCTGCATAAAGAAGCGACCAGGATATCCTTAAATATTAACCAGAACCATTATTATTCCATCATTTATATAGATACAATAGCCATATATATGGGGTTCTTCGTTCTCAACGTCCTGTAAGACACTCGATGTTGCTTTCATGACTTTTGTGTACGCTCTTGGTAAGGACAACTTACTTGAGGCATTTCCTTAGATTCTGTATCGTCTGATAACAATATTTCCGTAATGATCAGAAGTTGTAGTCGTTGATTCGGAAATATTCATTTTGCAGATACGAGACGAATTTCTTTGCTCTGGAAGAATATAATAAGGCCCAATCACCAGTCTTGCACAAATCAGACCTACCAGTCCTATGAGTCATACATGATAGAGCCAATCTGAAGATGTTCCATGTTTTGATGACACGGATACTATGTTATCGAGTGCGGAACGAGCAATAAAAGTGGTGACTTCACTCTGAACTCCTGAGTGGGAGGAGCATAGTGGAACTTTATCCGGGATTCTTTGATATATATGGATATCCACGTCTTCTGAACTGCGAGCCAACCGCTGTTTGAGGAGGTGCTGATCAAAAATTCTTGCATCGTTGCAAAGGATTGGAGCCACGCACGCAATGTGGTGCAATGCAATGCAAGGCGGGAGGCCCGCCATCGGCATACGGAACTTATCAGGTACCTATAGGACTGCACTGTTTCTTCCAAGTAAAGAGTTTGCGCATCATCTCTTCTTCCATGTCATCTATGTCATGAGAACAACACTGAATCCCGTACCTTTGGACATGACAATAGTTAAGAGGATGCCTACAAACGCTGTAAATAGTGATAGGACAAGATCCTGGCCCGTCTGCGGCTGCTATCATGATTGCCCGATCAAGAAAAGCCACAGGATGAAATACTACATCAGGACTACATCAGGCTGCTTGGGGTTGTATCGCACCTTATGAGGAACCATGGGTTTGGGCTCAAGTGGCGTGCCCGATCAGTGTTCCTGCCTTGATTGGCATCCATGGATGTAACCTTCGACGGACGACTGTTTCGGTCGACGTCCTGACACTCCTGGTATCCTGATAGACCGGGAGGGGTAAAAGAAAACGAAGGAAAGAAAAAAGAAAAACCCGAATAGTGAATTGGCGGTGTAAGTATTGGCAGGAAAAAAGCAAAAAAAAAAATAAAATAAAAAAATCGCACACACACGAAGGAGTTACACATAGCTATCACTTAGACTAGCATTCAGTATATGTATTCTAGTATCGTGAATATAAGGATGCTAGGACATCCAGGCCAGAAATGCTGAGTCCCAGAGATCAGATAAAAGGATAAAAAGGTATTAGCTACTGAACTAAGAAGTGGAGGAGTTAGAGGGGTTATTACGTACATCAACAAACACCACTCATCTTTATTAAGGCAGTCTGCAGGCATGTGCTTGTTCTTCATGTGGGCTAAAATCCAGGCTACATTCCAGGTTATATGACGCTAACTACGGGTGCCTAATGGGAGGTAGCGCTGTCGATGCACAGGCGTTAATTACTACTTACCTAGCTAGGCGTTGTCCCACAACAGGGTGGCTGCTTCCAAAAGAACCGTGACAGGCTGACAGGACAGAGGGGTGGTAGGTAAGTCGCTAAGTACCGGTTGCTAACTACAACCTTGGAAGTCGCTACCAGTTCACACCAAAATCTCATGATCTGGTTCAAGCTCCGATCTACAAAAGCAAACGCGTGGCCAAAAGCAACAAAAGGCGGCTGCCATCGCCTCTTATTATATACATGCCATGCTCATGTTCATATTTCATATCTGTTGTATATATTAATACCTGGCAGACGCTGGATATAATCCATTGACCGACGGATCCTTTCTGCTTGTCCTGGCATCTGGCTGTCCCCTCCCGGCTGCTCTACACTTCCAACCCATGCCGACAAACGGATATCTTCCACCTCACGTACTGCAGAATCTCTGAGCCGCTTAGATACGATTTATCACTTATATAATCCCAGTGAGTGTGTTCATAACATCTGATTGTCCATATTATGCCCAAGTAAGAGCGAGTGAATTGTCGCTGTTTGGCGAAGCCGTTGCATTCTGGCCAGATCTAGAAGTTCTTGATTGACAAGCCATATATGTATATATACCTACATATATACCTATATTTGTGTGTCTGCCTCATGTTATATTGCTCTTCCGACCTAGCCTACCCTTCCTAAATTGCCTGCTCCTCGCATATCTTCATGCTACCGGCACTCAACAAGAAGAGCCCTGGACTGACATCGAACCTTCTGAAGATAGAAATAGAACAGAGCTCAGCTTATATCTGGTTTGAGCATGGCAGACCGGGGAAGAGGCCAGTCCCGTGGTGGCCGCGGAGACCGTGGTGGTTCTCGCGGCGGGTCTCGCGGTGGCCGTGGCGGCGGTGATGGTCCCCGCGGTGGAGGCGATTTTCGAGGCGGTCGCGGCGGTGGCGATCAACGCGGCGGTGGAAGGGGCGGCGGTGATTATCGTGGTGGACGTGGCGGCGGCGGCGACTTTCAACGAGGCGGACGCGGCGGCGGTGGCGATTACCGCGGCGGGCGTGGTGGCGGCGATTTCCGTGGCGGACGTGGTGGAGACTTCCGTGGCGGGCGAGGAGGGCGTGGTGGGTTTGGTGGTGGCCGACCAGAGAAGTTCGCCGGCGAGGACGAGGTTTTCCGGTAAGTTATACTCCTGTTACCTGTTGCATGCTCAGCTAATGGGGGTTGTAGACAAGATGGCGCGCCGGTCCCCGTTCCGGATAAGGCCATCACGAGCCTCGAAGATAAAATCCTTCAAGATCACCTTGGCACCCTCGATGTTACGAGCAAGATGTCAAAGCTGCAGATTGCGTCTACCCAAGGCAGTGGCGAGTCATTCTTCCCATGCCGTCCCGCGTTTGGCACAAATGGCAAGCAAGTCGTTCTGTGGGCCAACTACTTCAAGCTCAATGTGGCTGCCAGTCAACTCTTCAAATACGCAATCGAGGTGAAGCCGGTGAAGAAAGAGAGTACGAAAGCCCAGCCGCGGGACGCCAAAGGCAGAAAATTGCATACCATCGTCAAAACGGCTCTCCAACAGGTTGGGCAAGGAGTCCCGTTGGTCTCGGAGTTCAAAAGCCAGGTTGTGTCACTGAAGCAGCTGGCTCTTCCTGAAAACAACACGGTCATCGTCAAATACACCATTGAGGGCAAAGATGACGAGTATACAGTCATATTCAACGGACCAACATATGTCGACCTGTCTCAGCTGCTAAGCTACCTATCTACCATGAAGGATCCTACTGGAGACACGTCATTCCCCAAATTCGAGACTGCAATTGATGTTGTGAGCGTGATCATCGGCCACAGTGCTCGGGATAGTGACCTCGTCTCTGCCCTTGGTAAGAGTCGCTATTTCCCCCTGGATCGCGATGACCAACAGTTCAGCCTTGGTCCTTCTGACTACAACACCCTCATCCGTGGTTATTTCCAAAGTGCCCGCCCCGCAACGGGTCGTTTACTTCTCAACACCAATGTCAGTCATGGGGTCTTCCGTTTCGCTGGCCGTGTACCCGAATTGATGGGGAAGTTTGATCTCGGGGATAATGGATCGCTCCAGGCACTACACAAAGGCTTAGCGAGGCTCCGAGCACGAGTCACCTATCTGACCGAGCCGACAACATCTGGGAAGAAAGGCAAGAAACAAGCTGGAACACCCCGGATTGGTGAGAAAGCCATTTGTGGATTAGCTACAAGATTTGATGGTTCGGGAGACAACAGACCTAGGATCGCTCGCAGTGGGGCTGGACCCCACGAGGTGCAATTCTGGTTGAAAGCGCCAGCTCCCGCAGGAATGCAGGCAGATGCCTACATCACTGTATATGACTACTTCCAGAAGAGTAAGTTGATCACATACTATACCATTCGTATATGCTGACTGATCAACAGGATACGGAAAACAATTGGACCGTAACCTCCCAGTCGTCAACGTCGGGTCGACTGTGAGACCGGTTTACATGCCTGCTGAGCTAGTCGAAGTCATACCAGGGCAGGCTCTCAAGCGAAAGACGAACCCAGCAGAGACGGCTCAGATGATACTATCTGCATGTCGATCACCTTTCGCCAACGCGACGTCCATCACGACTATCGGCCGTGCGTGTCTGAAGCTGGACCAAAACCCGAAGCTTGTGGGTGGCCTTCGATGGAATTTAGTTTGTGGAGATGCTAATAATGTGTAGAATGAATTCGGTATATCTGCAGACAAACAACTCCTGACGGTCATAGGCCGAGAACTCATACAGCCTAAGGTCTTGTACTCAGGGCAGAAAGAGGCACCGGTGAGGCAGGGCTCGTGGAATATGATCAAGGTTCGCGTGGTCAAGCCTGGTAGGAAGATCACCAAGTGGACCTATGTGCATATCGACCCGCGAGACGAGGATGCTGTCATTGATTCCATGGGCAAGTGGGTATCATTTATGCAAGAGATGGGAATCGCCATTGAATCGAGACCTATCCATCCTAATGGTATCAATGTTTCAACCAGAGGCCAGTTCATCAACAACCTGAGGCAAACGTTTGAGAGCCTCAGAGCACAAGACCCCCAGTTCGTCTTCATTGTGCTACCAAGACAGGACACCGCCATCTACAACGCTGTCAAACTCTTGGGCGATGTCCATTATGGATATCACACAGTTTGCGTGGTGCGCAAGAATTTCATCAAGGACAGAAGCCAGGAACAGTTTTTCGCCAATGTTGCTCTTAAGGTGAATCTCAAAGCGGGTGGTGCAAACCACAAGTTGAGGGACGATGTTAGCATCATCAAAGATGGCAAGACTATGGTCGTCGGGTATGATGTAACCCATCCGACAAATCTGTCAGGTAATGCCGAAAACCTGCCCAGTTTGGTAGGGCTTGTGGCCAGCGTGGATAAGGACTTGGGTCAGTGGCCAGCTTCGGCATGGGCACAAGAAGGGAAGGTTGAGATGCTCGATGAAACGCTCGAGACCGCATTCGTCGAGCGGCTCAAGTTATGGCAACGGTACAATCAGACGCGCCTTCCAGAAAACATCATCATTTTCCGCGATGGCGTTTCTGAGGGTCAGTTCAAACAAGTTCTGGAAAAGGAACTTCCCTTCATCCGAGCGGCCTGCAAGGGAACATACCCGGCAAACAATCCGCCCAAGATATCCATTATCGTGTCGGTCAAGCGTCACCAGACACGCTTCTTCCCAACAGACAGCAGCCACATGACGAATTCCCGGAACATCACGAACGGGACTGTGGTAGACCGTGGCGTCACTCAGGCCAACATCTGGGATTTCTTCTTAACCGCCCACCAGGCGCTGCAAGGTGAGCCGATTCCGGATAATCCACTCAATTATGTATGACTGCGATTGCTAATCATGAGCCTATAGGAACTGCTCGTCCGGCGCACTACACTGTGTTAATTGACGAGGTTTTCCGTAGCACTGTCGGACGGGATGCCGCGAACACCCTGGAAAAATTGACACACGAGTTATGCTACCTCTTCGGCCGCGCAACGAAGGCCGTCAGCATTTGCCCCCCGGCGTACTATGCTGACATACTGTGCACACGCCAACGTGTGTACATGGCGGATATGTTCGAGAGAAGCGATGACCAGTCCGTCTCGAGCGATAACCGGGCACGCTTAATGGGTGCGCGTATCCACCCCAAACTCAAGGACACCATGTACTACATCTAAATGCTCGCTACCCCGAGATGATGGGCTACATAGGATCAGGCCTTGATGGTTTTCGGACAGGCACACGGAGAGCTTCATACGGCTAGATAAGCTACGCCTAGGGCTCCCCTTGCCTTCCTGAGTTCCTGCTCATGCACTGAACTCGTTGACTTCGGTGCAAGTAGTTCTTGCAACATATTCAGATCTAGCGAACGCGATAGCGGGACGCGTTAGGCCAGCAGCTTCAACCAGCTTTTGCATTTACCACGCGCGGCAGTATAGTATGGCTGAGGATAGATAAAAACAAGCTCGTCGTCGAGAGTTTTCGAAAAGGGGGTCGGAAATAGGAAAAGAACACGCAGCAAGCGATTCCTGTTTGACTAGATACCTAGACCAGTAGATGGATAACAAGGGCGCATTTTTCCTTTCTCGATACATTACGTCCGGTGTTGACCACACACCCCGTGAGCTTCCATGACGGAGCTGTACTAATCGCAATCCAGTTCATCTAGAGAAAATCTATTCCGCTTTTTGCTTAGTGCTAATATACTCCCCGCCCCCTTTTCATATAACATACATACTGGCCGTCGTCTTTCCGGCAGGCTGCAGCAAGTGATCGATCCCCTTTCCTGGAGTTCTACGTACTTGGTACATACATACCTACCGACAGTCACTTCATGAAGTCCGGTGCGAGAATGATGCTATCAAATTGATGCTATTCTCAATGCGCCGCGTCCCTAGCCAAAGTACTTAGGTGAGGCCATGCTACCACGGTGCTATGCATGCCATAAAGTGCATAGAACTGCGGGCGCAACAAGAAACAACCTAAGATAATGAATGAAATCCAATTCACGCCGTTTGCCCACGAATCCATTTTCTAGCGTTCCCAATGCCCATGCCCAATGCCAACGACCAACTCCACGATAGATATATACCCTTTGAATGCTAGCCCAAGAAACCAAACCTTCCAATTGCGCCTTCCGATCCGATCCGATCCGATCCGATCCGGTACGAAGTCTTGAAACTGCATACTGATTACCTTAAACTGTCTAGGCATGGATGCGTGCGCCCGAGCGCTTTCCCTCTTTCTTCCATACGAACATTTGCATGATCCCTACCTTCGTCTCTGACTCCGTAGTTCTACATTCGTGTATATACGTTTTTATAAAGAAAGGGGAAGGAATATAAAATGAGAGAGGGCGGCGGAAGGGGTCAAAGATGCTCCCCTAGCTAGCTAACACCGCGTCGCCGCCGGTGAGAGTGAAAGCAGGACTTCGATCTTGGCTAGGAGATCCGGGATCCGGAAGGGCTTGGAAACGACGTCGTCCATGCCGGCGCGACGGGCGATGGCGACCTGCTCATCCCGAACGTTGGCGGTGACGGCGATGACTGGGACGTGAGCGGCGCGTGTCACTGTTGCTGTTGCCTTTGTTGATGTTTCTATCTCTGCCTTTGCTGCGATACCACCACCACCACAGCCACCATTCCGAGCAATGATTCCCGCGGCCTCCATGCGGCGGATCTCTCGCACGCAAGCCAGGCCGTCCATATTCGGCATCTCGAGGTCCATGAGGACGACCGAGAGGGGGCGGCCATCCTCGCGGACCCAGGCCGAAGCCTCCAAGAAGGCGAGCGCCTCGACCCCGTCGCCCGCCGCGCTGACCCCGGCCCCCGTCTTCCGGAGCTGTCGCACCAGCACGTTCTGGTTCACCAGGTTGTCTTCCACCACGAGCACCTCGAGCTCGCGCGGGTCGAAAGGGTGGTGGTGGCGGTTGTGGCATTGGTGGTCGCGGGGCTTCTTGCCGTCATTGTCGTTATCGTGGTCATGAGCATCGTCGAGCTTCGGTACTGACATCAGTCGCGCTGGCGCTGAGGCTGAGGTTGGGGCTGGGGCGGGGGCTGAGATGGGAGTTGAGGTTGGAACTGAGACTGAGGTCGCCGACGCCTCGCCCTTCGTGCTGCTGTTGTGAATGTTGCTGCACATGCGAGTGCTGGGGCCAGAAGAGACGGTGCTAGTGCTATTAACGGCGGGGGACTTAGCCGCGACAGGTGCTTGCACCACCGCAGGGCGGGGTACTGGAGACGGAGACGCAAAAATTCGGTTCTGACGCTGCTTCCAGGGCGCGACGATGTGCTGCGGCTTGGAGGACGTGCTTCTTCGTCTTCCCACGAGGTTCCGCTCCCTATCCCGCTCGATGTTAGGCGAATAGGCATGGTGGTATTGGTGATGATGGTGGTGATGGTGGCGGCGATGGTCCCCGCCGTGAGTTAACAACGACAATGATGACCGCAGCGGTGGCGACGGCGATTGCGGCGCAGACGCCCTCCTAGCCTTGATGAAAAACCCGAAGGTGCTGCCGCGCGCGGCCTGGGAGGAAACGCCGACCTGGCCGCCGTGGAGCTCGGCCAGCTGGCGTGAGATGAAGAGGCCGAGGCCGCTGCCGCCGTATTGGGCGTGGGTGCGGGGCGATGCCTGCGAGAACCGCTCGAACAGGACGTCGACCTCGGCCGGTGTCAGGCCGCAGCCTGTGTCCTGCACCTGGAAATGGACGCAGAGCAGCTCGCCGTCTCCCCAACCACTGCCACTGCCACTGCCGCTGTCACCACCATTACCACTACTACCACCACCGCCACCACTCCCACCATCTTCATCTCCCGGCAGGTCTTCTAGCGCGCTGGCGCGGCGCGTCCGCGTGGGGATATATCGAAAGCAACCTGGGGCGTGGGAGAAGAGGGGCGGGTCGCGGGAGACCCCGACGGAGAGGGTGATCTGGCGTTCGGCGGAGCCCGAGGTGAACTTGATGGCGTTAGTGACGAGGTTGATGAGGATCTGCAGCACGCGGCTGGGGTCGAGAGTGACCCAGTCGACGCCAAGCGCGGCGAAGCTCGGCTCGACCGTACAAACCATGCGGATGTCTTTGGCCTGCAGTTCGGGCTCGAACATGCGCACGACGCGGCCCACGACCTCGGCCGGCTGCGCCGTGGTCGGCGTCAGGGCGAGTAGGCTTGAGTCCAGCTTCGAGACGGTCAGG
Source organism: Diatrype stigma (assembly GCA_022225965.2). Taxonomy (NCBI): domain Eukaryota; kingdom Fungi; phylum Ascomycota; class Sordariomycetes; order Xylariales; family Diatrypaceae; genus Diatrype; species Diatrype stigma. The sequence continues at coordinate 155,915 of JAKJXP020000059.1, forward strand.
ATGTCATCTACGATCGACTTCTGGTGCTGCACGCACAGAGAGATTGTCTGCGCCGACTCGATGCAGCTGTTCACATCTTCTAGACCCGGCGGCCGGTCGCACGATCGATGCTCCTTCAAGGTCGACAGGATGTCGTCTGCGCACTGGAGGATGGCGCTGAGGGGATTCCTCATCTCGTGAGAAGTGATGTCGATGAATTCGTTCTGCTGCCTCCTCGTCTCTTCCGCCTCCTCGATCTGGCGGGCTTGCAAGCCCTGCACCCATTTCAGATGGGAAATGTCGGTGATCGAACCCATCACGGACCGTAAGGAACCATCGGGTGCAAATTCGGGATGCGCAGTGACCATGACCCAATAGTCAATAGCTTTGCCGTCCAGGCCGACGGGTTGCACAGGCAACCTCTTGAGCCGAATTTCACCGGTCCACGGAAGATGATCCACAGCCATACGGTCCCAGCCATCCTCCACCACATTAATGCTAGCTGCCTCTATGGGCTCCTTCCAGGACATCGGGGTAAAATCCTTTCCCCTCGGATGACCGGTCATCTGAAAGTAACGCTCATTCGCTTCCTGCAAGATTCCATCCGGGTCGATGAGAAACATTCCCAGGGGAGACAGTTCGGTCATGCGCCTCAATCGATTGGTCTGCAGGGCTAACTGATGTGAGAGTTTCTGCTGCTCAAGAGCTGCAGCCACAGCCATATCTCGGCTTCGCCGAACTTCGCCTTCGAAGAGCATGTACGAGGCCAGCGAGGTCGCAAGCTGCCTATTCAGCATGCTTGTAAACGCTCTGTATCCGTCGTCATATGGCCGGCGGGGATTGACTCCAATAACGAGGAATGCCAAGACGAGATCGCCATTAGTAGGACGCACAGGAAATATGACCGCTTCCCGGCAGGGCTCTCCAAAACCCCGGAATTTGATGCCTTCGAGGAGCTCTTCAGGAAGTGATCCGTCTCTGGTTTGGAGTAAAGTAGGCTCTCTAGTACGCATTGCTTCTCGAAAGGCTGGCACGAATCCCTGGCGACTTCTTTTCAGATCCATCTGCTGAGGGGCCGCGATGTGGCCTTTTGGAACCCCAATAGCTCCCTCAAGAAAGCATGACCTCAGTGATGTAGTGCTCTCGGAGGAGATGGAGGACTGGTCCTCGTCCTCGTTTTCACCTACTGAGTAGAGAAGAGCGAATGGTACATCGCAGTGGTTGTGCTCCAGGGCTTCAAGCAGCAACTTCCAGAAGTCTTTCATCGTTTTTGCACGTGAAATAGATGCCCCCATCTCACTGATCGCTTGCATTCTCCGTTGACTCAATACCGATTTCGTTGTTTCGAATGCGGAGTTATAAAACCCCAGGATCTGATTGGTACCGCCGTACAGTGGCGTCCATGACCACGAATAGAACGTCTCCTCGAGGAAGCCCCGTCGCTCTATAGGCAGGAAATCATCTTCCCTCCGAACACTAACACCTGTTCGACCACATTCGGCGAAGATATCCTTAACCGAGTCCCAGACCTCGGAGAAGGGGCCGTAGAACCCTGTACCCATGAGGCTCGGGTGCTTTCTACCGGCAACCTCCACGGCATAAGCCTCATTGTATAGCATGGTCAAATCGGCACCCCAAAATAAAGCTGTAGGATCTGAACATATATGTTAATTACTTCTTATGTAGGGCAAAAAGATTGCGGTAAAACCCCGGAACCCCTTCAATTTGATTTGGACAAGGCGTAGCGAAAGAATACCCAATGACTAATGGTATAGGGGGCACACAATCATGATATGAACAACTTCACTTACAAGGAGTTAACATAACGAGGTTTGCAATCTGACGAAACTCCTTGGACCACTCCGCCATCGATCCTAGAGGGGTATTTTCCCAGGGCACTGTTCTGGCGAATTTGATATGCGGCGATAATACTCCCTTGGGATTCGGTATTGTCCAGTCCACAACAGCTTTCTCCGGTGTGCCAAGGATTAGTCTCTGGCTCTGCGAGGAGCCACTCGTAGTATCAGAACTTGAGCCAGTTACTAGGGATGGATTGTCATTCCTAGAGGATATGAGAGTGGCGATTGCCGTGGGTTTGCTACCCTCTGTCAGCGATAGGGAGACATTGTTCCATGAGAGGGACTTTTGCTCTTGATCTCCCGCTCCCGCTCCCGCCGGCTGCTGCTCTCCATGAAGAGCTTCGGCAGGATCCGCCGAGAAGTCACAGGTAGGCATTCCTGAAATCAGTCTCCATCTCTTCCTGACGGTACTGCCAGTCCAGATCAGATCAAAGAACTGGCAACTTCTAGGGACGACATCCTTCGAGCTGCCGGATTTGGTCGGCCCTGTAGCCCAGGTGCTGAAATTTTCGTAGACGGCTGGTGAATAGGCAGCATCACGACCGACGACAACGTCGAATAAGCTCTCATGCACCCGGAGGGCAGAGTTGCAGAATATGGGAGAAAGGCTTTTGGCGTTAGTGGTGACGCTGTCGTCGGGGTCTAGATCGATGACAAAGGTAGGACGAGGGTCCTGGTCTAATATCTCGGTGATGCTGAGCGAGCTGAATTGTTCCCGTGAACTCACTTGGTCTGTCTCTGGACTCATCCCTTCCCGGTGAATATCGTCAGTCGCCAGTGACGCCCTCGACTGGAAGATCCCGGCCATGCCGACGGAAGCCAGGGGCAGTTCGCTAGGGAAGCTTCGACTTTAGCTTCTTGTGACTATTGTGGCTATGGGAAATGGCCATGCTTAATTAGCTCCGGCGTACTTTGATGCCCTGCTTGAGACGAGCGGGCATGAGTTCTGAGAGGCGTGACGCTCGAACGCTAATGGAGCCGTGAGGCATTTAGAATAGAAAAAGTCGTGAAGCACAACAAGAAAGAGCATGGGCGTTTAGGATCACCTGGCTACATACTTACATTATACATTATACATTATACATTGTACATTATGTACATACCTGACCTGGCCAGAGGTATCGACCTAAACGTGAAGTGGCTACCAACATTTGAACCTACTTGTGTAGTACCCGCAGCTAATGATGTGTCTCGCACCACCTGTGCCATCGCGCCATTCCACTACCACTCTAGTACCTCCATACTTGACTGTATTGTACTTGCCTAGACAGCTTATCGTGTCTCAGAAGCCTAACGCTTAACGCTTAACGCTTAACGCTCAGTTCTCAACGCTTATTTACCTACCACTTACCACTCACCTTACCTACCTGTAGTACATTGGGTCTGGTCTGGCCCATCTAGCCCATCTGGTCCATCTGGCATCTGCCCATCCATTGGCATCTTACGTACGGAAATGGAAGCTCCACCCCTCTCTAGCCCCGTACGCCCCTCCCTCTCTGCCAGTGCCCAGTGCCCAGTGCCCGGTGCCCAGTGCCGTGGCAGGTAGCACTTGATCCGAGTAGTGGACGAAACTCTGAAATCCCGAGATCTCGAACGGTGGTTACATACATACCACATACCACATACCTACCACATACCACAAGCTTTGCAAGTGCAGCAAGTGGTAGATGAGCTTGCCATAGGCTGCACGAGCCAAGTCTGACATGTGGAGGAGGATAAGCCCACATGCGCGCACCCGTTGGTGTAACCTACCTTCCCTACCTACCAGATATGTAGACTGTACATGGATATAGTAGGTACCTAGCCGTTCGACCAATGGCATGCAGTGCAGTAGAGGTGATGCAGATACACCGTTCCAAGGTTTCTACTGCGAGTTGAATGGTGCAGGAGGCGATGCCTAGGACCTCCCTAGGTACTAGGTAGCAGGATGCACGAAGCAATGTGAGATGCACGACCTGGATACCTGACAGATATTGAAGTAGCTCCTCTGTGCTGATGGCCATCAGTCATATCTTATATTTTAGATGAAAGTGGTTTAGAAAATTAGATAAATCCAGTATATACTATATACTATACGTCTCGACTAAAAATACGTCCGAAACGATATCATCATGACTCATCACCCCTACTGTCTACACCTACACCCAGGCCTACACCTACATACGTCTGTGGGTACCTCTTCAGCCCTGTGACTGGGTTCTTAATTATGGTTCATGAACCCCGTCCAAACTTTATTCTCAAGAGTCGGGCCTGGTTTCGTTTCAGCCCAAAAGTCGACCCGTACATTTTCACTATCACTACTACACAATGCTTTCGCAGTCTGCAGTCACAGACTCACAGATGATTTGCTGCGCATTGGCCTTGGCAATGCCACCCTACCTCCTATCAGCCTTGAATCTGCAAGACAGGCAAGTCGTTCCATTGCATAAACCGCTTCAGCCCCTTCTCCAATGGCAAGCGTTGTTCTTAGACACATCCCTTCATCACTACGTATTGGATGGTTATATTCTCCGTATAGGCCTGTTTCCAGCTTCATGAGATGGTTCGTCATCCTCGACTAAAACAGTTGTTGTCACGGTACGTATCTAGCGAGAGTACTGCCCGCTAGACCTTTGTCTCAATAGGGGTACAGAGTTCCATGTCCTTGGTTTGGCCCTCTTGAGTGATATATATATAAGCCGGCTGTCAGTATCCACCTATTACAGTCAAACCCGTCACAGCCAATGTTCGCCCATGTTCACATGACCATAGGAGTCTCTTGGTATCAAGAGCCCCTGTTGTGAACTCGAAGGTGGGCAATCGTGTGTTGTCGAGCTTCCAGCAAACTGTTCGAGAACTCCGTTGAGGCATATATCGACGCCTCACATACCACGACTAGTCTTACCGTGTCAGCAACACCGCTGTTTCGAGTAAGACCCCCCGAAAATACGGACTACAGTTGAACGGAAGACATGCTATGAGGCTCTTAGCTAGGCAATGATGTTGGCGGCAGATGCCAACTCCCGAGAATCCATCCTCAGCATAAGCATGCGGGATCAAGCTATCGTCTCATAATGCACAGGGCGTTTTCGTTTCGTCTCATCGTATCGATCGCTTTCATGTAGATTTCTTCTATGTGTCAACTGCAGTCACTCGTTTGGGGCTTCCCTAGTCACACTAAGGACATCAAGTCGTCTTTTATACAAAAGGGGGTGCTACGAGCCTTACGATAGCGGATAGAGTGTGTACTCGCAAGTGCTGCCACGCCCAGGTTGTCAAAATCCCAAGAATCCCCACCTACTCACCTACCTACCTACATACCACGTTTCCATCTCCCCTGAGATATCACCTTGATACAGCATAACGTAAGGAGACCAAAGAGTCAAGGACTTCTATAATACGTTCTTCAACAACATACGACCAGTCGTGCTCCTACTGCCATTAGAATCAACAGCAGTCCCACCAAGAAATACCAGTAGGGGTGACGAGCGGGAGAACGCGCCCGCAACCCTGGATCTTTCCGAACAAGCCTATCTCCGGCTACAGCAAACTCCCCCCACCCCAAGAGCGTCGTCGCGTCTGGCTCCGCGTTCCGCACCAGCTAAGGCCCGAAGTCGTGCCAAGGCTCGTGCATTTCGACCGGGACCGTCTACTACCACGCCGACACTAAACGGTGCGGCGACTCGTGGATCTCCTCCGATGCCATGTGCTGTCCCGACGGCTCGTGTATTTCTTTCAGGTAGTAATATGATGATGGGAGGAAAAGACTGAAGTGGCAGATCAGCTACGTGTATCGTGAGTGACCTACAATTTTATCCGATGCTTGTCGTCGAGGGCTTGCGTTGTACATGTAAGACTTGGTTATATATGTACTTCGGGTCATTTATCAAGTCGTTTCCATTTCAATGTATATCACTGGCATGGTGTAGCATTTTTAGTCACAAATCACGTCCACCTTACATTCTACGATTTGCTCTTCATCTTAGGACAAATAGTGCATCGATATTGCCTCTGAATCATATCCCCCGCCTCGGCGGCCAGATGATTCTTAGGTATTTTTATGAACATATAACTTTGTGAACACTAACTTTAGAGGTATATTTTAGAAGTGCCAACCCTGTGTTCATATGCTTCTCAGCCCGCTTCCTAACGCGCCTCTTTATATATCAATGTTCCTTCACAGCCTCCAGCGGAGACAGGTCCCCAAGTCTCACGATACACGGAAGCTATTTCGAAATACCAACCAGACCTTGCTTAGCTTTACCATACCACCCACCCACCCGGTCATAGTCATACGCATTGCATGTATAAAAATCCAACAAGCAAACCCATCCACCCCCCCTGACCGACTGACCGCCCACCATGTCTACTCCCAGCGACTGGGCCACAACAACCGCATCTCGCACAAGGTTGTCTTCCCCAAGCACCACCACAAGGATAGACTCGAGTACGCCAAGCCGCCGACGGACACCAAAGCGTCGCGCAGCCCCGACGCCGGCTCGGGTACCAAAGGAGGCTACCGCGGTCAACACGCCGGCAGCAGTTCCTCGAAGGGCGGGCACAAGAGCGGCGCCAGCGGCCACCACACGAACGCGGAGCTGAAGGGGAAGAAGCCGGCGTGGCACGGGTACTTCATGTAGAACGGACATCTTTAGACTGGCTTGCTTGCTGACCATGAACCGGATGGTGGCACTGGACCGGAGTGCTCGTCAATATCTGGTATGGACAGGAGTCATGTAAATTGTGTTTACGGCGGTGGCAGCTGGGTGGTATGTGGGTAGTTCTGGTGCTTACGGAAAAAAACTAGACGGCAGATGGCGGGTCAGCAAACTACTAAGATTAGAGTTATAGGACTGCTTTATACAGCTCCGATAAATCTCCACACCAGACCACGATGGTATGAAGGGGAGAAGAGTAAGCTGACTTTTCGATATTGAATGTTCGCAAACTTATTTTAGAGCAACATGAAAATGGCTATATGATATGACACGCTTGGTTTGATTAGGGGTTACTTGGATGAAGTCTAGGTTCCTGAGTGAAACCGGGAGAGTCACTTAACGATCATTGCGTCTCGCTTTCAGTTTAGTGTTGAGTATTAATACAGTATAATTATGACTGGATGTATGTGCTTATTCTGTGTATGAAGGGAGCTGAAAGAATAAGAATAAAATTGTTTGCTCAATATGTCTTGTTGCAATAAGAGACCCGCTGTTGACCCAGGGGGATCATAGCCCCCTCCCGTCCGTCTCCTGTTATCCAACTGTACATGTATCCAAGTATTCTCCAACTCCCCTGAGATCTGCTGAACTCATTACCACACCAATCTATAAGTATATCATATCATCCCTGCATGCTCCTAACTCCTTTCATCATCTCCCATCTTTGAACACTCGTCGTGTCATGGCATCGCTTTCGGAGACTTCCATGCCCGGTCTGGGTAGAGAACACCAGCCAATGACCTTTGCCACGCCACCGACCCGAGGAGGGCGATTCCGCAAGACTTCCTTTCACCAGTGGGCAGAGGTCGTCCCATCAACCTTGTGCCTAATGCAGTAGCATTGAGGGGTTCTGAGGCATGCCACGCGCATCTAGGAGGAAGCGAGCCACCCGTGCCGTCTCGGACGAGAAAGGGTGCTTCTTCCGCTTTTCTTTTGGTCGTCTTCGAACTCTAGGCTCATGGCTCTAGGTACTTGTGACCAACCCCACAGCATGGCCCTGATAATCGAAAATAGCGGGGTCTCCGTTCTCATAGAGTTAATCAGTTGTTCGCTGTGCTGGGCTATGTTGTGTTGTGTTGTAATGAACTAGGTACCTAGCATGAAACCCATGTTTCTCACCCCCCAAGGACGGCTGCCGCTCATCTCATGTGACCGCGAGTATGAGAGTAAAGTGAGACGAGGAGCAACGCCACTCACTTCGCCCACGTTTTGAGTTGAGGTTGTAGGCCAAGCTGTCCTTATGGGCCGCATAGTATCTGCAACCGCAGTTGCCACAATCGTGGACTGGGTTCAGAGGGGGGCGGCCGCCAGGTCTCGTAGTAGTAGCGGTGGCGGCGGAAAGGGCACTAGTCGAAGTTTGCCATGTTTCGTGGTAAGCTTCAGAGCGGAATTATGCGCAGGCAACGGCCCAAGTCACAGGCTTGGGGGCGTCGACAAGCTTCGAGGCCTCTGGTGCCGGCGTGTTTCGTGCTGGAACCTTCGGCATCGAGCGAGGTGGCGTTGCTTTTGAGCCGCTTGGTGGTGACGTAGCCGACGAGGCGGCTGACGCACTGGATACCGTCTGAGTGGAAGAGCTCGAGGACTCAGTCTCGCTAGTAGTAGTGGAGGGTGCCAGTCTTGGGTTGCTGTTGCGGCTGACAAAGCCCCAAGTCTGCTGGCGGGGCGAGACCACCGAGCAGCAGCCGCTATCAGTGGGGTGTCCCGACTGAAGTCTAAGACGCGGGTCTGCGAGAAGATGGCTGACCCTCCTGTTTCTCTTCAAGATGTGCTGGCGCAAGTCGGCGAGGCTGTCCTGCTCCATGCAGAGTATCCTGTTGGCCTTGTTGAAGAACTTGAGCGTGCTGACAGGAACCAGATACACGCGCTGCACGTAGACCCAGCTGGCCTGGGGCTTGGGCATGGAGCCCGCCTCTAGCAAGAAGTGAGGACGCTCACGCGTCGGTGACGCGCTGCCAAGAAAAGCGCGGAAGTCATCGGCGGCCTTGTGGCGATGTCTGGGCTGCTTCCAGGGTGGGAGGAAGTCGTTGTCCGGTCCCGATCCATAGGCGGAGACGGACGTGACGAGCACATGTGTAGCGCTAGGCGAGTGTCTCTTGAGGATGATGACGGGGTGATTAGTTGCCCCTTTGTGTACCTGGCCGGATATTATGAGATCCTCGTAGTCCTTGTTGCTGAACTCTTCGTGAGACTTGAGAAATGCAATTTCGCCTTCTCTCCAGTCGTAATCATGATAACTCATCTTGTGAGAGATTTTGTTTGATCTCCAGGTGGTAGCCATGCTGATTGTATGTGGTATGTGATGAAAAGATAGCAAGAGAGAGTGTGCTCATGTACATATAAGCGAGTGTGGAAGCAAGATGCCAAGATGAGCTCGAAAATCTGGCAGTAGGATGGAATAATGGTATAGACAGGTGGATGATAGATGAATGGGGAAGGAAATGAATGTGGGAAGAATGCGGGCATCTTGTCCTCTTTATATAGGCGTATTTTTGACCGGATTGGATCAGCGGGTGGAATAAGATTCAAGATGAGCCATAGGAAGATTATCATTACCAAAATAAAGCCACAAAAGCTATGGAATTCTGAACGTAAAAGCAGGCCGAGAAGAAGTCTGTGGTTTAGTTGAATCCATCAAGAATTGTGTAGCCATAGTCATGGTACCTGGACTGAGTGACATAGAAAAGGTTTCAAGGTTTCTAGGAGCAGGTGAAACCATCGGGTCGATGGACCATAAGAAAATAGTCAAAACAAGCCAATGCCGGATGCTGAGCAAGTGTAAACATGAGAGGAAGAGAAAGTTTAGAAATTCCTAAGTTTCGTTGTCAGATTAAGATTATAGTCCTTTCCGTTAAAGTTCGATCAGTTACCTAGGCGACACAAGGAAATAGGCATATGAATTGAGGCTGTATTTGTACGACTAGTCTAGTTCGTACCTATAAGTACGTACGGGTATGGATAATTATAATATAAGTTGAAGCCCCTGGCTCAGTGCCTTTTATTGGTAGTATTTAGTTGTTTTAATCAAACACCAAAAGACACAAAACCCAAAACCCAGCCTGATACTTTGACCAGTGCACGAAGCAAACCAAGATGAGGGCACTGAGCTGAATGATTGTGATTTTCTTGAGTAATACTTCGTAACCTTATTGCTAAACTTCACGAACCTACAGCCGTTGAACATCGCGACATCTTGGCATCTTGGCACCTCGGCGGGTTGATTTAAAGTTATGGAATGAGTGGGACTTCCTACGCAAGTGTCGCGAGGTGATATCGGGTCGGGCCCGATGATATCAGCTAACGACGGGATGATGTTCGGGATGATGAGATCCTACATACAGAGCATGTAGGTGCCCCACTATGATATGCTTACATAGTACGTACCTAGTAGGTATAGACCCGATAAGCGATCAGCGATAGATAAGCCCCGCCATGGCTGGCACTCATTCCGTCACCCCCCACCAATCGACTGTCATGGAACTTTCCAAAGCGGCAACGGTATAGCGATAGGAGGTCCGAAGAGGTAGGGGGTTAGCATTGCTTACACAGACCGACAGACCCTTAGATCTTTGTATGTAAAACAACAATTACACCCATGATATTTTTTATGACATTTGTTTTCATACTTTACGACCCAATTGCATAGAATAACCATAGCCCTATAACACAGCGTTGCTCTCGCTAGAAGTCCCAACTAGCAATACAACCTCGCCGGTGATCGCATCCAAACCTACCCCGCAGTCCTTCCAGTCCCCCTTTCTTGCGCATCTACTGCGAAAGTATTGCGCCGAAAAGAAAGGCAGAAACACTGCGAATATAACACGTCGCACGATGTCGACAGAACCGCCGTCGAGCCGCCCGGAGATCGTGGGTCCCGACTCCGGGCCCGAGCCGCCGTACCCGCTGCGCATGGAAGGGGAGGTGATATCTGGATTCGGGCGCGGATCCAAAGAAGTTCGTCATACACCCAACCCACCCATCCATCTCTCACACCCTTTTACACCTCAGTTATAACTGGGTGGGTGGCTGGCTGGCTAACAACCGCAATAGCTCGGGATCCCGACCGCCAACCTCCCCGTCGACACCGCCGTGACACCGTGGATCGAGTCCGCGGAATCCGGCGTCTACTTCGGCTACGCCTCCCTGGCGCTGCCCCCCACGCATCCGGACTACGCCTACCGCGACGACCGCGACATCCTGTCGCCCACCAGCTACGACGCCGAGCTCCATTCCCAGCCGCAATCGCAACCGCCATCGCAACCGCAGCCGGAATCACAACCACCCACCACCGCTGCGCAAACAACAACAACAACAACAACAGCAACCACCACCACACCAGCAGAAACCGCACCACCACCCGCACCGACCTCGCGCACCCCGCCCCCGCCCTACACGACGACGCAGCAGGAGCAGCAGAAGCGGCGGTGGCACGTGTACCCGATGGTGATGTCGATCGGGTACAACCCGTTCTACGGGAACGCGGCGCGGTCGGCCGAGGTGCACGTGCTGCAGCGGTTCGGGGCCGACTTCTACGGCGTGCCCATGCGGCTGCTGATCCTGGGCTTCATCCGCCCCGAGCGCGGCGACTACGCCGGCCTCGACGCCCTCGTCGCCGACATCCGCACCGACTGCGACGTCGCCCGCCGCAGCCTCGCCAGGCCCGCCTGGACCCCGCCCGAGCTGCTGGCTTCTTCCGCTGTTGATGGGGAGGTGGGGGCGGGGGGCGTGGTGTTAGATGATGGGGGCTGGTTGGTTAGGGATTAAAAAAACAGGGAGTTGATGCGAGGGATCAGAACTAGACTAGACCTAGACTGTGTGGACTGGATTGGACTAGGGGGGCCGGTGGGTGAAGGGAGAGAGGAATGAGTGAGTAACGGCATTCGACTGATAGATGGATGGATGACCACGGCAAATGCCGGGGACCCATTGGATGACTTCTACGAAAATATGGCACTGTTTTCCTTCGCTAGGTTCGGGGTGGGGTTGGTGAATTCGAAAGCAAGGTCCCAATCAGGAATAATGGGATGATTTAGAGCTTGGACTTGGTGTTTGCCATATACCGACTGAATACTACCTACCTAGGTAGGTAGTCAAAGCAAGAACAACAAAACCTCACCATGGCCACTAGCAATGCACGTTGATCACTGATGGGCGGAGGAAGAAAGAAAAATAAGAATGCAGGGTCTCCCGACCATTGGTAATCAGCATCATCATCATCATCGACGTCGTATGTATTCCGTCCGGTTAGGAAACCCCAATGTATATCAAAAACCCCCTGGGCCCTTTCCAGGTGCCACCTCTATATAGGTATATGTGTTTGTAGCATGTTCCGCAAATGCATATACAAGACAAGATTACATTGACCAGCTCCCCCGCTGTGGGGGGAGAAGAGCTCTAAGCCCGCGAGCCCCATCCAGAACGCCGCCCATTTGCTTCCGTTATACCTTCCCCGAGGTCCCCGAATGTGGCAGGATATGAAGGGAAAAGAAACAATGTAAGTAGAGAGAAAATCAAGAAAGGAAAGACCCCTCTGTCAAAACCATCCATGCGTATGTATGCAAACGTGTCGCGTGACCCCCCCCCCCCCCAGAAAACAACCGTTGTCATACCGCAAGTTGGTCATGATTACGTTGATAGCAAGGTAGGAACTGTGTCGACTTGATTAGCAAAGTCTACCCAATGGCATAACTGCCTCATGATGAAGAAGGGATGGTGGCAACTGGAATGGCGAAGATGGATAGGATAACGTATAGAGCGGTGCCATAAACTTACATTCATAACCATCAGCATCGGGATATCGAAAACATCACGCTTGATGGTCCAACAATACGAACAATCAATGCCGCCATCCTTTTCGAGTTTAGATATGCCGTGCTCGCCATCTATCCTCGTAACCCGGCTGCTGAGAATGCTGCTGCGCGGGTCTCTTGGAGGGGCTGGCTTGTGGTTGTTGCCGTCCTTGCCGTTGCTGCCGCCGTTGAGGTTCTCGCTCATCTCCTTGGTTTGGTACTTGAGTAGCCGGCATTTTCTTGTCACGTGGCCTCGGCTATCTCCAAAAGCGAGCTGCGCGTAGTCTTCGTAGAACTGAATGACGCTGTCGTCGTCCATGAACTCGGCCATGAAAACCGGTTGCTTGCCATCTGAGGGTTTCCCCACCTCGGGCTGGATGTGCTTGAGCCTCGGTGTAGCTAGTCCGGGTTTTCCCGAGCCGCCAAGACCACCGGCATCACCACCCGATGAGGATCCTGATCCACCTGTGTTAATATTAAGATTCGGCTCCTTGCCCAGCAAGATATCCTTCGGCCACCCCGTCAATGCAATAAACTCCTTGTTAACAGCAGCTACCTCCCCTGTTCTCCGGCAAACAATCGTCGGTGCCGAGCAATGGCCCATGAAGTCTTCGTACTCGAATAGCGTGCGTTGAAGGCACTTCTCCATGAAGATAAGGTCCTGCCTGTTTAGTGTCCTCGTGCAAGCGATAAACGACGGTCGTATGCTGGCTAACGACTTCGCGATACGGAGCGTCTTGCTAGCAGAAAACCTTCTCTGAACGAAGGTTGTCAGATTGTGGAATCCCGTCAGGTACGGGTATGGCTCTTTGACCGTTTCGTAGATGGAGGACGGATCTCGGCGTCTGCCCAAGATAGATTGCGGCCCGAGCCTGTTGTTGTTCGCACTCGACGACGTCTTGAGCTTCGGCCTCGTGGGCTGCGCTATAGGCTGAGAGCTGGTAGGCGTGTAGCTACCACCCGTCTTTGGTGAGCTATCGAACCCGTAGTTAGTAGGTTGTGGACTTGCCGTATTGTCTGTACCCGGACTCGCCAAACTATTTGGCGTCGGGCCAGCTGCGGCAACGGCATACGCGTGAGGCAATCCGTGCTGAAGATTGCCCTGCGCATATATGCCGTTGTGGCTCTGATCCACGTTCATATAGCTGTCCACCATGCCGTGATCGTAGAGCTGCTGGTTATACTGGCTACCCCCGTTTGAATACATCGGCGCCGCAGTGTAATTCACATCGGTGCCGGCTGGCTGCGATATGGACCCTTCCCTAGGGGGCGTCTCGGCAGCACCTGAGGACATGTGTCCCAGCATGCCGAACTCGAGCGCACCATAGTGGGACCCGAAATTCAGGCCTTCGAGATCGAAGTTGAAGATCGCTGGGTTGCTCGGGTCGAATAGCGCGGTAGAGTAACCAGGCATCTCACTTGAGACCTGAGGCACCGTCACGTTGTTCATGTTGCCTGATCTTGAACCGTTGGGCGGTGGAAACCCAGGCGACACGGGCGATTGCTGGTTCCCGTAGGGCAGACCTTCTGACATGCCACCCACCTGGTTTTGAGTGCTGCCAGGATACATCTGGTAGGGCGAATTGCTTGCGTGCTGATAGTACGAGGCTTCTGAAGTCACATTAGAAGACGGCCTCCCGTTGGAAGACCTCGCCACAGTGTTTGGGTTATAGGTCGGGCCAAGGACCGGGCGCAATGCTTCTGGTGGAGCATCGTGTAGATACTTCGCCTTCTTACGGACACCGTCCTGGCACCCGTCGGCCAGCCCACGTTTTATGCACCTCTGGCAAGGTCTTTCATCTCCTGTCGCGGTGCGTTAGTTACCAGATCCAATCTTCCACTGCGCAAAAGCAAGGCGGTAGGGTGATAGGTAGATTCGACAGGTCGCATGCAGATGCGTGTTTCGCGCGGACTGGGAGACGTTCCATGTAATCATAAATCATATAACACAATGCCGACTACTTACCGCAGGTTAGATGCGCTCTCTGGCAGGCGAAACACGCACGTCTCGCCTTTTTCCTCCTGGGCCGATGAGGGTCTTTAGGGTCATACTTCTTCTTCACGTCGGCAGAGTTCTCGGTGCCAGTCTCGGGTGACGTGTTGTGTTCAGCCATCTTTTCGTCGTCGTCGTCGTCCTTGATGGGGTGTTCTAGATCGTCGTACTCGTTCTCATTCTCAGACATGGCATCTGAGACCTCTGTCCCATTTGCCTCCATGTCTTCCGGCATCTTGTCTTAGTTTTTTATATTCCAGCTCCTCAGCTCTGGACCCGCGACGAAGGCACACGCGGGAATGCAGGGCCCTGGTCAGCTCTGGCGCAACCACACTTCCGCCCAGAGCGCGTGTGTATCTGGTGAACGAACTCCTGCAGGAGTGTGACCGTTAGGGCCAGGCAGGGGAGGGGAAACTACGCCTAACTACGACTAAGGGTAATAATAGGGTACTCCTCCTCCCACCGCCCTTTGGGTTTCCTTGGGGGCCTTGTCTCTTGGTATGAATCGTGGACCAGTAGCAGGAGACTCCTGGACGTATGCAAGCCAATTACGTCGTATAAGGCAGTATATCAAAAACTGGGAAGACTGGGAAGACTGGGAAAATGGAGGAGCAAGCTAGCGCGGGTTGTGTGGTGCTGTGACCGTCCGCTGGTGGTGCGACGGAGCCTTGTACGGCGCTGTACGTTTCCCAATATATTTAAGGTATGCGTGTTCCAGCGTGTATGTGTATGTGTATTGCGTATCGTGTATTGTGTATTGTACAAGCACCCAGGCAACCAAGCACAAAGCCAGGGCGCGCGCGCGCGCTCGTATTCAGGTATTCAGGTGCGGACTGGCAGCCCAGACACCAATTGGCTTTCTCCCCGTACCCAAGGTGGCGTTTCCTGTGCGACAAGACGACCGGTTCGACGAACGGTTCTATCCGCAGAGAGTACAGATCGCGGAGAATTTTGTTTTATTCTGGGACCTCTCTCCCCTCTCTCGGTACTGGACGAGGAGGGAGACGGTGCAAGCCTGCAAGGGGAGAGGACGACAGCGACAAGGCCGTAACACCGACCACCCCGGGGAGCTAAAGCTAGAGGCTAGCTAGAAAGCAGTCGGTCATGCGGCGTCGGCGCGGCGGATAAGGCACTTGGGTGAAGACTGAAACCTGGGGGAGAGGTGTGTTCGAGATGCGGGACGGTCGATGCTCCCTGCACCTACCCGCGTTCGCATGTGGCACTGAGTGCGCACAGTAGACTAGACTATCGGTATTTTCGGATAGAGAGGGAGGGACTAGACTGCCTCCCAGACTGCCTCCCAGACTCCGGTAGAGACGGTTAGAGACGACGTGGATTACACAGTCGCGCGCGCGTGCGATGCGCACTACATACGCACGCACGTATGTAGGCAATTAGGGAGATATGTGTACGTAGGTTCCTGGTCCTGTAGGTACCTGGGGTGGATGTCTGCGGTGTCCGAGGTATCTGAGGTATCTGAGGTATCTCGAGCGTGTAGGCATGTAGGCATGTGGGTGTGGGTGTGTATGCCTATGCCTATATGCCTGAGCATGGAGTATGCGTGCGCATGTATGTCTGGATGTGTGCGTCTGCTATATCGGCGATGCTATATCGGCGTGTACGTCTGCGCAAGGTCGCGATTTGGGTTGCCGATGGGTTGGAGAGATATACCTAATGCACGATGAGATATGTAGGAGTACGAAGCGTATAGAACATGTATATGTATACCTGAATGCGACCTACATATGTGGGTATAGATAGGAGTTTGTGTAGATGGTGCCTATGGTGTATATGTAGGTCTCTACGCAGGTATACGATATATGTAGGTGGGTGTAGATCTTCCAATGCAGGCGGGCAGGTGGCGGCAGTACTATGTTAGTGGTGGTAGTGGTGGAGGACTTTGGTGGTGGTGGTGGTAGTGGTGGTAGTGGTGGTGGTAGTGGTCGATGTGGAGTAGAGAATATTTGGCGTGTTTTAATGGGGGCTTTTTTCTTTCAATTCTTGTTTCTTCCTCCCTCTTTTTCTCTCCTTCTTGTTTGGAACAGCAGAAGAGAAGTCACTACGGCCTTCAAAGATGAGAAATGATATATTCAATGTCCAATGATTGGCAGCCAGATATTTACCTGTTGTTTATAATATACCTGCCTATTCGTAGGTGGTAGATATATGTAGGTAGGTAGTATAGACAGCTGGTTTGTCGGGCTCTGTCTCCGACTCTCTGGTGTAACCCGAAAATGTGAGCCAGGAGGCAGGAGGCAGGATCCAGCAGTCGAGAGACTGGTTGACTATTACCTTTACCTAGTAGCCGACGTACTATTAGACAATCGATTCGTCCGAGCTTGCCATATTTCGGTCTAGCTCCTTACGACGCAGTCTACATAGTACGGGAAAAGAAAGGAAAAAAGGTACGAGGTAGGTATGGAGCTCTCAGGTCCGGCCAATCAGTTCTGGCTGACTCGATGGTTAGGGCAGGAGCATCAGTCAAAGCAGCAATTTCTATTTTGCTTTCTCTCGTTGTATCGCAAGCCCGTCGTTCTGATAGGTCATGACGGATACCTGAGCTTCATGGTGCGTGGTTTATGGTGGAAGGTACCGGCAGCAGGTAAGGTAGCAATGGAGGAGAGCAAGAAGGTACTACCTACATACTACCTAACTACCCTGTCCTGCCTGTACAGTCGGCCGAGAAAAGGGCGAAAGGATTTCCCATTCAATTCAATTGACCTGTTCCACTGCGGGGTTCGCAATTGGAGAAACCCAGCCCGCCTAATGAGAGGCGGCAGCAGCAATGCATAGAAGACGCTCCACCTACAGGGCAGTGAGCGCAGCCCAGTCCAATCAAGCCGGTCAATCAGGGCAGTCTGGGCAGTCTGGGGAAAGAACATTTGAGAAACCGATAATAGCCATCAACGAACAACCTACTAGCTACTACATGTATGTAGGTACCTATCTAGAGACAACCATCATGTTGCACCCAAATCGGCCAATCATTCATCACCATCACCAGCAGGTTGCACACTCGAGCGGGCAAGGTGGCAAGGGCAAGGAAGGTAAACGTGCGCTAACTACCTACGTAGACGCAACTATGGCTCGCATGAAGCAGGGAACAGAAGAAGCTCCTATCATGTGGAGGTAGGTATGTTGGTAGGTAGGTAACTTCCAGGTTCCCAGGTTGATAGACCTCGATGGAGATGGACGGCAGGGGCAGTCTGGTCACTGGTGTGGCTATCTTCATGGCAGCTGCCGGGTATCAACCACAACTCATTACCTGCATACGGTACATCATGGATGCATATATAGGCAGGTAGGTACCTAGGTACCTACTTGAGCAACAGGTGGTCGTCAAGCAACTTGGAGCGCTGAGGCTTCCAGGTTCCTTGTCAAATACGAAGTAGTTTCAGATGTTTTGCATCTGGGCTTATAGGTACTGGACGACCATCGTACCTACCTACTACCTACTAGGTATGTAGGTACTGACTCGTCTGCCAGTCTGCATAACACCTGCAGGTAATAAACGAGTCCCCTACCGATCTACGCAGTCTGATATATCATTAGGTATGTAGTTGGTCAGCTTGGAGATCTTCCTCGAGTCCCTCCACTGCAGGTGACTGGCTGGCTGGTTGGCTGACGGATTGGCGGGTTGACCATCGCCAGCCGGGCTTTCTTATAATTCCTCCATGTTTCTAACTTCCAGGTTGCGAGGCCATTGACGTATCGGCCAAAAAAGAATGGCTGACCACTCATCCCGCGGGATAACATGCGTTGATTGCGTCTTAATTGAGAAAGCCTTTGGCAACGGCAGCGGCAGCGGCAGACAAACACAAGCTTCCTTGGAGATGCAAGATGCGAGCCGCAATCCATTTTTAATCAACGCAATGGAACCCTATTCGTCTACCGACCTTCCTATCTGACCAAGCAGATCCGCAATCTGTTATCGGTACCTGTGAGCTAGGTATGATGGTGGGTAGCAGGTAGTGGGCGATGAGTGATGGGTGATGGGTGATGGGTGATGGGTGATGGGTGATGACTGGTGGGTGGTGGGTGGTGGGTGGTGGGTGGTGGGTGGTGGATGGGTGGTGATGGCAGATGGCAGATGGGAGGTTAAAAGACAGGGAGGGATTATGGAGGCAAGCCCATCTCATCGATGGATTGAAGTCACCGGGGAAGCGACGTACTTGCACATATCTGGAGCTTTATCCGCCGGCTCTCCAACAGCATCGCATCGCAAGGTGCTTCCACTTATTACACTTACATTCTCCCGAGTTTCCAGAGGGCGAAAGTGTACATGGGACTACGGCAGTGCTGTCAAGAAGGTATCTAAATATCCACATATCTACATATCTCCATATGCGAGCAGCAACAACGCGGATGCCATAGGCGAAGACGGCCCTTTTGCCTAATGCCCTCCTGTCGGTCTTATTGGCCCCCCCACGCAATGCAGCAAGCCCCATGGACTAATGGACAACCACGAGGGCATCATTGGGTATCATTTGCATGATTGGCACATCTGGCCCAGCCTGCCTGCAACTGCAGTAGCAGCAGCAGCAGCAGCAGCAGCAGCAGCAGCAGTAGCTTGCAGGTCTTCCCAGCACTACATGCTTTTGTGTCCTCGCCTATGTGCTTCCTTGGCAGCGTACTGCTCGACGTCCCGAGGTACCCGGAGTGCCTGAAGATCTTGGCTGGTTTCGATCTATTCACTTCGCCGACTATAGGCGGACTACGAAGTTGCCCTCGCAGTGTCTTTGTCTTTAGCCCCTTGGTAACAATGGCAAGGCAATAGTAGCTCCAGCCGATGTTTCCCCTATCCTGCCTATCCATGGAGCATCATCTTGATGGCATACGCCCACGCTAGGTTGTATGCATACTCTCCCAATCTATCTACTCTAGATCGCTCATCCAACTGTAGTCCCCGGCGCCACTCACCTGCTGCCACAGCGCCCTGCATGGCGGTGAGCTCCATTTATCTATTTAACTTAAACGGGCTATCGATTACACCACATCTCGTCGAATATCTGATACAAGCCGGGATAACGTCATTGACCATAGCATGGTCGAGGAAGACAAGTGATCCCAGGGGGTGTCCTAGCCCATCTTCGTCAGATGACGGGATTCGCAGATTTCTCGATTACGTTCTGCGGCTGGAAAATCCCAACGGCTTTCCTTGGTCTCTGCGCCGGCTAGGCCGTCTTCCGCCCAATATTCAGCCTCTTGGGTCTCGACTCGTGCCCAGTGGCTGCTCCTTAACACTTGCATAGCTGCATTGTAATAGTCTCGGCATCCAGGTACCTGAGCTAAAGGGGCAGGCCTTGTACGTGCGGGCCTTCTGCACTCTGCACGCGCCGCCTTTCTCGCGCGGTACGGGACGAGGAGCGGGAACTACTTCAGAGCATGTTGCCTATGAGGTGAATAACGCTTGCTGCCATTCAACTATTGGTTCCCGGCTACTGAAATAAAATGCAATTCTGGGTACGTGCTTCTATGTTAATCCTGAAATAGTAACAATCGACTTTACATGGGCTGGCTGAACGGCTGGATGAGTTGTATGACCCAGAACATAGAACTCCGAATGTACCCCGGCTCGAGGAAGTCTGCTGCCATGGTCGATACAATGGCCATACGCATGGGGACTTGCATAAGCTGTACGCACATGCAACATAGCGTATTGCTTCTACCGAAAGAGCCAAGAGCCACCATGATGTCAAACACCAGGAAACCGCCCATTCGAGATCCCCCAGGTGAAGATCGTGTTCGATAAACGAATGCGCTGCAGCGCAATCCAATCGGTTAGTGGCGTGCCTAGGGCGTATCCCGGATATGCAACATCAAAAGATGCCCTAGAAGCCTTTACCAAGCCATTACACATTCTGATTAAAATGTCCCCAGCCAGTTGCCTTGCTCCGTACCACCGACTAAAACATACTCGTGTCAACATCGTCCAAGTTTAGATCTGCTAGATCGGAATCTACGACGGAGGTGAGTCTCGGAGATCACAAGATCGCCAATCAGTATCAGCGTCGGCCTTCAGTTCCAGCTCTTGCTCGTGTTAATACGCCCCGGAACCGGTTCCTAGTGCTGACCGGAACTATATTTCCACGTCCTGCAAATAACAGTACAACACGTGAGTAGTCACTGTCACAAGAATCAGGTGTAGTATATCTCTGACTGATTCAGCTCACACGAGGAATAAGATTAGCCGAAGTTGGTAACCCGGAATTCGCTTATAGTTTCCTAAGACCCAAAAGCTCCTCCACCTATCAAAAGGGGATAAGGTTCAAAAGAAGCAAAACATCCATGGATCATATGTTCATGGGACTTATGTCGATACGCTCATCATTCCTTGCTTGGGAGGGAGAATATGAATAGTAAGAGGGGAATATGAATATGAACGGCACGCTCGTTGGGAAAAAGCCTGGATGTTCATTACCGTGGCAATCTCAGCGTGGCTTGCATCCAGCGTTGTTTTGCTAGTCTTCTCCCCCAGTCTGATATCAATGTCCCCGCGCACCGTCGCTAGTCACCGGTCACCAAGGCTGCCAGGGTTTATTCCTACTCTCAGTCGATAGAGGAACTCGCCGGTTTCACTGGAAGATATGGATAGACCGGTCAACAAGTTTGCCCTTGACGTTTGCATTTCCAGCGAGCGAGTGGGGGTGGAGATTCACGATGGCCGTTTCAGTATCCAACGTTGGAGTTGTAAATCGCATTGCAGTCACTTACCCCCATGGAACCCCGGTCCGATCTGGATAGTGGAGAGGTTTTCCCGGTTCTTGGGAAAATATCTGTCATATCTCATCGGATCGGTCCCACATCCGGATCTAAAATGAGGGGGTACTGGGGGCACCTGGGCAGTGACTATGCGTAGTAGTCAGGGCCCTGACTTGATGTGAGAGCCTCACCGGACTCCGAAGTGTCTGGTTGCATATGTACGCACCTCGACCAAAAGGGAGTTATCAAACCTTTTGTCATTTGCTAGGCATGAAGCTGGGATAGTGTGGAGTGAAGCGGCCGTTGGTTTACCTCTAGAATCCGGGGACGATCCTACGCTGCCGACCTAGACGTTCACACGATTGAACGCTCCATCCTACACTACCTGATACAGCCAATGCGCACAGCTCAAAAGGCATCATGGATGATGAATAGGACCGCTCTATTGCTTCGCTGTCTCCCAGAATAGGAGGGGGCCTGTATTCTTCCACAAATCACGGCGCTCGGTGATGGGAAGCCAGCCGAATGCAACCCAACGCGCAACGTTCGTGCATGCTGGGTATTGCACCTATCTCTCATGCTCGACGCCTCAAAAGTACGTGTAATATTCTTGGACCGATCAAGCACTACGGTGACATTGCAGTGTTCTGGAGATCCCATCGCCTTTTTCGTGCCTCGAGGGCAGATGATGATACCTACCTCACTTCGTACCTACCTACGTACCTATCTAGCCATCTGCGCACCTATTCAGCACCTACCCGTCATCTACGATTGGGTCTTCCTTGAGGCTTCTCAACGGTTGGTCTCTCCTAAGCATCAGCCAGCCAAACATCGTAGAGACATATACGAGACTTGGCGGCGTTGCACTAGTGGATATTCGCTGGAATTCTCGGTCTCGATTCTATAAGGGGAACTGATACGAACATAACTTTCCTTTTCCCCCCTTGGTACTGTCAAAAAGGGGGCCTATAAGTCGCGGTCCTCAATAGTGAGGTGGGAAACACCAAGAGGGGATCAGCAGAGCTACCACATGTGCTATGCGTGCCTAGAAACGCCCTGGAAGTTACCAAGTCAAGCAACCTAGTATGTGTGTCGTATGTCGGTAGGTTAATTAGTCAAAGTTGGACACATACATCGTACATCGCGGTGGGATTTAGCCGCAAACAGAGGGGATAAAAAAAGGGATGCAAGATGCAATAAGCTGCAGATGTGATGGACTAGATCGTAATACGCACGCTGTGACGGTTCATTGTGGTATACATATATATGCATATTATACGTGACAATGGCATCCCGCAGCCAAGGAACCCTTCCACGCCTGTTTGTACATGCATGTCTGTCCGTCTTTGGTCTCCCTGGCTTTCCTATCTGGACGTCCCGAAGGCATAACCATCCAGAAGTGAGAGCGAGGGGCAAGAACGCCTGCGCCATGCAAATCAACAAAGTAGTTAGTTACAATACATCGATCTCGATTCGTATGGGAACAATCAAACCCAAGTCGGCCCAACCCCTCATCATTCCCTGTCTGCCCTGTATCTCGCCTGGGTAACGGTCTTGTCTGTCTACCCAAGCTGCCTATCTAGTCATCTGGTTGCCATTCGGCCCTACGTGTCTCTTCATGTCCGTATTCGCAACCCCAAGATATTATCCGTAGAGTCTAACTAGTCAGCCCCCTGTCGCCATGCCGGATGGGCATCCGACGGCAAGCGGCCTGCTCTGCCAGAGTAGTAGATTTCATTAAAAACAAGAAAGGAAAAACACGGCCGCTTTCCTCAGTACGTCTCGGCCAGCCCTTCGGTGCTAAAGTCGGGCACGTCGCCGGTGCAGTCAAAGTCCTTGTCGTAGGCCTTCTCGGGGAGGATGCCGGCGGCGAGGCCCTTCTTGTAGCTCCAGAGGGGCGCGCTCTCGGTGTCCCAGTTCCAGTACCACCAGCCCCAGCCCTTCTCGAACGAGACCATCTGGGCCTCGGCGAACATCTTGAGGAACTTCTTGTACTCGTCGCTGTAGGTGCCCGGGTCGGCGTTGGCGTCGCTGCAGCTGCAGGTGTGGTCCTGGGCCGGGCAGCGCGGGGTCAGCGCCTCGCTCGACGGGTCGCCGCTCGCGTACGTGCCCTCCCACCGGTTGCCCCAGCCGACGTTGGTCAGGTGGCGGGCGCAGTCGGTGTCGGCCTGGCTCCACTCGGCGAACATGGTGGGGCCGTAGCCCGTGGCCGTGTTCATGCTCTGCTCCGTCTGCTGGGTCCAGCCGTCGCAGGCGTACTGCACCTTCTTCTGGTGCGTGTAGACGATCTGCTCGCTGTTGAAGATGACGTACTGGTGCACGTCCAGCACGAGGTCGTCGTACCCCGTCATGCGCCCCTGCCAGTTGCCCAGGCCCATGAACCCGTCGCCGAAGACCACCGGGGCCGTGACGCCGTTCTTCCGCACCAGCGCGTACGCGTCCGTCGTCCACTGCACGACGGAGTCGGCGTCCAGGTCCACCATGCGCGGCTCGTTGGCCAGCCCGTAGAACGCGAGCACGTTCTTGTACCGGTCCTGCGCGAAGAACTGCGACAGCCGGTCGTGCACGTCGAGGCTGCGCTGCCGGTTCAGCTCGCCGTCGGTGCCGTTCAGCCACCCCACGACGCCCAGCCGGCCGCTGTGGTTCCAGCCGTTCTGCGACCCGGGAAGCGCGTGCAGGTCCAGCTTGACGCGCAGGCCCTGGCGGCGCGCCCACTCGATGCCCCGCAGCAGGTACCGCCACGAGGTGCGGAAGACGTAGGGGTCCTGGTCGTAGGTCGCGACGGCCCAGTACGAGAAGGGGATGCGGACGTGGTCGAGCCCGGCGGCGCGGATGTCGACGAAGTCCTGCTCCGACACGAACGTGGCGTAGTGCTGCTCGAGCGTCGACGCGGCCGTGCGCGGGCCCAGGTGCGTGCTCAGCGTCCACTCGTCCACGATGCCCAGCTTGCTGTCGTAGTCGAACAGCGACGGCGTGATGAACGGCTCCAGCGACAGCCAGCCGCCCAGGTTGACCCCGCGCGCCGGCGTCTTCGCGTACGAGCCCCAGGCCGCGTCGAGCGCGGGGACGCGGTCGTTGGCCGCCACCGAGTCGTCCCAGCTGCTGTCGAGCCCCATCACCGGCAGCCCGCCCACCGTCTCGTTCGTGTACGTCACGTTGAAGTCCTTGGTGTCGTACCACGTGAACGGGTCCAGGTACGTGCCCCGCGCCGCCGTCGGGATGTCGCTCTCCGACACCCCGGACAGGTTCGACGTGTCCGGCTCCGAGGAGCCGACTCCCGAGGATGCGCTCTTGTTCTTCTGGCTTACCGTCGCGGCGACGATGATGATGATCAGGAGCAGGACGAGGATGCAGCCGCCGAGGATCCCTGTTGTTTGTTAAGAGTATAAGTTAGTCCCCATAGTAGTGAGATCGTTTCTTGCAAGGGGAGGCGAGGCGAGGCGAGGCGATGTAGTTTTTCGAATGGTGAGTATAGAAGAACAAGAAGAAGATGAAAAAGAGAAGAAAATATGAATGGATGACGGGCATGTACGTGGACATATGTTGCTTACACTTCCGCTTCTTTTTGTCATGCCACCACGACGACCATGCCCCGTTCGCCCAGGGCCACCTGCCGCCCCCCGACGAGTGCAGCATCTCCTTTTCCCTTTCCATGCTGTCGTAGCTGCTGGCCGTAGTCCTATTGCCCCTACCGCCGCGCAGCGCGGGGTTCCCCCGGCCCTCCTCGGCGATAGCGCCGCTCACGAGCCGCGACTTCTTCCTCCCGTGGTGCTTGCGAGGAGGCCCCTCTGCCGCATCCCCGCGTTCGTTTTCGTAATCGTAGTCTCCGTCGTCGCCGTCCGCTCCTGTCGCGTAAGCTGCGTTGTGTCGTCGGTCCTTGCTCCTCCCGGGGTTGTGTGTAGATTCGTATCCGGCGTCTTCCGCCGTTGCGTATTTCTTCTTGCGCCGTCTCTCGCCCGCGCCGTGCGGGGAAGAATTGGGTTCTCTGTCCGAGTAGCGGTAGGGTTCTCTCCGCCTGCTCCGTTCTCTGCTCGCGTTTTTGCTCGCGTTGCGCTCTGTAGCCGCCAACCCCTCCTGTTCACGTCTCCGCCGCCTTTCCCGCTTTTGGGCTGCGTAGACACTATCCGAGTCGCCCGGCCCTTCTCTCCTCCGGCTCTCTGCCCTTGGTGAATCATAGCCTCCCTCCGTCGCTGCCGCCGCATGCCTGTGCTCCCCTGTTCTCCGCCGTCTCTCCCTCTCCCGCGCCCTCTCCCTTCGTGGCGAATCATACTCCCTGTCCGAATCTCTGTGCTCATCTCTCCGCGGCCGCTCTCGTCTCGGCGACTCGTATTCCGCATCGACAGCCTGATAATCGCCTTGCCGCGGCCTATCCCTTTCGCGCCTTCGCCGCCGCTCTGGTTGTCGCGAAGACTCGGGCTCCGAAGCAACACCCCTGGTGTTATACTCATTCAATTGAGCGAGTGCATCGATAGAAAGTTGCTGCCCAGCACTACTGCCACCTGCATGACTCAATGAGTTTTTCTAATCATCACCACTTAGGCTTATGATGCTTTCGCTACTTACGTTTTTTATGGCGATGTTTCCGATGTTCTCCAGACTCCCCACGACGACGTGCAGGTTCTGGTGAACTGTCGCGCGGCGCCATGGCCGTCGGGCTCGATTGGGCTGATCAATGTCGGGTGCAACTTGTTATAAGGTACGATGAAAAGCCGTAGGTGAGGAATTGAGTGTAAGACTTCATATGCTAGACTAGGTAAACGACTGTTTCTTTCTGCCCGCATACGCAAGCCAAGAGTATCCTTACTATACCTAGGTCTATTTACGGAAGTAATCTTCAGTGCCACATTGACCTGATCTCAAGGAAGCTAGTCTTCATCCGTCATCCTATCAGGGATTGAGACGTATGCCTGCCAGGTTGTTGAACCGATACGAGCTTGTTGACCGGACAACGATCTAATCGGGCGGCTACAGCCTGCGGTGACTAGGAAATACGGCAATCGTTGAAGCCAGTCCGCCACTCCGCTGACCTCGTTCTTAGCTCCCGGCGGTCTTGGCTCATGTGGGGTTTTGGCCCGCCGACTATAAGCTTTCATTGCCGTAGATAAGCGAGTCGTCATAGCTTATGACGGTAGAGGGGAGTGAGTTCCTTATGTCTCCCTTCCTTTGGAATTTGGAGGTTCAACTTGCTTGCTGACGATGATTGTTCTCAGGTAACAACAATCTAGTCTCATTCGTTCGCAATGAAGAACTACTCGTCGATTTACTATCTTAGGAAGACGCTGGCGTCTGCATCTACTCATTCCTCTAGACTTGGACTTACATGCAACATAGCACGGCGGTGTTATTCGACACAACTTCCGAATGCGAGACTCAATGTGCCGGTGGATTACTCAACGACGTCGTTGCTTGCTCATGCCTCGCAGACCGCACTCAGCAATCCTGAGCTACCCCCAGAAGCTCGGAATGGCACGACCAAGCGAATGAATCTCTTCCAAGCGGTCAACGATGCCTTATCCACTGCACTCACAGAAGATGAGAATGTGTTAGTATTTGGAGAGGACGTTGCTTTTGGCGGTGTTTTCCGCTGCACAATGAAGCTGGCAGAGAGTTTTGGAAGCGATCGTGTGTTCAATACACCGTTGACAGAACAGGGCATCATGGGCTTCGGCATAGGATTAGCTGCTGAAGGCATGCGGCCCGTTGCCGAGATCCAGTTTGCCGATTACGTCTACCCTGCATTTGACCAGTTGGTCAACGAGGCTGCGAAATACAGATACCGAGACGGAAGCTGCGGTCGGAGCGCTGGAGGCCTGACGGTGCGGATGCCATGTGGAGGTGTCGGTCATGGGGGGCTATATCATTCGCAGTCACCTGAGAGCCTTTTCACCCATATCCCGGGTTTGCGAGTCATCATTCCTAGGTCGCCTTTGCAAGCAAAGGGGCTGCTATTGTCCGCGATCAGAAGCAATGACCCGTGCGTGTTCATGGAACCCAAGATCCTGTACCGAGCAGCCGCCGAACAAGTCCCCTTGGGACCGTATACTTTACCGTTATCTAAGGCGGAAGTATTAAAACCGGGAGAGGACGTGACTATCATATCGTATGGGCAACCACTTTACACTTGCAGTTCGGCGATCCAGAAAGCAGAACAGGACCTGGGGGTTTCGATCGAGCTCATAGACCTGCGGACAGTCTACCCCTGGGATAAAGAGACCGTCTTCCAGAGCGTGCAGAAGACGGGAAGGTGCATGGTTGTCCACGAATCTATGGTCAATGCCGGTATTGGGGCCGAGGTTGCGGCGGCTATCCAAGAGAACCCGGAGACTTTCGTACGGCTCGAGGCCCCAGTGGCTCGTGTGGCGGGGTGGAGTATACACACTCCGTTGCTATATGAAAAGTTCAATGTCCCTGATGTCGCAAGTGAGTGTTCCTGATACCTGGACTACAATCCAAAGGTGTCTGAATAAGATACTAATGAGACCTTAGGAATATATGATAATATCAAGAAGCTGCTTGAGTATTAGGCTGAATATTACGCAGAACGATTGCGTTGATCCATGCTAGAGGGGTGCGAAGGGTGTTGTATTTCATTTTTATACTTATACTTAATTTATATCACAAGCGTAGCGGTCATTGAATCCGTACAGACATGTCGAGTTGCTGCTACCCCTGTAAGTAGCTGTCCTTATCGATTACTCTTAGCCCACATCAAGGCTTGGCAGTCACCAACCCACTCTGCCATTTCCAAGGTTGCCCCGCGTTGGTACTTGGAATTACCACTGTGAATGTTTCAGGCCCGGCCAGTTGACTTAGGTACACCGTACGGACTGTGGACTATTGACTTACCACTTAACCACCACCGACCGTACTACAACCTTACTACAACCTTACTACAACCTTACCCTCAAATAACACCTCAGAAGTATAAAGGCAAAAATGGCAACGGCCCTATCTACAGTCGAGTCCTTCGTAGAAGGCGCTCCTCCCGGCGAGGTATTACCCAGCTATACACACCCACACACTCGCTAGGTCTATCTATGTAGGCTGGAATAGACGAGAGCAGAAGCTAACTCCTAACTCGGACAGCTGGCAGATGTTATAGCTGGTATATCTTCCCCCCTCAAATAGTCGACAGCGACGCGTATAGTGCGCATCATCAGAACCTAGCTCAACGTTTGCGCTCCAGATATCAAGGCCCTCACCATAGACGAGCCCGACATCGTCGCCCAGCTCGAGCCCGCCTTCGAGAAGTACAACGAGGAGCAGTTCGTCACCGTCAAGCTGCCGGGCAGCACCCAGCAGGTCATCATCAGCTCACACAGCTTCCTCGGCGATGGCCGGTACTACGACGTCGAGAGCTCGTCCAGCTTCGCCTTCGACCATGTCACGCAGGTTAGGCCGGCTTCTTCACCCGGACATATGCATCGAGCTGCAAAGAGATAGGGGTAATAACACGTTTGTACAGAAAGCCAGTGACGTGCAAAGTCACGTATTGGAAGGTGCCCAGGTCGATCTCGTGTATGCTTCACCCATCTACGAACCGGGCCTCTTCATCACGGACACGGTAAAAGCAGAGACTAGTGGCTAAGGTGGATTATAGAAAGTCGACGCTGAAGTCCCTGTCGACGTACGTTGGGGAGCATTACCCTAACGCCGCACACGGCGTATACCCGATCGAGAGCGATTCCAAAATAGCCGTCATCATAGTGGCCAACAAGTACAGCCCGAGCAACTACTGGTAGGCTAACTGCTGCATCCTGCGAAAAAGGGAAGAGAAGGAATGGCAGCAGAAACCACTAACGCCCAGTTTTTAGGAACGGCCGATGGCGTTCCGTTTACATCTTCGACCCGTCGTCGAGCAGTCTAGAGGGCAGTGTCAAGGTGGACGTGCACTATTACGAAGACGGCAACGTGCGGCTGCTGACGAACAAGTCCATCAACTCCTCAGTGCCGTCGGGCACGGGCGCCGGCATCGTCAAGGAGATCGGGACGGCGGAGAAGAAGTACCAGGAGGAGTTGAACCGGGGTTTCACGAACCTGAGCGAGGGCGCCTTCAAGGGGCTGCGGAGACAGCTGCCCGTCACGAGACAGAAGATCGAGTGGGACAAGATCACCAGCTACCGCGTGGGACAGGACATCGGCGGTGGTAGTTCCCGCCGGTAGAGTGGGAGGAGTGAAGAGAAGGAATGATGAGCGAAGGAGCGAGCGAGCGAGCGAGCGGGTAAGCCCGCTTGTGTGAAAACGGGCTACTATTACGAGTTAACGTGAAAAGCAAAAGCAGATAGAATGTGACAGCAATGATTCATCTACCTGGCTGTATACCTACCTCGCTACCTACTCCCCAACTAAAGATCTGCGCGGTTGAAAACCTAGGTAGATAATTCTCAAGGCGCCAAGCTGTGATGAGTTTGGGTCGGGGTCGGCATATAGTCGGGGTCGGTATATACATAGTTGGTTGTGCTGTGCCCGGTTCGGCATCTTCCCGTGGTAGGGTATTTATAGAACCCCGAGTAGACTCCGGCAACCGCCGCTTTCGGATTACCCCATGAAATCCATAAAATGGCATGCGCAGTACACCGGAGCCACGCTATTCCGGCTGCACCACTTCGGGCTTGGAGCCGGAGATAACGCAATGGCGTCAGTCTTAAAGAAAGAAGGCAATTATGTAGGTGACCAACCTAGGTATGTTGATAAGTACCTACCTACAGCTAGGTATGTAGTTACAGAAGTCTTGGTATTGGATATCTCTCGCCGTACCAAGCTCTTTGGTATATATGAGAGGCATACCTACATATGTACGTATCGTCCGCAGTGCCCGCATAGTTATGAGTGAGTATCAATTGCCTTGGACATGAAGATGAACCACCTACCTGTGTATTCGTACTGATTTTAGGTAACCCGTCCCTTCTCCCTTTGATAAGGAATAAGGACACGATAACCTATACTCGCTTCCGCGTAACTACTATGTAGGTAGAGACTGGACTGGGGCTAGCTTATAACGGCGTAGGTACTTAGGTATGCGTGTAATTCGTAGTTACGTGGTTTGGTGGTGATGGTGGTAGTGGGATCTCGGAGCCTCGGAGACCCATCTCGGACGATCAGCCCATCCATACCCAGCAACCCAGGCAGCTCCAGGTAGGCGACCTACCCCACAAGGAACTTGAGTGATTCAGCGCCTTTCAGCGTTCCGTTTGACATTAGGAAGTCTCTGATTGGCCAGCGTGGGAGATAAAGTCCAGCGACGGGGTGAGCTTGACCGCTAAAATGCTGGAAATTTCTAGGGGGGCCAGGGGGGTAGACAGCTAGTGGTAGACGCCAACTGTTCACTAATGGCCTACCTAGGTAGTATGTACCCTTTTAGAGTTGCCGTAGCGGGAGCAGGTAAGAGGGTGAGAGATTGAGAGGGCAAGAAGAGCGGAAAGAGAAGCGGTTTTCGAGTTTTCCAAAAAGCCAGCGCAAGGGCCTTGAGCTAAAAATTAATTTAACTTACCTTTTGATCGGTATCTAATCTTACGACCGAAATCCCCCCAGATCCCTACCTTTACCACCACGCTGCCGACTTTCTCTCCTCTGCGCAACTCCATATCAGCCAGCAAGCAAAAGTCAGCCGTTGCTTCGTTTTCCCTCCCGTCTTCCCATCGAGTCCTTATTTCCAGCGTCGTCGTCGTCGTTCTTGTCGTCGCAACCTCACATAGTCTTCTCGCCTCGGTAGAATCTCTTCAATCGACTACGATCTACGTATCTATACCATTCATAATCACCATACCACCGATTCGCTCCAGCAGCTTTTTTAATACTCAAAAACCATCCGACCTATAATCCGCAACAATGGCCTCCGAGAAGGAATTCACCTTTCAGGATATTGCTGAGCACAACACGAAGAAGGACCTGTTTCTCGTCGTCCATGATAAGGTCTACGATGCCACCAAGTTCGTCGACGAGCATCCGTAAGTCGCTACCCTCCCCCCGGGTTCTGCTTGTCTTTCCAATTGTACATGTTCTACCTCTAGCCTGCGACCCCGAGCCTATCCCGCTGTATCCGGATCGATGTATTACAGCACATGCAGGGCCGCACTCTGGATATATACTGGACAGTGCTAGCTTGGGTGGTTATCTAGAGGCCACATATATCTATCGATCTATGGGTCTACCCGTACTACCTGTTATCTGTTATCTACTACCGCAAGACCGAGTAATGTCTTGATTCATGTGCTGACAAAAGTGCCCGAATCGCAGCGGTGGTGAGGAGGTCATGCTAGATGTCGGTGGCCAGGATGCGACAGAGGCGTTCGAGGACGTCGGCCACAGCGACGAAGCTCGGGAAACACTCGAGCAGATGCTCGTTGGTACGGTAAAGCGACAGGTGAGTCTTCTACCGCGACCCCCCTCCGTTCTTGCATCCCTTTGCGATGCCTTTCACAGACCCGTGCCCGCCCGCACGCACGTTCTCTAGATTTCGATATAGCTGTTCTAACAAGCCTCTCCCCGATCTTAGCCCGGTGACCCCAAGCCCAAGGCCAACCAGCCCTCGCTATCACCGTCCGCGAACACTGATTCTGCCGGTTTCGGAACCATCTTATACGCAGTTATCTTCATCGGAGGCATCGCTGCCTACGGTGCTTACCAGTACCTCCAGGCCCAGGAGAACAACAAGAATGCCTAATCAAGGGGCGGGGATGTGTTTTGACGACGACCGGTTGCATTTTGATTGGAGGGGAAAGGGGGTAGGGAGCGGGTTTGGCTGAGGAGCGAAATGAACATATGCGGATGGATGAACTATTGGATGCCAATGGATGTCCAGACTGGTTGGCTGGTGTCTATACTACCTTCAACAGCACATTTATCATCTTTCCGACACTTTTAATAGGCCAATCTAACTTGGTTCTCCAAGCTTCATATATGCTCTCTTACGTATCCGCAAGACTGCCTGAAAATACACTGCTTAATGAATTAAAACACAAGCAGGGTGTCATACCTATCCTCTGTACAATCTCGATAAGAGAGCTTGGTGCAATACGGTTGGCCTGTCCACGGACATGAGATGCTGGATAAGCTGCTTACTTATGTGCGGCCTTGGCAGGTATGAATGGTCCTGAGGGACGAGTCAGGGACTCTTTGACAAGCAATCCCGATTATCAGCTCTGCTCACACATGTGAAACTGTCTCATCCGATAAACAATGTCAAAGCTACTACCTCGGGTCCTCGGATTGTTCGGCTAGTCTGAACCCCCTCCTTGATTTGAATATACATATATTGCACTCAGATTATTTACTCCGATGTACGGGAGATAGAGGGGTGGGGTCCTGGTCATATATACTCGGTGTTCATGCTGCTAAGGTATCATGGTGTATACCTACTCGCCTAGGCTGGGTTCATCTCACAACATTGAAGGCTTTTCACTACCTCTACGG
Source organism: Diatrype stigma (assembly GCA_022225965.2). NCBI lineage: Eukaryota > Fungi > Ascomycota > Sordariomycetes > Xylariales > Diatrypaceae > Diatrype > Diatrype stigma. The sequence goes on from JAKJXP020000059.1 coordinate 188,343, forward strand.
GCATCTGGCTAACCACCAGAGCTTGAGATCTCTCTGAATTCTGTCATTTGCGCTGTTCATTTCAGAAGGAATATAGTCAAAAGTGCGTACATTACATCAGCGTAGCCCACGTGGACCTCGAAGCGGGACGGGCCATATACCTACTACCTAAGGTACCTAGGTAAGTATCATTGTCCACCTTCGGTAAGTCTTACGATCTAGGGTCAGGATTGCCTAATGTGAAGGCTGCTATTGGCTATTGTAGAATCGCACGTAGGTAGGTGCAAGTATCTAGTCTAATGGTTATTAGTCGAGGTCCTTCCTGCACATCCTATGGTGTGATAAGTTGATAACCCGCGGACGTCCCTACTTGGTAGGTAGGTATGGCAGTTTTCCCCGGATGCCGAATGATTGGTTGAGAATCAAGGAGCGAGCTACTAAACCTAAGTAAGACCTTAGACCAATGGAAGCCACCCAAGCTGCAAGCCACCATTGGCGAAAATCGTCTTCTTGCAGCCGCCCCATTGGTTCCATCAATGACCGCTTACCTGATCTAACCTAAGTCCCTTAGCAGCTCTCGGAGATAAGCAGGTACGTACTTAGGACGTAGTAGGCAACTTCGTCGATTCCGTTGCACATTGTTCGTTCCATTCATTCGTCACTCTCAGTGCCGACACACGGAATTGATCATTCCACAGCTGCTTCGTACCTTAGTTAATAACCCTCAGCCTCGTGCCCTGTGCCTTGCCTTGCCTTACGTCTTGTCCTTAGTTCTACCATCTGTCGTTATCATTACCCATTATCATTATCTGACCAAGTCCTACATCAAAGAATCCAGCCGGTCGTTACAGTTGATCAATCCTCTCCTCACCCGCCTTCCTTTCTCTACACCACCGCCAGTACCCTCGCCTATCAATCCGATTTCCCACCCTCGAACCTGCCGACGTCCCATCAATCACGTCGCAGAGAAAGACGGCACTCTCTTTTACCGTCAACCAGCGCACGAATCAAATCAAATCAAATCAACCCGAGTCGGTTCCTTTGCTATCCTGTCAGCCAGCAAACAAACACACACGCACACACGCACCATGTCGCATCTCGGGGCGTCCTCGAAGCTTGCCACGGGCAATAATAACAAGCGCCTTGCCCCGCCGTCGCCCTCTCCATCCAATGCCTCCAATGCCTCCAAGACGGACGGCACGCCATCGGCTAAGCGCCAGAAGCGCGAGGGCGGGGTCGCTGCCGCCGCCGCCGCCGCCGCCGCTGCCCGGGACCGCGGCGTCTCGCCCACGCCCACGCCCGCCGCTCTGGCCGCCGCCAACGTCAACTACGGCAACGACATGCTGACGCACCTGACGTACGCGGTCGACTTCCTCAAGTCCAAGGGGGCGCCCAAGACGCTGCGCGAGATCCTCGACCACCTGTCGCTGCAGCGCCGGCCCGAGTCGTACCAGCAGCAGCTCGCCATGCTGATGCGCAAGCACCCGCGCATGCAGTTCACCCCGGCCCCGCGCGCCTCGAAGAACAAGGACGGCAAGGACGGCAAGGACGGCAAGGAGAACAAAGACAAGGACGAGCCGAGCTGGAAGCAGGGCATGTACGAGTTCCGGCCGAAGATCCCCGGCGTCAAGTCCAAGACGTCGCTGCTGGCGCACCTGCAGGCCAAGACGGACGCGTCGGCGCTGGGCGTCAAGGAGCTGAAGGACGGGTGGCCGGACTGCGACGGGGCGATCGACGAGCTCGAGGCCGAGCACCGGATCCTCGTGGTGCGCACGCGCAAGGACAACCACGCCAAGTTCATCTGGGCCGACGACCCGCGCCTGGCCCACCGCGTCGACCCGGAGTTCAAGGCCACGTGGCACCGCGTCGAGGTGCCCCCCGCCGACGACATCGTCCGCAAGCTCGTCGCCGTCGGCCAGAAGCCCGCCTCCGAGGACCCCCGCCTCAAGAAGCTCGACGCCGGCGCCGGCGCCGGCGGCAAGAAGCCCAAGCGCCGCGCCAACCGCGGCGGCAAGCCCCAGCAGAACGTCCACATGACGCACCTGCTGCAGGACTTCAGCGGGCTGAGGAAGTGATTTTGACAAAGAGGTGCGAGGCTGGAGTTCTTCGTCTTGAGGCTGGGCGAGACCAGATGATGGAAACGATGGCACGCACATATGCAAAGAATGTTTGTCTTTCCCGGGTTTTGACAATAGGAGTTTCGAGGATGGCCAAGAGAAAACAAAAGGGAAACTGATTCGGGATGGTGGCTTTTCTCGTTCATTCCTTCGACCAAGGGGGTCTTCTTCTCCCCCTTCCAAAGCATAGTTATACGGCGTTCAGCGAATCATGACAATGGATAAACCGAAATAAAAAATGAATTCGGGGTAGGGAGGGATGGAGCGCGGGGAGTTTGAGGATATCATTTTTAGTTCTGTTTCCTGCTTCTCCTCTCCAGTGTGCTGCCGCCGACCAAAAGGGTGGTCGGTTATGATCGATCAGATCAGCTCAGCGTTCTGGAGAGGGTGTTTCGCTGCTTTCCTACATCCTATAGAGGTAATGAATGACACATAGCGGACCCTTGAACTTGGGGTTCTTCTCCCTTCCAAAAGAGCATGATGCTCCTCACCACTCGCTCGCCGAGGCTTTGTCCATGTTCAGTGATGCCGGCATAGCCGGTCCTATTTAGGGGTGACAGATGCAAGGATGCGGTCCCGAAGATGACCCCTTTTCTATTCCGCATACTAAGAGAGGTCTGGCAACGCTTAGGCGAAGGTAAGAACGTGATAGGTAGGCTGTAAGCATAGTTCGGTTGGTGATGCTATCTATCCTCCCAACATGTTTCGCTCGTCTGAAAGTGCCTTGTTCGTAGCGAAGGGTGTCACTGCTTGCTTGAGCAACTAGGTAACAGCAGTGCTCAACCGCATGTCCAAACGATGCTCGGGGAGTTCCACCTATGCCAGAATATACACGTGTAAATGTCACGATAATAAAGCTATGTCTCCTCGTCTGTCCCCGCGCCTTCGTACACATACGCAGCTTACAGCTATCTATCTCACCGCCAACCCAGCCTGGCAGCGGTAGGTTGTAATCAAGTAGGTAGAAGTAGAGGGAGAGGTCGATGTCTACACCTCGAATTTGTTTATGACAATAATGTTTCCTTTCCTCTATCTCCCCGGCCCCTGCTTCTACACCTTGGCTGATACATGTATATGCATAACCCGTTTTGGGGAACCCGCCCCTTCACCCCTTTTCATATCTCCTGAGCAGACAGACAAGTAGGGAGAAAACATTACCTCCCAGGTAACCTGTTCCTCAAGGGTGATCTTTGCACATATGGTATGATCCAGTTAAGAGTTACGACCTACACACACATACACACACACACACCCCTAAATGTAGCTCTAAATGTATATGCACCGTAGTGAATACCATACGCGCGCCCCTTTCACCCCTATCAGAACGCCGGTATGAAAGTGATGTAATTAGTAAACCACCGCTTCTGATTCGCTCGGTATATGGTTCTTATATGGACAGCTATACATAGACAACTATAAGACATACATGAATTACCTACATGCGTGTATCCGCCGTGCCGGCTCATGAAATATGTACCGATCCCTTGGTTCCCGGTCCCATTCGCATGCGGGTCTCACAATCCTCTTTCGGCTCGTCCTCTTTCCTTTCTCCCCTCCCCCTTTTTCCTTTTTCCTGCCCAATCTTCCCTTTTTTTCTTTTTTCTTCGCTGTTTTTCAGCCCTCGTGCCCCTCTTTCCCTAAGATAGCCCTCCCCAAGATAAAGCCAGGCTGGAGAAATATCTACAAACGGCCAAATGCCGAGGCTCGAGGGATCCGTTTGCATGCGCATGCAAGTCAGCCGCGCGTGTATATGGATGTTTACTCATCAGAGAAAGAAAACGCCATGGAAGGGGAAGGGGGCCTTTTCTTCCGCCGCTTGCCCAAAAAAGCCCATAGTCATGCTTGTCAGCATGTCGGCGGCGTGTCTATCTGTCTGTCTGTCTGCCTACGTATCCTAAATAGCGTGCCCTGAAAAAGGGGGTCGGGAAAAAGCAAAACTACCTGCAAGTAAACCAGCACCCAGGGCCCTAGTTCGGTAAGCTCTGACAGATGCGTAGATCACTAATCAATTCGGCGAGACCTTCCTCCTCCCTCTCTTCGCCTGTTCAGAGTGTAGATGGATAGATAATAGATGATCAGATAGTTTAACCAGTAGCGGAGCGGAACAAGCGAGAATACCGAGGCAAGTCGCAGACAGAATACGCAAGTTTCAGTGCAGCACAAGCACGCAAGCGAGCTTTGCCCTTTCCGACGGGCTTGTCAGGCCCCCTCCCTCCGCTCCTCTCCCCCCTCCTCGCATGCTCCTGACAACCGGTGATAGCAGCTCTCCCAGGGAGGGGCCCACTACTTGCTTACTTACGAGGCCCGCCGCAGCCGTCCAGCCAGCACTTCGGACCAGCAGCAGCAGCCCCCGGTGGCGTGGCCAAAGGCGATGATAGCGTTGATGCGGATGCGGGCGACGCCGATGCTGCTGTTGTTGTTGTTGTTGTCTCGCGCCCACCGCCACCATCCCTGATGCTCTCGAACAGCTCGACCAGCAGCCGCGCCTCCTGCCAGCCGCCCGCGAGGTAGCGGTCCTGGACGATGATGGTGGGGACGGCGTCGATGCCGCGGGCGCGCACGTCCGCCTCGAGCGCGTCGACGGCGCGGCCCCACGGCCCGCCGATGTCGTTATTACCGCTGTCATCGTTATCATCAGCATCAGCATTATCGCCTCCTTCACGAAGTGCTAGCCCTTGCACCGTATCCTTGTCACCATCACCACCATCACCATCGTTGTTCTTTCTTCTCATCTTCGCCTTCGCCTTCGCCTTCCTCACACCGTTTCTCTCGTTCCTCCCGCAGCGGCGGCGGTCGTCTTGATACCAACCGCGATGTTTACGATTGTTGCCCTCATCCCCTATCCCATCCCCCCCTCCGTCTTCGTCTTCGTCATCATCGTCAAGAAGGCAGGCCCTCAGGATCGCCGCCGCCGGGTACCCCGTCACGGCGGCGCCGACTTCGGCGAGGAAGCCCCGGTCCGAGACGTCCCGGTCCTCCTCGAAGTAGCCCCGGAGGACCGCGTGCGCCAGGCGGAGCTGCAGGTCTGGGCCGCGGGGCTGAGGCTTGGGTAGGGGTTGGGGTTGGGAGCCTGGCTGTTGCTTCTGCTGCTGCTGCGTGAAGGCCGTGCTCCGCATCGTCGAGGGCGTGTCTTCTAGTGCAAATCGCAGCAGCTTGTGCGAGTCGCGGCTGTTTCCCGTGCGACCTCGCCAGCTGAAGGCGACGCCGGCTGCAGCCCCTAGGTCCGTCCACTGGCCGAGTTGGGAAGGGGACCAGCCGAACGAGTGGTAAAATGTCTCTTTGTCATAAGCTGTTGGTTGGGAATGGTAGTAGATTAAACAAGAAAGTCAGCATAGTTTCCCAGGACAGGACACAAACAGGGGAGGCTAGGTTCCCGGCAGAAGTACGGGAGTGGGCGATCCAGCTGTAGAAATATATATATATATATATATATATATGGTAAATTTTCTGGTATTCGGCAAAAGCTAGGGCAGAAACAGTATTTCATAGGTAGTCACTGGTTTCAAGTCCCGAGGAGGAAGACAGTACAAGGCAAAGGAGCATCGACAATATAAGCCAGTAGGAAGTAGGACTGAGATGGCTTACCGCTCCGACTAGTGCCGCGACTGAGCATCACGGGAGAAAAGGTGACTTCGAATGTGTCTTCCGGATGTCTCTCCTGATGGATCTGCATGGCGATGGTGAGGTTCTTCAGACCGATATAGCAGTGAGGGCATATGGTGTCGAGGATGAACTCGATCTGAAAGTGAGTTGTTATCCTTGCCGTCGACGCTAGGTCGATGCCTTCCGGATATCTCTTCGCTTCCATCCCCTCATGATAGCGTTGGTGATGAGCCAGGGGATCTTCATCAGGAAGCAGCAGGTCTTGGATACTGATCATCGTAGAAGAGAAGGCAGCCCTCTACAGCGGCTTCGAGAGACGGAGAACGCCTATCTAATCTTTATCTGGTGGAATCGTGTCAGGTAAATGCAGTAGGGTTCTTGGCGAGGGCATCGAGCGCCTTGGTGTTAGGGAGGACACCCCTTTTTGCAAGGAGGTAAAATCTGCTTGCTTATAAGAGCTTTGCGGAATCAGAAATGGCTCCGGTATGATAGCAATGGCCACGTTGAGAACATATACACACATATATACAATATCGCTTAGCGAGAGGTTCTCTGTTGACGTAGGGAGGTTTGCTCGATATTGGCAACGCCTTTATCTGTAAATATCAGGAAGCATCGGGGAGCTGCTTCCGGAGTTGCATTCCAAACCTCCCCTACGAAGCGTTGCTCACAGTTATATGGCCGGCTGGCCGTACGGGTTTCGACGGTCTGATGCCGGGCATATAGGTAGGATCCAAGAACAACTAGCAGCTTTACCACAGCCCTTAGCGGCTCCCAGTCAAAGAGAAGATGATCCCTCGTCTACTTGTATGAGATGCTGATGCTGAGGGACGGGCAGTGGCGCTTCGGAAAAAGGCTCGGCTTGAACCCCGAAAATCGCGAAGGTTGATATGGTCAAGATAGAACTACTTCGAGGACAGCCTTGGGGCCGCGGTCCCAATATATGGGGGGCCATGCTATAAAGATAGGAGAAAGACCGCCAGCACCAAATCCTTAGTTTACCACCGGATCGTATCGAGGTGGGCCGTCTCCTTTTGGCATCCGGCATAACCATATAAGAAAGTGTGCCACCCCCAAGCGCAGCGCACGCCATCGGAGGAGAGGACAGCGCAGAGGAGGCAGGCAGGCAGGCAAGCAGGTAAGCAGCGGGACCAGTTCAGTCATCGACGTCAGAGGCCTCAGGCAAGGCAAGGCACGGACGGACGGAGCAAGGGGACTTTTGTCTGGATGGGCTATGGGACAACTGCCTGGCCCTGGATGCCCAAGATAGGAGAGCGAGCGAACTTTGCGAACTGGAACCCACCGAGGGTTACACCTCCTCCCTCGGAGGCAAGCGTCTCCGGGCAGGTAGGATTAGACGACCGACTGGCTACCTAGATTGATCATTGGGCGCATAGCGAGGCGAGGCAAGGCGAGCCGACGTCGAAGACATGGTTTCTGCTGCGGGCGTTGACAGTCCCGGCATTTTTCTGGTCGTTGTCTGGGACGCAACAATTCGGGCTGTGATCACAAATCAATAATTCGGGAAAATGTCGCGAAAGGACTTGGACCCATAAGTACTTACCGTAAGTAGTAGTGAGGCAGTTAGCAAATGGGGGATGGGATGGGATGGGATCCATCCATCGGTCAGCAACGGATTAGTTAATTAGTTAGGGAGGCTCCCTACTCTCTTTCGCGGGGCCGCGCTCTCCTTCGTTCTCTCTTCGTAGCTCCCTCCCCCGTGGTTGGTTGGTTCTGGCTAGAGCTGAATGAATCTGGGTTTTGTGTTCAAGAATCGTACGAGATTATTTATTTAGTCCGGGGTTGGGGTTTCGTCTCCCGTCTCCCTTCCGCCCATCTACTCGGGACGGGACGAAACGAAGGGTGTCCATACTTGAAGCGTTCTGATCGAGCGAGGGGGTGGGCTGAAAAGACAGACAAACAGACGATTATTAGTTACTGGGCTGGGCGGCTCAGGGGTGGCTTGACACGAGTTGGCAGCGCGGAAGGCGACCGCCCCAATGTCACGCTGTTATTCGCTCTCCGTCCGTCAAGGCTGAACCGCATGAATTGTTGCGCCTAACCAGGATCTCGTTGCTGTCTCTGATCCGGCAGTCCTTCAGCTACGAAGTACTTCCGACCCAGAGCTGCTAGAGTAACACAGAGAACTAGCTCCCTCCCCGCCGTGCCCTCCACAAGGAAGCGGAGGGAAGAGGCAAAGGCAGGGATTTGGCTCGGTGGCTGATTAGGGATTTCCACGCCGGTAAACCACGTGGAAGACAAACGCGCGATTCGTGGCTGATCTTCCAATATCAGACTCTCCATTCTAGACGAGCCTGGTTGGCAGAGTGTCGTCATCAGGTTCCCATCAACTAGGAGGGACCAGAAAAAAGGAAAGAAAAACCCCAAGATAGCGCAGCCTATGATACAAACGAAGTAGAGAGTAGATACGCATCATCGGGATTCTCCCTCCGCCCCGCGCGGGATCTACAGTTCCACGGAACATCATGTGACCATGCGATGAACCTATTCAGGAGAGCAAATGCAGGATAGGGGAAAGGGGACATTATACGTGCATATGTATCTACATCGCTTCGAGCCTGGTACTCGAAGCTAGCACTCTGACAGCCTGGCACCAACGACGCCATGACACCACGACGCCATGACACCATGACACCATGGCACTGTGGTATATTGGCCTTAAGCTTACCTTGCCTTACCGGCTTACATGCTTCGTTGCATATATATGTACCTATGTATGCAACCAATACCTACCTAGGTATCGAGCAGCAGGACGCAAGCCACACCCATGTCTGGCAGTATCCATGCACGTACAATATGTAAGTCCCGAGACCCGATTCTAGAGTGCCTACATATTACTGCGACCTTGGTGCTTGGACATTGGGACTTCCTTACTGGCAAGCCGCGGCAGCAGACGACCAGATATGGACATGTCTAGGTTCCTGTTTGAGACAACCATCACATGGTCACAAAGACGTAGACCTCACGCACAAACCATGGCATAGACCTCGAAGGAGCAGCCCATGGCTATCAGATATCACTTTGGTTTAAAGCATCAGAGACGCACGATCGCCTTCTCGAATTTTGTATTTCTTGCTTGCCTTAAGCCAGCAGTAGTCAAAAGGGCAGAATTGCACGCATGCGCTACCTAGGTACTGTACAAACAAACCAACGCGCCCCTTATACCCTGTTCTGCATTTGCCCTCAAATGCAATCCTGTCCAGGCATAGAATAAGCCAGCCCCGTTTGTAGGTTGCAAATTCGCTGTTTTCCCCGTTCTCTCCCATACTCCGTCCAGGCGCTCTATATGACGCCTTTTTGTATGTCATCAAGGCTAGCGGAGCCGAATCAGTCTATGTCGAGAGAAGAGAGCTATAAAAGCATTAAATCAAATCCGCCATCCGACCTCATGCGCACCATCAAGATGCTCGAGATCGCAGACTTCGCATTAGTATAAAGGTCCACTGGTACCAGTCCGGGAATCGCCCGTTCTGTATAAATCGTGGTAAAAGAGGCAAATAAGCTCGGAGATTTCGACGACAGAACGCCATGTCGCAGTCCTTTGGATTCCTCAGGACCGTGTCTCAAACGCCACGTGCTAGAACCCCTCTCAAAAAGCATGCCGCGGACAGTCCATCATCCGCTGGGTATTAGTCGTACGCGCGAAAGCAGATACATTCCGATAAAAACCGGGTAGAGGAAGTTGTTATATTCCGTATCCTCCAGTTCCGAACGCTTCACAGCGAAAAATTGGGGAAGTGATTCGGGTCGATCGCGTTGTAGTCTGGGTAGCTGTAGTCGGAGACGCCATCCTATTGCGCTCCGGCCCATAGTTCGTTAGGACGCGGTTTAACGTCCTCGTACCCGCCTGATCCGGGATCAGTACTATTCGGCCGCCGAATGAGTGTATTAACTCCGTTATAGTACAGCTGCCCGAGATGGTTGCTTGCAAACGAGGTCTGGTCCGGGTCCGGGTAGACATAGCCGTTGCCACCATTGCTATGGGTGGGCGAAGCCATATGCGACGGTGATTGCCAACCGACACTGCCCATATGCGGGCTAATGTGCGGGCTGATGTGCGGGCTGTTATTTACGCTTCCTACCGGTGACTGGTTCGACTCGAGACTGGGCTCCAACGTAGGTGGCGGTCCAAATGCCGCCGGATGCGAAGTAGGTCGCATCGATGTAGAATAGCTAGGGGCAGAGGTGGGGCTTTGCGTGTGCATGTCGGTGCGGAGATGGGCAGGGACTCCTACGCTGTTCATATACGAGTAGTCGTTCTGTTGTTGCCGCATCGCATTGGCAGCCGCCATCTCTGCGCTTGGGGACATCGACATAGTTCGCTGTCCCGGCGATGGGGTATTCAGTGGTGATCCGTGGTTTAAAGCAGCCGCTGCAGCCTCTGCAGGGCTTAGTGGCCGTTTCGGTACGCCTCTCACAGCATTCTTGGCTGCTTGCTCCGCCAGGGCTGCTGCAGTAGCAGCCGCCGCCTCCTCTACTGTCCCTGTATGATGATTTTGGTGTCGTGTCAACGTCGTCCGTCTTGTGAATGTCTTCTGACAGTCAGCATACGGGCACTTATAAGGCCTCTTGCCGGAATGGATACGCCGGTGCCTCGCTAGAGAGCTACTATCACTGAAAGGCTAGAGCAAACAACATTAGCATACATCTTCTTCATCAGGCAATTGAGTATCAACATACCTTTCCACAACGTTCACACATGTGAGGCTTCTCGCCCGTATGGACACGTTGATGCACAGTAAGTGCAGATCGTTGGATGAACTGTTTGCCACAATTCTCGTAATCACAAACATGTGGTCGGATGCCGCTATGGATGCGTTCTGTATAGTGATTTCGTTAGTTTGAACTCGGCTTACTCACGGTTTGTGTGGGAACTAACCATGTCTCGCAAGATCACTTCGTCGTGCAAACCCTTTCCCACATGTACTACATGGGTACGGCTTGGCTTCATTAGGCGGCTGTGGTATGTCAGGCAAGGGTTTGTGGTATGCCATAGACATAGCTGCGCCCATATGTTGCATGCTGGGGATCATCACACCCGATGGAACATTGGATGGCAGACCGTCAGGCATTGGCAGAGGCGCCTGCATCGGGGTCTGTATCGGGGTGTGCAGAGAAGACGGCGAGCCATAAGACCGGTTCGACATGCCGTTGAGGGCATCAAGCGGATTCCCAGAAGCGCGAGGGCCTGAGTGGTAGGAGCTTTCCGAGCCATGGGGTGAGTTGGATCGGTCCATAACGGCGCCTGCGAGTTGGTGGTGTGTAAGCATTGACTGCTCGTGCAGATGTCCGTGATGGCCATTGGCTGCATCCATTGCCATGGCTACATTTCTCTTGTCATCCACCATGTTCGTGATGTTCATCACCTCAGATGGCGGCGATCTCGACATAGTGAAACCTCCCGTCACTCGTCACTCGCCTAGTCTACTGAAGTAGCCCTTGATCCTGTGCTTAGCTGTGGTTCATGCAGTCAAGAACTATCTTCAATGGTCGCAGTATTGGTGATTGGTATGTTCTGTTCCGCACAATTAGCCCACCATTCAGAAGACCGTTAGATAAACATTTAAGAAAGCTTGAATAAGTGTAAACCGTGACCTAAGCTTTAGGGGGTTTTCGCAACACCGTCACCCACAAACTCAAGCATGCAGGGAGGGGCGGTGAGTCCTAGACCGCCACCTAGTCTGGCTGCAAGTTGGAAAGATCGTATGGCCAGAACCAACTATGATCCGAGTCCCTTGCCCGTAGAAATTAAATGAATACTCACATGAAGGGTTGATGGCCGATAGCGCGCCAAGAGCAGAATGAGTGCAGTGATGTGTTGGCGTTGATTATTGGGGCATATACTGGTGCTTTCAAGGGTCGCCGACACGTCCGAGATGCACTACTGCAATGTACTGTAGCGCCAGATGATCTCGTGGTTCAGACCAATACTGAATCGTCACCGTACACCACTCGAAAGCCAAAATAGACTGAAGCCCGAATCTGCCTGGAAATCGTCTCTGCAGGTAATCGGTATGTGGCTGCTACCGATCTCGGCTTAGGTGGTTTGCTATTAGGATTAAGCGCGTCTCGTCCGATATCAGCGATATGCTGCGCTGGATTAGGCTCTACGCAAGTCTCTAGTATTCCGTGTTGTAGTGTCGATGTAGTTTGGAAAAGACCAATGCGTCTCAACCAACCATAGGGCTGCTTGATAAGATTTATCTACTGATGCGATGTTGGTACCGATTATTCCTGGTGGGATGTCTTGAACAAAGAGATCCCGGGTTTTCGGGTTCGCTGTTGGGCTCGTGCAATCCGATGGTCTCAGATCCGAAATATGTCAAGAATCGCTTGTGGTGACGTAGAGTTTCTGATCCCTGGTGTTGCTCGGCTGCTTGTCGGATGGTATTAAATCGATAGAGGTGGGTGGTTCGTTGCGACAATGCGACTTCCAGATCTGTCGGATGCGGTTGCGACAAACAAGTTCTATGATAAGGCTGATATTAGCTTCGTGCCACCGCCTAGACCAAACGGCAGAATTGACCATAACAGGTTACGAGCGGGATGATGGCATGGGAACAAGCATAGACAACAGATGAGAGTGCGATTGAGTTGAGATGTTGCTGCCCTGTCTTCGAAGAACAGCAAGCAGGCCGCGCCAAGCCGAAGCGCCAGGCGTCTGTATCCCAACACTTCCGAGCTTAGGGCCACCTGCTGCTGACATTGAAAAGAAAGCAGGTACACACAACTATAATCTAGCTAGATACTGGGGTTCGGGGGGCGTAACGGAGGCGTGCTTAGCATGCGCACAGCTTGTCCAGATACCAAGCGCCAGGAACCAGACCAGAATAAGAAACAGGACATGGAACATTGACGAACAGGTGGTCAAAGGAGATCAAGGTCAAGGTCAAGGTCAAGGTCAAGGTCATCGAGGCGGGGGTAACGAGGTTTCGGCCTGTAGAGGTAACGAACGCGCTATGCCCCGTGCTGCAAGGTGACAAGGTGGTGGTTCGCAGATAGGTAGATAGGAAGATAGGCAGATAGGAAGGCTAATCAGATGCATGTGCGGGAGCGGGAGGTGTTATGGCATGGATAGTCGGTACCTACAGAGGATGGTGTTGTTGGTGGTGGTGGTGGTGTTGATATCGGTGGTGGCATGTACTGGGCGGCGGCGGCGGCGGCGGTGGTGGTGGTGGTAGTGGTAGTGAAGGTGGTGAGGGTGGTGGTGGTAGTGAAGGTGGTGAGGGCGAAGGTGTGAGGGTGGTGATGGAACAGAGCAATATGTGATCCAAACTTACCCTCAGACTCAAAAATGTGACGTGTTGTTGGTCGAGTCGGATTACAGGATGCGCGCGTCCAGGATAGGCTGGGCTGAGAGGGAGGGTGACCAAGGACCAACTGTTCAGGACCAAGGTGAGGAGAGCTTAAAGTAGGGTTTGGTCAAAGAGTGAATGCAGTACAAAAGAAAGGAAGTTTCATATGGTGATGATGGCGTGTGCTTAAGTTGAAAAAGTAGGTTCGAGGGAAGAGGCGGCCGTGTGAATAGCCATGCATTTCCCGTGCCAGGATGACAGAATGGAGGAAAATTATCAGAGGTGATGAAATGGCACCCTGCCCAAACGGCCCCAAGCGGCCCCAGATGGCCCTTCGAGAAGCATGCTTTCGACTAATCCGGCTTAGCCTGTTTGCTGCTGTCTGAGGTACATGAAGCTCTACCTACGCCCTGTCTACGTACCTTGGCTAGCGCATGTACAGGTACCCTGGCACTTGCCTGGCGCTCTAGGTAGCGTTCCGGTACCCACATCCCTATTCTGAGTGGGCCTGCTCTTGATGTGTTCAATGTTGTTTAGCGGAGGTCACAGCTTGGACTTTAGGTGCCTGGGGTGCTTCAGGGACGCCATTCGCCCACTCACTCGACCATGAGCTGCACACGTCCTTGCACTGTAGGTTAAGGTCGTGACAATAGGCAATAATTCGTATAACCTTGGGAAATAGGTAATCAGCACAACCTGCAATCGGATTGGTTTTCAGAGAGTCTGAGACGTCCATTTACATTTTGACCTATCTACAGGCAAAACACATACCTCCCTTCTTTTGACCTACCTGGATGGACATTTGGAATAGGACTTATCACAAGCATAATATAACCATAATCAAGTAAGTATAAGTATAGAGCAAATAGATTGGCTTAAGAACACCAGGGAGCCCTGGAGATATAATACCTGCATATAGGTAGGTAGGTACCATGTCTAGCAAGCTACCTACGTAGGTAATGCATACCTATACATTCAATATGACCTTGGTAACGTCATGCTCATGAGGACGTAAGGTATAAAACAAACTCAAATGAGCGTATGTACCATTTGGTTACATTGATACATTAATACACCAATGTGAGAGCCTCAGTATCTAATGCCTTGTGACCTCGACCTCGTACCTCTCTATTGATGATGATGGGGTTTAAGCTGCCTGCTATGAAAAGCTATCACGAACTGTGCCAACCATCTTGTAATGTTACGTACTCATATACTCTTCAATCTATACTTTTCCCCTTTCTCTGTGATACGTACATACAGTAGGTACTAACAAAGGTCCTGTGGAGAATGAGCTTGTGGCCATCGTTAGTTAGATAATACTGGTGGTCGCAGCTCCTTAACTGTACCTTACCCCTAACACCTTGATATTGCTCTAGCGGTTTTGTTAGAGCCGCCTGGTAAGGTAACATTAGGCGGATAGTTCCAGATTACTTGCCTACATACATGCACCTATCACTCAGCTGATAGCATACTAAGGAGAACAATTGGTAGGATTGATATTACCGCACTTATAAACAGTTATGAGAAGACACTGGATTTCAGGAGCAGCTACTGGGTACTGCAATTATGCTTCTTGTGCATCGAAAGCAGCTCACCAAACAACGGACAACCCAGTATCTCACGACATACCTATCCAAGTAGTACAGCTACCGTTGTGGAAAGATGGCCCACCAGGCCCCTATGGCCCCTATAGCCCCTGTACCCATATTTACCCACAAACCTACATACATGTATATGGGTGCAAGTTGACCAATATTCTTTCTATTTACTATATTCGCTCAAGTAGGCAAGAGAGATGAACTGCTCACCAAGGACTATGTATCATACGAATGGATATACGGATAGATAGGCGTGTAGACATGGACTCACCGCCGCCGCCAGCGCCGCAATTCCAGCCCGTCTAGAACGCAGAAGGTCCATTTACGTATTATACCTGCCGACTTACAGTCGGTAACTGGGCTTTGGCCTCTTGGCTTCCATCAAGAGATCTCACATATGATCTACTGCACCCATTCCGCCGGGTATTGGCTTGGTACCCTGTCGCTGCTTGGCCGGCGCTTGGACGCAGCGAACTCGGGAGCTGGCAATCCCAACTCCTTACCGGTGAGGACTCACATCTTAATCCTTAACTATCCGTAAGCGATGGAATATGATCAGTTATAATATAGCCGACGATCTTGCATTAACGGATGCACCACGGACGGCCCTTATTGATCTTCAGTGGCGCCCAGCTGTTTTTATCGTTTTTATCATATCAATGGGCATCTACGAGTATTTCTGCCGACTTTCCACCCTTCCGAGGACATGAGATCTTTAGATGCATCGCTGCATCGACCCATGGGTCATACCTATGCGGATTATGAGAAACAAGAAACCTCTATCTACTCGCTTTCCCGCAAGAAGTTTCCGCAGCTTTGGATTAGCACGCATCCATCCATCAACTCAACCGCATCGAATCTGCATGATCCAATTGTGCAGAGATAGATAACTCAGGACGACTTCATGCAAGCTCACAAATACAATCAATCGATATTTTGCAAGCAGCCCGGGGGAGTGACCAAATGGATGCCATTGGAGGCTGTTGGCATCTACTAGAGCGCTACATGTTCAACTACATATTCACCCTCGGAATAGTTCCCCGGGTAGTTCATTTAAGCTAGCGGTCAAAGTCACCGACTGTCTGGCGAATTTTAGAAGCCGAATCCACCCAAATCTGACGTTCACGTCGCCCTGTCGTGTGGTTGGCTGTGGGGGTGTGCCCAGGCTGCCAGGATCGATGGCAGCCCACTCGGCGCAGGGGTGTTACGCTGCAAGCTCTGTATACAATACATGCCTGCTTCCTAGGAGTTACTTATGTACCCAAGTAGTGTGGTGTGGATGCCATCTGGTAGCCTGAGAACCCCCGACAGCGACAGGCCTCTGGCGTTGACCTTAACCCGAATCGGCATGTTTCTAGAAGACTTCGAGAAGCATGGCAGTACTACCGAACAATCGGACGACGGCGGCGTTTCGTGCTCAGCCCCTGGCGCATTGCCAGCATGCAGACAGTGCATGACAAACCCCCCGTCACCCCTCCGAGACCCTGACCAGAATGTAATTGCGAATCAAGCGGCTTGGTTCCCCTCTACCTACTGCTACTGCTACTGCTACTGCTACTCTTAATGCAAGCTATCTTGCAGATGCTATACAGTTCGTAGTTCGATGGCACAGGGACCATATGCTGACTGCAGAACAGAGTCCAGCGCATTCACCCGCTGCACAGTCAGGCAGACAGTTCGTGCAAAATCTACTAGGTACCTGAGCGCTGGGTAGGCACGTAAGTAATAAATGAACCACGTATTGAATACGGTCTCATTTTCCTGCCGTCCTCCAGGGTTTAGATATTATAATGACATCAGCTAATTAAAACCTTACAAGGAGATGTTCTGGAAAGCTTCTAGTCACTACTGTTTCTAGCATGGTCTTTTACCCCCCTGCTCAGCTTTTTTCAGTATTTCCGGTGTTATTTCACCTACCTAGCGAAGATGGGGATCGGGCATCCCGTAGGTTGAGACGTCACCGGTAGCTTTGAAAAACCTATACAAGGGCGAATGCATTGTCACAATGTCGAGTGGTCAAGCATCGGATTATACTGAATATATTCCATAAACCAAGACAATCGCCTGGATCCCAATAGACACATGCATACCCGGTCAGCCAGTCACTTCATGTAGCAACATGAGTTTGCGCAGTGTTTCTTATGATTCTCAGCGGCGCAGACAACAGATGACTAAGTATCTAGAAAGTCAGTCAATTGGACGGATGTAATGATTGTATGCCAACTCGCTGTGGTCCCCGGTATTGCCCCCTCCTAGGCTACAGCGAATAGAATAACCTTGCGGCTTCCCGTCCGAATGGCAAATCCTCAATATTCGATGGCAAAGTGCATACGCACCTATGCAGATGAATACGATGATTCGACGGAGACCGCTGCCGAGACTCGGGATTCTCAGGAGGTCCTTTGCAGCGAAGTCTAGTAGGCAACCTACAAGCCATCGAGGCCGAGGTAAATACGTAGAGGTTCAGCTGGCCCAAACAGTAATATTTGGTTCTAGACCAAGATTCTCCAGCTCCTACTAGTACTATGTAGATGCCGAGCCAAAAGAGCCATAAGCCGTGTGAAGAACATCGCGTCGGGTTGAACAGCTTCATCAATACTTACGAGAACTACGTACAGCTCAGGTCAGATCAGCAGGAACTAGTTGTAGCTAGCAGCTGTAAACTGGAGATCCCGAGTTCCGCCGGCGCGATGTCACGTCTCTAGCAAAATAAGAGGTGGTTCCTGCTTTAGGGCGAAGGTGTCACCCACCCAGCTGCCCAGCTGCCCAGCTACATACATACCCAGCCACCCCTGCCACCCTGCTGCCACCTTTGCCTGTGTCGTACTACATACGTACGTACTACTTCCTATTAGGTGTGTATGTATGTACGTACGTAGTGCTACGTATCTACCTAGGTATGTTATAACGGATGTGTTATATCTATAGATGGACCTATAGATGGGCCTATAGACGGACCACTGAAGAGCATGATTATGCGTCTGACTTTGAGTCACCTGATCGAAAGCCATCCCTATTCCCTATGGGAGATCAGGAGATCCCGCAACTCAAAGTACGCAGCAACCAGTGCTCTCTCTCCCTATGCAAATGGATGGTGGTCATTCTTTTGTCGCGATGCTCTCTTGCTAGCCAACCGTCATTGTCGTCGTCTGTGGACTACGAGTTTTGCGCTTATGAACTCCTCATATCGGTTCCAGTAAACACAAACGATTGGCCATACTTCGTACCTGGAGATCTAATATGACATGATATACTATAACTAGCAGTTCCTATAAAACATACTGGAGATTGATCTAATCAGTCCCGAGCACTATGCGCCAGGGATGTGCACTAGTTATTAGTTGCCATCTGCACGTTGAGAACATACCTATATTCAGCTTATTAAGCTATAGCTGGCAGGATAATCAACCACCGAACAAGATTGTCCAGCGGCGACGAACGCCGTTCCAGTGACGATAACTAATAGAACATTGGCATCATTTGCGCAAAGCTCGACCGCTTTTTGGCAGTAGGGTTAGAGACGTAGGGTTAGGGCCTCATGCTGGGCACGGCAACGAGCCGGTCTAGGTCATGCTAACTAATTTGTCGGGCCGTCCCTCGCTACATAACAATGCAGCATGTAGACCGGCAAACACTTGCCTGGAGGCCATTCCTGTACGTGTGCTCAGACGTCGTCTGCAGGAAATCGAGCCGTTTTGTCGGAGAGAAAAAAAGAAAAGAAAGCTTAGATGTGCTAGTTGGCACCCTTCAAAGTGACAAGCTTTTCTGGGGAAAATCGCAATACCGCTTCAAGAAGCCGCTCCTTCAGAACTCAGAACTCTAACTACATACTAAACTACATAAAAGCCGCCAGGTTCCCCTTTTCCCTGAATGAGCACCCCAAGAGTCCTCAAGTGCGCCAAGACCTCCCCTGGACGGAGTCAGGGGTTTGTACATACATACTTCCTAACTATCGTGGGATTCTTCTTGTAGCCCCAACATCGACGAAGAGAGGTCAGTCACCCCTTTCTCCGGCGAGTCTAAGTTAGGTGGTAGCGATCAAAATGGCGTCAAAGACGAACCGCCCACATGTGTTGTATGTAGATACGGGCCCTTTTTTCCTTCTTTTTAATGTGGCCCGTTCCTCATGGACAGGGTGACAGGGGAAGAGAACCAGGCTACCCAGCGCCGGCCCCGCAGGCGATGCCGGTACCATGGACGAAAGGATGATGCCAAACCGTTTTCGTCCAGACCCCGGCCGGCTCGAGTCTGCGATGACCCCTGCAAACCCCTGCCAACCCTGTTCCACGCTCGGCCACAGTGAATGAACACCCAAGATGCGCCCCCCCTCAACGATCTTCCAACTGCCATCCCAGCACCACGGTTCGGCAGCTCGCAAAATGCCGGAGACTTTCTGCTGGATCCTTTCAATGGCCATCGACGAGGCTTCTAGCGTAACGGGCGTCCGGAATACGGCACCTGCTCAACAAGGACTATATTGTTTTCTAGATTCCTGGAATCCTGGCATTCTGGGATCCTGGAATTCTAGAAGGCTAGAAGAAAGAAGGAACCTCCTTACACGGTTGAGAAGGAATATCTTGGCTGTCACCCCATGCATCCCTGCTCATAAGGTATGGCTACTCACTTACTTAGTACATACACGCATGCCATACGCGCAAACTTCCCGAAATACCTGCATGCACAGCCTTCCATTCATTAATGGCCCTTTTAATTTAGACCGCTTTCGCAGAACCGTAGGACCCTTCGTGCTTTCGTCGAGGACCTAATGAGGAGATCATCATGCTTAAAGCAAAGCCCTATCCAGCTTTTCTTCCCACCTTGACCCGCATAGGTAAAGGGCGCGGCGCCGGTTGAAAGCCATTACGGGCCTCTGGAGGCCGAAGGAGGCCAATAGCGGCTCTCACCGTTTGATTCGGCCGACTTCAACCACGTTACCCGGATGCTCCAGTACTGGGGCCGTTTCTGGAGGGTTGCCGATCACGAGCAACTTACCCCTTCAGTCTTAGCAGTCGTGGTAGCTCTAGTTCACTTGCAACTGCATAGGCGCAGGGCACTGCCGTGGTTCGTTGGGCATCAACCACGTCCAAGAAATTACCTTGGTTGCTTATAGCTGACTATCCATGATGGCATTCCCAAGATCTTCCTAATCCTCCGGTAGGTAAAACCAACTTTTTTGTTGCGATCTGACGCTATTCCACAAAACCCATCAGCATCTAGAGCCGCAGATCTTGCAGGAAATCCGATCGACCATTGTCGGCATTTGGCGTTTGGGCATCAACGCGAACAGCACAGCCCGAAGAAGCATCTCGTGCTCATCGACTCTGACACCACCTACCCTTTTAGCTCTGGAAAATTTGTCAATTCTGAATCGTGACGGCGCGAGATGGCCATTCGATAAGGTCATAGTGCCTCGTGCAAGTCCATGATGTATCTTCTTCGCCCTCCACGACATCGAATCTAGCTCAGGCGCATGTGATGGGCAACACACATCCCGTCCCTAGCCCAGGCCGAAAGGCTGTCAAGCCCCTCATTCAGAGCCCTTCCAGAACTCAGGAGGCCAGCTAGACTCCATCGCGGAACCCAAGTAGGTACGCTACTCGTTCCCTCTTTGTCGATCATGCCAATGTAATGGGTACCTACTTTTGTTGCTTGACAGGATAGTCGCGAACATATGGCCAGTGTGCTATCATGCTACATATACCTCACCTGCCATATGGATTCGGGTTGCATCCTGACCGGGGGATCCTGGGGTCCTGGGGTCCTTGAGGAGGGGCCAATGGGCATTCGAAACCGATAATGCTGGGAGAAGGCTTGAAAATCCCGTCCTAGCTACGTACGGATATTGGGCTTTATTGCGGTCACCCTGCCTCGGTACGATGTCCCAAGCTTCATATCCATCAACTAGGCAGGCAAGAACTCTACGTGCTATACTGGCGTCCGCCCCCTGCCCGGGTATGGGCTGGATGCGTTTCCGTTGCATGCTACTAGTCAGCACGTGTGTCGAATACCATGTGTACAATACATTAGTGCCCGTCTGAAGTAGATCTTAAGTTAGAGACCTACCCCTTAGCCAAGAAATAGACACATCCCACGACCGGTCAGGCGACTCTCAACATTGTCTCATGAGTCACGTAGGTGTTCTAGATGCTCCATCCATTGCTACCCAATACTGGCGATCATGGCATCCCACAGGTTTTTCTCGGGTCGAGTCGCTATGGAGAAGGGAGGGAGGGAAAGGCTCTTCTCACGTACGTGGATGGGTCCATCACATCGTAGAACTACAGGGGCTTCACAACATTGTACTCGTGGCGAGTGGCGCTAACTCGGCCAGGGAGATGATACGGATTATTGTCATGGAACTATTGGCCAGTAGCATACTATGTAAGTAGAGTAGGCAGTTGCGGCTGGCACACTACAAATAGTAACACCAAGTAATATTACTCAACGGAATGTATTCTCTGTACATATATAGGGGTAACTGATAACTGAGGTTGCTGTCAATTGCGTGGCAGAGCCTTCCCCTGGTTTGTCAAATAGTTCTCTCATTAATACCGAATATAAAGAAGTTAGGCGGGGAGTTTTAAAAGCTTATGATTATATCATGCTTACAACAATTACCAGCAAGTCCTCCGGGTCCTGGCTCATGGGCTTGGGAGGGAGTCAGTTCGTGTACTTCGAAGTCACTTTCTATACACCAAAGAAAATTTAGTGAACGATGCCTGATATAGCAATATCTAAAAAACCACCCGAGAGGACGGACCATGGGAACAAATTCACGGATCAGCCTAACGTTCTCTAATAATAACACAAGACTAATGATACCTGCGAAGAGAAACCTACCTAAACAAGCCCCTAAACAGGATAGGCAGGTCTAGAAACACTATAACATCTATGGTACCCCGGAAACAGTCCCTTGCTCTTACGCGTAGAACTGTACCATGGCACCAAGGTAACCACTCCTCCATGTTTAGCTCTACTCTATAGTCACAATGCTAACAGCCATCGAACTATTCTCTAGGCAAATCAAGCAACCAATTCTCACTAGTCTCGCCTAATCCCCGAAGGAAAGCTAGGAGCCATTCCGAGCCTCTGGTTGGGATGTCCATGCTTCCATCATCCGGCTAATTTCGGGTTCCGTAAATTCCTTCGAGTCTAGGTAGGTAGTCTTGTACCTCTCAGACTAGGTCCAGGTATGAGCTTCCAAATGCTTGAAAATGAATACTGGAATGGCTGTGGTGTAGTGCAGAGTTTCTTGCTCCTGTTACTGCTTCTCGCAACATTCTGCTAGTAATATAAGGAATCTTGAACTATCAGGTCCGGCAAGTCTTCGACCAACTACTATGTTTGTCACGATCTATATACCTTGACAGTCTACAAGTTAGCTGGCTTGTACGTTCTAGCCCTTTGGCGTGGTTAGCTCAGTGGCTAGGTATTTGACATATGGCCGTCACCATGTTGAAGTTAACTGTCGTCCAGAATACTCGCCCCCTTCATAGATCCTTGAATCACTCTGACACACTCGACATGAGAGAAATACCGTCACTAAATGTAAAACCATTATAATAATGAGTAAGGGCTATGTATGCCCTTAACTTCTCCAGGTTTTAGTTCACTGTCCCTATTCTGTTGCCAAGTGGCGCCTCTGCTCCATGGTCGTAACCATCATCTAACTATGTTATAGCATCACTCAAGGTCCGACTTTCAAGAACTGGAGTGCAATCTCAACGAATTTCCAGTTTATTGTACGCTTCTGGCACCGACAGATGCTACAACGTCGCTTCCGACACCTATTCGTATGAGGTTCGATTTATTGACACTCTACAGAGTCATACGGACGGTAACCCGACTATAGAGGAGAACAGATATGATGACAGAATATATATTTCAGTGCCGCTCCATGACCTCCACCGATCGGCGTATTGTTATTGATTCTTATGCCGAAGTTACCGAACATTACCGCTGGTTGGCCATATACAATGAGAAGGGGCTGTCACGGTCTTGATAGTCTACGATATGGCACATGAACACGAATACCAGAAGCATAGGACATTATCGTATATAGAACAACGGCGAAGGTATGATTCTATGGTATCCTACCACAGTAAGTGTATGCTAGAAATAGTGCGTATGTGGCTGTCATAGTCACTGTCCTCTACATATCATCTCTAGACCTGTAGAAATATTGACACTGGGCAAGTAAACCTACCATAATCCCCAAATCTATGAAGAAAACTCAACGGGGCAACTCATATCCTCCCCTTTTTTTTAATGTCAGTAAAATATATCATGTATGGTTGGCGCCTAGCTAATCTTCTCAGATTGAACCCGAATAGTCACGACTCGTTGTATAGGTTGATAGAAATCAACAAACAGTCAAACGCAAAATGTGAGTTTACAACTAGAGTTTGAGAGCTAACTCAGGCCATAACGTGACCTGAGGCGAATGTTCTAGCATGGCCTTCGGCTCCGGCCAACGTAGAAAGCGTCTTGCATCATAAAAGTCTTGCTACGTGGCAGCTCTTGGAATTCTTGGTATCGGCATGTTCCTCACTAGTCAAGCCAGAATACAAGAAGTATGGTTCGGAATGCCCGGATAGCTCAGCTCTAGCGAAGGACCTCATGTCCAATGTTTTAGATCTCGTCCAATCGTACGACAGAGTTGATTCATTCATGACAAGCACCCTTGTCCTCGCCGAGGTAGGTAAGTGGTTGGATGTCATACGGGGTATCATGAACTACCGGCAGCAAACCCCCGTTCGAACCTTGGTGACGAATGTGTCCCAAGTAGCCCCTGAAATCGGATCTTTGGACCATTCATACGAACCTATATGATTGAGAAAAGATGGATGTGCAGCCGCTACGTAATATTATTGGCTTGCTCCATAGTCGTTTGACACCCAGCCAGGTCGTATTCTCGTACTCCACAATCTTCTCTACATATAGCCACGCCTGGGGGCAGTAATGAAGCAGAGAATCAACATAACACAATATAGTAGAAATGCCTTGATACTTGATGTTGTTTTGTGCAAGTAATCCTCTCGTATACATTAAAGAGGGTAAAGTCAAGGAAAAGATAGAATGCATCCCATTAACAGACAATCCCATTAACAGATAATAATGACATGTAACCAGCACGGTGTCGTTATTTTACAGAAGGATCACACCGACCATTGCTAAATTCTTAAACTCAGTGCATTGTCGCTTCGAAGACCCGAGGCCTCGTACATTATGCGGTCCTGTGCCTACCAGATTACCACTCTTTCCTGTTTAGCGGGCGGGTGACCTTACTATTACCAGGTAATCTTCGGAGGGAGCTATAGTCCCCCCTTTTCTTACTCTTCTAGGATAGCACCCACCCCTAAGGCTATTTGCAAGCGTCCAGATCCCAGCACATCAGTACCCCATCCGTTCTCTATTATCTAGACACATGCAATGGTCGACATTTGGAATAAGAATATTGAAGCATAAGATATCAGTACGTGCAGGCATGTGAGCATACCATGTTTAGTAGTAAATACCTTCTCTCTATAATTCCCCCTATAATTCCTCACAGGATGCGCCGGTGCAGGTGCTTACGCGTCAGGCAGCAAGCCGGGAGGTAGTTACCTAGGTAGGTATTGTACTGTCTGTAATAATGCAATTAGGTCAGTAGGTAACTTAGGTATTAGTTAGTTAATGCATTGGCCAATTGCTGACCGCGTGTCTTCCGGGTGCCTTGCAGCCGCAGCCAGACAGCTGGAGCCAGCCTACGTCGACAAGCTGGCAACCTGGATCTGATAAGCGTCTTTCTTTGGCGGGGTCATTACCTACATGCAGTTCGGCAGCTCAGTTTATTAGGTATCACCTAAGCTACCTACATACCTGAAATACCTACTCGCCGTTTTCTGACTTTCCTCGTCTGAAACCTGTGAACTATCTTGAACCTCGCAAGGAAAGCATCAAGCTATTCGCGAAAAAGCTATCGTGTCGATCTGATATTGTCCTCTTACTTCCATCCTGTGAAGCAAGGAACTGCCTACCTACCTCATCGATTACCCCTCCAAAACCGATCGCCCACGATGGCCACGAATCCCTATGAAGGTGTGTGTGCTATCGCAGACCTCATCTGGGCCACCTAGGAGACGGATAGCAGGTAGCTATGAGCTACCCCTGAACAATCACTTAGTTTTCACCCACCCACTCACTCTTACTTACTTACTTACCCTACGCCCGCACAGTCGAGCACAACATCAAGGACTCCTCCAGCGCGCGCCCGCACCGGCGGCGCCCCGACATGGCGAGCTTCACGTCGCACCTGCACCAGATCTCCACCGACGACGACGACAACAACAACAACAGCGCGGGACGACCGACCGGAGCCGCGGGCGGCGGCCACCACGGACACCTAGGTGCCACGCCGGTCGACATGGCGGGGCTGTTCCGGCTGGTGCAGGACCAGATGGCGACCCTGATGGCGACGGCGCCGTCGGACGCGAACCACGGGTTCCTGGAGTCGCTGGTGCGGGCGCTGGACGCGGACATCGATGCGCCGCCCGAGCGGATCCACGGCGGTAAGAAGCAAGCCGGGCAAAAGCCCAACCCAAAACTTCCTTTCTGGCGGGGCTGTATATTTCCATACGTGACATGCATGCCTTGTGCCTATATATAGATAGGCATGCGCAAAATAAGCAGTTGGCTGACTCTAGGTTGGGCGTTTGGTTGCAGTGCGGCAGGAGTATTTGGACGGCCTCGACCGGGTGTCGCGCAAGGCGCTCAAGGACGACGACAACTGCCCCATCTGCGCCGAGCGCTACCTCGACGACCCGTACCCCCTCGTCGTTGAGCTTCCCTGCGGCGGCAGCCACCGCTTCGACCTCGAGTGCGTCGGCCCCTGGCTCCAGAGCAAGGGGACCTGCCCGATGTGCCGGCATGACCTCACTAAGAAGAAGGTCATCGAGGTACCGAAGGCGGACGATGACGACGAGGAAGAGGATGATGTGGATGGTCTCTACGGTTAAGGCTAGCCAAGTTTGAGCTTTGTCGATGTGTCTGGGCTGGGGGGGGGGGACATGGAGTGGAGTGCATGGAGGGAAAAGAAGAAAGACTTTTGAGAGGTTGGCTGGTTGGTTGCGTGTGAAAGCTGTGATACCCGGGGCGAGACGACGTTGCGACTCGCTTGCTATTACATGAGCCCGTCTTGATGGAGGAATGCCATGAACATGGAATGACTGATGCAATTTACATAACTATCATGAGATAAAATGCCGTCCATTGAGCTCCATGAAAGCGCGTCTTCTAATCGACCCTATCTGACTCTCTCCCCATGATGGACAACGTTATCTTCTCCCTCGCCCCCCCTCCATTCCGTAATAGTAGTTCTTCCTTTCCACGGGGAACCTTTCTCTATTCAATGCATATTCATTTCATTTCATTCCGTCCCGTCGAGTCCGACCCCCCCCCCCCCCGGTCCATTTTTCCTCAAAACCTCAAAACTTCAGAACGGCGCCGATCCTCCCCTTCTTGAACGGCTTGCCGCGCTTGCTCGGCTTCTTGTGGTCGCCGGCGCCGCCGGGGGCGCGGTCCTCCTTGGCGCCGGTCTTCTGGTCGGCGACGTCGGCGTTGGCGGGGGTGCCCTCGAGGGCGCTGGCGGCGCCGCCGTCGTCCTTGCTCTGCTGGGTCTGGTGCGAGGCGGCCGACGCGCGCTCCGCGTCCGGGTCCGTCACGTCCGGGTCGAAGGCCTCGCTGTCCTGCGCCACCTCGTCGTCCGTCCCGCTCGCCGTGTTCTCGTGCGCCTTCGGCTTCACCGACTCCCGGTCCATGTCGTCCTTGTACGGCGCGTACCGCGCCGCCGCCGTCTGGTGCAGCGTCCGCACTGCTGCTGGTGGTAGTGAGAAGGCGGCGGGAGGGCGGCCGGCGATGGTGGGTGCGCCGGTGCCGGCTCTTCTCGTTGCGCTGGCGGTGGCGCTGGCGGTGGCGCGGGTGAAGATCGTGCGGAGGGGTGTCATTTTGATGAGAGCGAGCGGTAGCAGGTATGTAAGTAGAGGTCTGGTAATTAGGTAGGTAATGGGATGGTTTGTAGGGTGCACGGTTCTTGTAGGGATTTTGCAAGTTTTCAGAGTAGGTATTTGTAAAATTTGGTATAGACCAGTATATTGCTAATGAAAGAAGCCTATTGGTTTGTTTCAATTGTAAAGAGTTGTGTACAGTAACAGATTCTCAAAGGGTTGCTCGAGGAGTGGTGATGTGGAGACCTGATGTCGATGTCTGCTGCTCATTGAAATTCAGATAGCTACATACTTATCGCTATAGTGACGTCACCATGAGCAGGGGAGCTTTCGGTAGGGGGATTGGGGGGTTGATCATTGAGCCTTTGGGGGGGAATTGGGGAATGTTAGGAGCTAGGGGACCCACACCCCTCACTGAGGTAACTGCACCTACTAACTACTACCTACCTAGACCTTAGGTATCGGCAGCATCGTATGAAGAAGGATGTGTGCTACTAGGTTCTTGAAGTATGTATGTATGTTTACATATCACAGGCGCTTTTGATATATCTTGACAGAGAAAACGTATCACTGTCTCTGGCCCTAACTCCAGGAAGTTGAGAACAGATTCCCAGACCTTTCTATCCACAAACTCCTGGTTCAATTTACTGTTTTCCGTTGGCGAGGGGCATCAATTGCAAAAATGTGGTGGACGTTCTTCATGAGGAATGGAGTGCAAGGTCCTCTTCGGGCAGGGAACCCCGAGATAGCCAATGGACCCATCGTGTTGCCGTTATACGAACCCTTACGAGCGGTGAAGTTAACACAGGGTGTTTGCCAGTCTTTCTCGTGGAAATATTGGCGAGAGCTTGATGGTGGCTCTCTTCGGGTTCTGGCAAGCGAGTTAGGGGGTTTCCTTTTCCTTTTTTATGGCGTTTATGCTTTCTTCCCCCTGTCTTATCAACATGGTTTCATCGCCATTACCTGTCTACGACTTATAGGACGTATCGAAGTGTTAAGTATTTATTACATGCCAAACCAATCTAACACTGACAATAAGCACCATACTTTGCGAGCAGGTGTTTTCGCACAGGATGAGTGCATCGTCTTAACCACCACCTACCTAGTTACCATCTGTTACAGCGCTTCGCCCACTGGAGATGTTTGAGCTCCGCCGTTGTCTGAAGCTGTTCCTCGCACTCGTCTCTCCAGTGCCGCTGCTCCTCCCGGCTGCGCGTGTCCTTGTCCCCGGGCTCGCAGATCAACTGCGCCATCCGCTCCACCGTCTTGTTGATCTCCCCTAGCTGGCAATCGGCGCAGCGGGCGGGCTTCCGGCCGCCCTCGTCCCGCACCAGCGGGATTCGCGCCTCGATGTCTTCGGGCGACGACGGGGACCCGAGCTTCAGGTTCATCGTGTGGCCGCACTCGCCGTAGACGAGCGACTCCCGGCAGTTTGGACAGCTCGGCCCATGTCTCGCCGCCGGGCGCGCGGTTGTTGCTGTGTGCCAACCGTGGTCGCCAGCCTCTTCGCACACCCGTATCCAGGCTCGCATGCAGTTGTGGTGGAATACGTGACCGCAGAACAGGACCGTGATCTCATCCGACGGGACGGGAGAGCGCCCTCGTGCTGGAAATACGGGCGTCGGAAATCGTAGCATCGTGCTCTGACAAATAGGACAGTCGAGACACAGCTTGACTCTATCAACGCCCTCGTCTGCCCTGCTCTTCTCGATGATCTCCCGGATTTTCGGCCAGTAGTTCTCCCCCCTTATTATTTTAGCGAACACTGTGGTGGTGGTGGTGGTATGTGCCCCTGAGCCTCGCGCTGGTACCCGCTCCTTTGGCGATGAAGGTGCGTCTGACAGGCTGTGTGTCTCGGGATGTGGCGAAATGGGGTGGAATGATGAGGGCTCCCCGTCCGTCCCACGTTCTGAGTGAAAGCCGCTACCTAGGGATCGTTCTGGTCCTAGTGATTCTAGCGAGGGGCGTCTAAGGGGGCAGCCATGCGAGGAGTCGCCGCCGATTGGGCGAGATACCCAGAAACTCATGATCGCGACTGTCGTGGTCCTCCTATTGCGTGTCGAGGATTACCTTGAAGGAAAAATGAAAAGCATGCAAATGAACATAGGAATAGGACCGTATGGTACAGGATCAAGACCGAGTATGTATCGATTTCCGCCGATGCCTCATCGAGTTTTCTCGAGCTGGCTTATGTATGAAACTCAGCACGGCGCAAACAGTGAGGAATGACCAGGTGAGAAACATTGTTAGAACAATCACTTTATTTTGACGCCTTCTCCTTGGGTTACCCGACTATCATCACACAAAGAAAGTGCAAGGAAGTTTGTTGTTATTTTAGTGACAGAGAATGTTGTGTCGCAAGGACTTCAATTAACTCGAGTGAACCACTGCGCTGTGAGAGCCTTGGTTTATGGTCGATCATATCGCTGTGATTCCACGCTGGGGACATGCTTCCCACGCGATCAAGTATCACAATGATGCGCTGGCCGTAACAGAGACACATTCCAGACGGAACGGTCACACCCACCCTTGTACGTCAAGAGATTGGGTCGGTTGATTTGTTTGCTATGTTACCAGGAAGACTGCCTGGTTATAGGTGCTGATATCCGCCGTGGATCTTTCGCGGGTTTTCGACTGAACATGGTGCGTTCAGGTGACAAACTGGGTTGCGCACTACAGACATGCGGCCCTCTCACGCGTTCAAAAACCTCGGACCTTGTCGGGTTATATCTGGGATCGGACTGCACATTATCTGACATTGTGTACATCACCTGAGATGAATTTCGCCTGCCAGGCGCTAATCTATGCGATGTAACCAAAAGGCGGCAGCCACGGGAGATCGGGTCCGTAACCGTGAAACAGACCGCCCACGTGGTGTGACGCGAACAGGAGCCGACAGAGTACGTGATACCATTTGTGCGTAAGTCAATCTTATACAAAAATGAAATGAGTATTACTTTGGTGCTGTATGGTGCATCATGATCGCTAGGACGCGGGTTCTTGCATTTCGTGACATAGTCGTTGATCATTTTGGAGTGAGAGATGCGCGAAATAACGGTGCCAATCCAATGCCATTTCACTAATGACTACCAGCGTTTTGAAGCATCTAAATCCCCGAGGCCTGGTCACCTCTCCTCGGATAGTATGATGGGGTGGGTGGGTAGAGCAGAGACGGAGAAGGATAATATGAAGTTGCTGGCAATTGGTGGTTAAGAAAGCTTCGGGTCGTCTAAAAGTGCCGATGAACAACATACTGCGCGCGTGGTTTGTTGTATTAATCGCTTGAAAAACGAACATGGGAAAGCTGGCAGCCCAGGAGTCTCGAGCTTAGAAGAAGTGCTGGGAGGACTGCGAATCGCAACATGGAACTGAGAAAGTCAACTGGGGCTTTGCCCGATTCACTGATCCTAGGTCCGAAGAACAAAACCAAGTCGCCCTTCCCGCCCCATCCATCTATCGAGCACCCAAATCCAATCACGCCTTACGCCTCCCCCACGCCCCTTAGCGACTCCCAGCCCCGGCCCCGGCCCCGGCCTCGGCCTCGGCGCGCTTCTTCGCCGCGAGGGCGCCGAGCTTCTCGGCGGCGGCACCGAGGGCACGGACGTCGGCGCCCTGGATGGCGGCCTGGCCGTTGACGGCGACCTGGCGGCCGTCCTTGAAGAAGAGGAAGGTGGGCATGGCGGAGACGCGGTAGGCGCGCGCGACGTCCTGCGCGTGGTCGACGTTGACCTTGGCGAAGGCGAGGAGCGACGGTGATGATGATGATCCACCCGGCGTGCTGCTGTGCTTGGCGGCTAGCGCCGCGTACGTCGGCGCGATCGCCTTGCACGGCGGGCACCAGTCGGCGTAGAAGTCCACGGCCACGTACGTCGTGCTCGCGAAGAGGGCCTGCAGCTCGGCGAGGGAGGCGATGTGGTGGATCTTGTCGTCCGTGGCCATTTTACTTGAATGTGTTGCTTTCTATCTTCTTGGTTGGTGGGGGAAGAAGTTTGGGAGGAAGTAGAGTAGATATAGTTATAGTTTGTCTTTCCACTTTATATACCGTTGTACGTGAGTGAGGTTTGGTTAATGGCTGACTGGTTGGCCGGCTAACTGATGATCTCGTACAGGTATTCCACGTCAAGTAGTATCAAGAAGGTGCATGTGCATGTGCATGCTGGGTCAAGCATCGGCTTCAATGTGGTCATTAAATAGATCTTTAGGCTACAAGGGATGTTCGACCATGATTTCGGCCATGATCGATGGGGTTCTTGGAATGCTGCAATGGGGTGGCACCGATGATTAATCAGGCACTTCGACCAGTTAATTGCAACTAGTAAGTAATACTGAATGTGGCTGTGAGGAACACGCAAGCCACATGGTCTTATTTCGATCTAATCTTACGTTATCCCTCGATGGCTCCAATGATTTCCAATTGTGATTTGTCCTTTGGCACGGCCCCTTATTATTGGGCAAGTACCTACTTACAATGCCTCGAGTTCAACTTTTTGAACACTCTTAGGATTTAAGATGATGCATATTCATATCTCGTTAACGCTGCATACCTACATAAGTAGGTACTTGGCTAGGGACTCGAGCATGATGAGTCCGAACTAAACGCATGGCCATTACCGGTAGAGAAGAAAGAGAAGAACCACCGAGTTCCCGCATCACGATCGAGCCGTGCCCCCGTTCCCCGAGCCTGGGCGGCCCACGCACCTAGCTAGATAGAGGTACCTTTACCTGTACCTTTCCAATCAGTTGTAGTGGATGCCGCCGTCGACGATCGGGGTCTGGCCCGTGATGTAGTCGCTGTCGGGGCTGGCGAGGAAGCTGACGAGGCGGGCGACGTCGTCGGCGACGCTGACGCGGCCGAGGGCGGTCATGGTGCGGACGGAGGTGGCGCGGACCTCGCCGCGGCGGCGGCCGGTCTGCTCGGCGATGCGCGCGTCGATCAGGTCCCACATGTCGGTGCCGACGATGCCGGGGGCGAACGAGTTGACGGTGATGCCGCGCGGCGCCAGCTCCGCCGCGTACGCGTGCGTCAGGCCCCGCACCGCCCACTTGGTCGCGCTGTAGTGGCCCAGCAGCGGGAACGGCTTGTAACCCGCCGTCGATGCCGCCCCGATGATCTTGCCGATCGGCGCGTCCGTCTCCGGCGACCACGGCCCCTTGCCCGAGGCCGTCCGCTGCGCCAGCATCTGCTCCGCCGCCTCCGCGTAGCAGTTGTGCACCCCGAACACGTTCACCCCGAACAGCCGGTTGAACTCCTCTTCCGTCACGTCGAGCACGCCCTTCACGATGGCGATGCCTGCGTTTGCGATCCTGGGAATGGGGGGAAGAAAAGATTGTGAACAGCGTTAGCTTGGCTCCTTTGGAAACAAAAAGGATGGCTTCGGCATGATAGGGGTTGATGATTGGAGTTCAATGTGGCATTTCTGAACTGGAGAATACCAGCTATGAACTGGGGCGGGGGGGGGGGGGGCGGCGACGTACATGGTATCTAATGGCCCCAGTGTCTTCACGCTGGTTTCGACCATTTGCTTGACCTGGTCCCGCTTTGTGACGTCTGCGATGGCCAGGCACGCTTTCCGTCCTATGCTTTGGATCTCTGCCACGGTTTCTTCGCAGCCCTTCTCGTTGGCGGGGATGTCGTTAACGCACACGTTATAGCCATCCAATGCCAGTCGGATGGCGATGGCCTTCCCAATGCCCCGAGCCGAACCAGTCACGATGGCGTGTCGCCCCTCTACCGATTGTCGTCCCTTTATTGATGGGCCAGCAGATGAAGAGTAGCAAGCTCCGAGCTTGGCTATCAGATGCTTGTTGCTAGGGGTTGTAGAGGCAACCAACGACGACGAGCCTGGCAAGGTGCGCCATCGTGCTGCCGTCGCCGTCCTCGTGAGTGTCTGTGCAATGAGCTTCATACCGACTGGGTTTCTGTGGAAGTTTGGGTAGTTAGACAGTCAGTGTGTGCTCCTTCGAACTAGGCTTCGGAAACATGGATAACCCTTTTATATGCCGTCCCTTTCCCCGCATCTTCAGACTAAAACCCGTGGGGTAACAGTGGAGGGTGCACCGTGCTGCATCGAAAGTTGCATGCATACGATGTAGGTTTGGTGTGACTTGCTTTCTCCCCATGTTGTTCTGCCATTGGCTTCAATTGCCATGTTACAAAGATGCAGGTCAACCTTTCCTCGACCTTGAGGAAGACCTGCCTTTTCCATTCAACCGCAGAAAGAGCTCTTGAGCATTGATCAAACCATCCCACATAGCTCTTGTATAGTTATATAATTGCGCAGTGTGGTTGAGAAGAGACATCTCATAGCTCGGTCTCATGGCTCGGGTTCCTATATTCCATTCCCCCGAGGTCATTATGTGAGCCTCTATCGGGTCAATTGAGACCTTTAATTCGATAGTGCGGATACTGGGTCCATAACTTGGAGATACCATGTCGCCCGCGTGTGACGATCAAACGCGAGACTCGTATCCATTGCTATTACTATAGCGTCCGATCTCGGCCCATACTGGGCAGTGGTCACTCGGCCCTCTGTCCCTCGGGTTATCACAGATCCCAGCCGCCACAATGGAACCAGACAATGCCCTCGACGCGATGATCAGGTCAACGCGGTCGCAGCTCGTGCCCCATGGTCGGTTTCTTGGATAGTAGCTGTACCTTCGCTCGGAGCCATGCAGGTGTCGAAAGGTGTCGATGCCATCAAGACCCTGGATGGTGTCTTCTTTCTTTGCCGTTACGTCGTCATCCTGAAGATGTGGATATGCGGCCACCGAGTGCGTATTCCTGATGGATGCCTTGGTGAAGAACTTCGCGTTGAAGTCTGCACGGTTGAGCACGTGCTGATGTGGATAGGTCCGCAAATCCGGGTGTCCATCCAGTTCGTCGCGGGCTACATTGAGGTCGCCGGCGATGATGAGCTGGAACCCTCGGCGCTGTAGGGCATGGGCTTCTCGAAGGAGTTCCATGTGAACGGCTAGTTTGCGGTCATGACGCGTGCCCGCACCGGCGCCCGTGTACGTATTGTAGTAATCGTTGCTCGTCCCGTTGACAGCGTAAATGTTGATGATGGCAAGCGTGGTGGTAACGGGTTCCGCGCTACTGCTCGGGTCTTCAGCGTTGGGCCCCTCGTGACTTACCAAAGAAGCCGACGTCGCGGGATCTGTGGTCAATATCAATGGGAAAGAGACTTCCCGCGTCTCGATGACCTGGACACGGCCTTCTCGGTCCCATGCGACATCCCTGATAGACTGGACATATCGATCCATGAAGTCTTTGCGGACGATAGCTGCTACACCATACAATTTCCCGCCGAAGCCTTTGGCATTGCGCGGATCTGCGGGTAAATTGAACCAAACATCATACTCGGGCCCTCCATCTTCAAGTCGTGTGTTGCAGTCTTTCTCGTTCTCGGGCTTCAATTCGCTACCGCGGTTGTGGACATCCCTTCGGCCTCGGTGGTCGACGCGAGCTGATCCGCTGACATGATTGACAGCAGCTCTGACGGTGGCCAACGTCTTCGTATCACCGGGTTTGATCTTCACTTCCTGTAGAAATAGGACGTGAGGCCATCGATACCTTCGCAACGCCAGACGCAGCGAGGCCTTTCCTTGTGTTGCAGGATCTTCTGTTCCGGTTGAACTAATATCAAGTTCATCATTTTCGCTGTCGGAAGTGACGTCATCAACACCATCGCTACCCCTCGGTCGCTTTTTACCCGAATCTGGGGATGGGCGGAGGAAACCCCTGATGGACTTCTGCTGATAGTCCTCAAGGAACGGCGCAATTCCGTTGATGTTCCAGGAGAAGATGCGTAGCGTGCCAGGGGTCCAAATACGATTAAGGGGTTGTGCTGATTGCCCCTGATGTGTAGATGCAAGAGCTGAGGTCCGCCTCCGCTTAAGGGGGGGGGGGGGGGGCGATACGCGCCCGGTCAACTTCATCCCGCTCT
This sequence comes from Diatrype stigma, assembly GCA_022225965.2. NCBI lineage: Eukaryota > Fungi > Ascomycota > Sordariomycetes > Xylariales > Diatrypaceae > Diatrype > Diatrype stigma. Next base: position 222,889 of record JAKJXP020000059.1, read on the forward strand.
TCATCAGATCAGATAGGAAGCACCAGTTGGATTAAGGTGAGAACAAGGTCATGTCTATTCTCATACCCAGGATTGGATCCTCCTTCGCGTTTGGTTTCCTGAGCATTATATCGATTTCGTCATACCCAGGATAAGCGCAGGGGTCTAGGCCGTCTAAGGGCTGAGGTCTATGGATGAAGCGGCTTTCAATACTCACCAATGGGATGAAAGTTTAACGCAGCGACAACAGATGATATTGCATATTGGTTACTAACTATGATCTTGGTTATGATCGACAAGATTCTCCAATGTAGTAGGTATGGATGGACTTGTACCGCCCTTCTACTTGATAATTATATATCGGGGTCCTTGCTCAAACATTATGTGTTGAGAGAACCCGGAAACGTTCCTCACGACTTGTAGGCTTCGACAAAATGATATCCCTAGTCAGAGGAATACATAGGATTGCATATGGCCATGGACCGGGATGGACCGCTAGTTAAACCTATGTTCTAACCCTGGGCCTCTACTTCGCTTTGGTGAACTGAACCATCAGTGTTGGCATCGTCCAGAGCTGAAGCAGTTTGCTACTTTCCAGCCAGTCGACTTCTTCCGTCAAGGCCCAGTCATAGGAGTAAACCATCTTGGCGAGAATGATGCGCATTTCCATATACGCAAGATTGACACCGATGCACATCCGAGGTCCGATGGAGAACGGCACCGTGTAAGGCCTATTGCTGCCGAGCCAACGCAAAGGGTCGAACTTCTCGGGCCTTTCTATGAGGCGTCTATCCCGATGGATGGACCAGACATCTGCCGAGACGTATACACCTTTCGGTACGTAGATGCCATCGACTGTCTCGCCCGGGCTTATTCGCGGCGGTCCCACCGGTGAGGGCGGCATGATCCGCATTGTCTCCTCAAGCACCGCATTGAGGTAGCTCAGCTGCGAGACAGACTCACTAGTAATATCCTCGTACTTTGCGAAGGATCCACGGACCTCATGTTGTAGACGCTCCAGGCAGTGAGCATTAACAGGGTTTCCTAGGAACCACAGAGCAGTCGCAAGAGTTTGTGCGCTAGTCGCGGCACCAGCCGTGATAAAGACGTTGGCTTGGTTTGCCAACTGATTCTCGTCATTGTACCCTGTCTTCAGAGCATGGGCGAAGAAATCCTCGATGCCATGAGACTCGCCCATCTGGATACGCTGGTTGGTCTTCTCCAGTGTCAGCGCCCGGTGCTGCGTGACACATCTGACTGCCTCTTTTGCCGTCTTTGAAAGACTCGGAGCCCAGCGCAGAAGAGGCCCGATGAAAGCGAGGCGTTTTCGGAGATTGAAGATACTCCCACCGTAGGTAGAACCATGGAGGAGGGTGACCCAGTAATGCGACTTGGCATCCCGTATGGCGTTAAAAGATTCCCCGAAAGTGAGCTCGCCTGAGGTTGGTTGCTGTTAGTCGGTGCTGGAGAAGCGAGAGACGGTCCCAGAGCACATACCAATGATATCGAAAGTCAGCCACTCAAACCATAGAGACATGTTGAGGCTCTGGTGTGGAGATACACCCAACCGATCTAGTTGAGAAATGAACAGATCCACGTGTTTATGTATTATATGCTCCTGGGAGCGCAAGGCCGATGCGCGGAACGCGGGAGCGAACAACTTGTACTGCTTAGCATGCTCTTCCGGATTCATCTCGAACGCGATGTTGGATATGCCGATATCGTAAAACCGATCGGACTTCGAAAAGAGCTTCCGGGACTTGGACGGAGGCCCATAGATATCCTTGAATGACTGCGGCGTGGCAAAGGAGAGTTCGTTCGGAGCAATCCGAATAACGTCACCTACGCCAATCGCACATTCGTCAGCCATGATGCGACCATTACTTACTCGATGGAGTGCATTGGATACCGTATTTTTGATGGGCTTCACTTATGAACTTGTGCCACCTTCCTGAGGTCCATGCCCAAGCATACCAAATCTATTAACCCCTTAGCACAGATCGTTTCCGGCATGGTAGTTATTCTCACCTCAGAAATTGCTGCCAGCTTTGGGCCAGGGTACTTGGCCATTGGATGGAACCAGAAAAGGTAGACATATTTTGCCAGCCGTGCCACCACCGTCTTGATAAAATGTCAGCAAAAATACAGCAAGGATCGAGATGGAATGCCAGTTAAGAATCCTTACAACAGCTATCACGGCATACCCCAGGGCGTACAAAGATAGACCGAACATAATGGCTTCTTGGTGGTACAGACTCAATCAGAACTGTGTAAGCTCTGCATAGAGTGAGAAGTTGGCACGATCACGATTTGCAACAGTAGTTTGCGAGGTTGACACTTTGAAAAGCAAAAACCGCAACGACCATACCACATTAAATCAACATCGGCGAGAACGATCTTCTGCGCACACCCCCCGCATGCAGGCAGGACCAACACCGGATAAGGCCAGGGTGCCACGCACAATGCAACCTGATACATAGTTCCTAGAAGGCTCATTGTCCATAACTGGTAGCAAGTATATTCCCTGACCCGTCGTTTTCATGTTGCAGTTCCTACGAGAGTTCCACATATATAGGACCACTTTAACATTTACCCCTGAAGTCTCCAAGACGCTCCTTCGAGCAGCCAGAAAGTGAGCTGAACATGCCAAGGCTTGACCTTTTGCATATTCCATGCCGACCCCGTAGCTCAGGATACGACAATAAATTAGAGTCAATGAAGTGGATTGCCATCGATCTTTTACTTCAGGTTTTATTACTGTGCATCGGGATGGCGTTGCCGTTATCGAATCTCACCTGCATATCATTAGAGGTCGGCCCGGAGAGCATCCTTGTAGGATAACTGGTCCCGGGTAGAAGATTATAGTCCGATGACCAGCCATAACAGCCTCGGAGAGGTACGGAGTTAGTTAGTAACCCGTTCGCCCATGCAGTAGTCTATGATGTGATAGGCTCTATCATACCTAATCAGAGCCTCCTACTCAAACAACAAGTGGAGTCTGTAATGTGATATTTCGAGTGTTTGTAGATGCCACTTATGGAATCCCGCTTCTGTCGTCCCTGGGGCCTGGCACTGGTATGACTTCCGAGCAATCATAACCAATCACAATTGTCGCGTTGCGCACTGCCATAGATGATTGACATTGGAGCTAGCTTTTCCGGGGAAGCTCGGAAGCCGCGGTCATGCTAACAACCCCTGGTAGACTGTCAGATACGTTACATACTTCGTACCATGTTGCCTGCCGCCCCGTCATACAGCATTTAGATCCCGCGGTGGAACCGTCGATCCGGCTCGACTAGGCGTTGAAGGTGGCTGTTTCATCTCAACATGATATCAACCCTCGTTTCTTTGTTCTAGGAAGCATAACCAAGATTCTGTCAAGTGTTGAAAGGTTTACGCTGCCATCAAGGCGAAGGCGAATCTGCTTCATAGTCATTGATACCTCAGGGGCACATGGACCATTGGTCATGGATGCATGCACTAAATCACACTGACCGGGGTGAACTTCTGCAGGTTGGTTATAACATTCTTTGTTGGTTGCTGGAACATTTGCGGATCCATGGACCCATGCAAGCCACCCCCTGTTCGAAATCCTGTAGGTCCAATACATGGGTCGCTTGGAGATGTAGGTAGTGAGCTATCATATGGTTTCGAGCTAGGATAGCGGATGTGTATGCTGTTTGTATCATGCCGAATCAAAGGGCATAATTAGTGATGATGGTTTTAGGTACAGCATCGAATTGCACAGCGAATGTTTATTTGAAAGTTGCCATTTGATTGGGAGGAGGTAGCACCGACAAGCTAGATTCTATAGAGCACATCACCCCTGGCTAGCTATAGAATACAACGGTGCAATTAGACACCTGCTGGATCTGGAGAACGTGGAACATCATGAAATAGGGCTACATGAACCAAAGATCCCTTGTTACCGTATAACTGAACATCGAAGTGTATTCCTTGGGATTGTTGTATCCGCTTAAAACCCCTAGAAAAGGCAGAAAAAGAAATCGTACATGGGCTTCTAAGGTTTCATGTAATTATGTAGCAATGCTCGCCACCATGTTGCATCAACAGCATAAATGGCACCGGGGAACATTAGCCGAGGTTCCAGAATCCTTGGAAGAGCTTTTTTTACCAATCAGGGACAAAGATAGATCGGTTGATCCGTTGAAGTCGATTGATTGCCATGAAATCTTCGATGCCTAGCTGTCACTATTTACCTTTTCATCGGAACTGAAACCCAACCCAATGATGGATTTAACGAAGATGACTTCCTGCGCGCTCGCATCGCACTCGTTAAGTCGGTGTTAATTATGCTCTAGATCTGCTCATACTCTGCCTCCCATCTTTCTATAACGATGGATGCATCTGGCGTCGTATATATGGCGGAGCCTCCAGCAGGCCAAGTCCGGGGAAGTGGTGCAACTCTCCAGCCGGCACTGATAGCATCTGGCATTGCGACCACCATAACAGCACTGTTCATCGTGTCGTTGAGACTTTTCACGAGAACCAGGATAGTCCGGCATGGCCTCCATATTGATGATCGTAAGTCAAGAGAGCCGGACACTAATCCCATTCGATAGCACTAACATGAGGAACAACAGTTCTTGTTGTTATTGCAATGGCCTTCTTTTTGATCATGTTGGGAGTAAACACCCCACGTAAGTCTACTTTAGGATTCTTCCTCGACGGCTCTCTAACCGTAACTTACCATAGTCCGGAGAAGTGGCGTCGGTCTTCACATGTGGGATGTCACTTTTCAGCAGTATAATCCAGGCCTTGGGATAGTGAGTGTGCTCGGGCAAATCATGTCTTTGTTTCTAGGGCACCTTGCACTCTAACACTTCTACATCAGTGGACTCTCGTTACGACCTCCGTCTACTGTCTCAGTATCACATTCTCGAAACTGTCTATCTTAACACTTTATCTGCGGCTCTCTCCTAAGCCGTACTTCCGGAAGATAGTCCATATACTGGTCGGGCTCACAGCAAGCTACTCCATTGCATACGTCTTCGCAATGGTATTCCGATGCAAACCAGTTGCTGCCGCCTGGGATGTTTCGATTCCGAATCCTAAGTGTTCCAACATGTTAACAGTCATGATGGTTCTGAGTATAGCCAACATTATCATGGATGTTATTATCCTCACATTGCCTATTCCTGTACGTGTTTCCAAGTTAGATACGTCTTGTTATATCTTTGCTATCGGTCAAACAGTACAATGAAAGGCTACTAAAACTTCTCAGGTCGTACTGCCTCTGCAAATGAGAAAGATGAAGAAAGCCTCAATTATACTTTTATTTGCTACGGGTGGCTTGTAAGTGTCCCAAAGCTAAGTTGGTTGGTTGGACAGATGCCCCTGAAACTAACATCGACCCCTTTTCTCCTAGCGTGTGCGCCATAGCGATCAAGCGAACCGTCCAAATGTGGGGTGTCTTGCTAGTCCCTAAGGACTATACGTGGGACATCGTCGAGCAGTTCCACTGGTCGTATCTTGAAGTCAACATCGGTATCCTTTGCGCCTCTGTACCTGCCCTCCAGCCGTTCGTGAAGCAGTACCTCGGCTCTGTCTTCGGCAGCCAGCCCCGAAGCTCTAGGGGCCTCTCCGACCAACAGCCTCAGCCCTACTCCACTGCTATCGGCCGGAACGCAGAACGTCGCGAGGCGAAGCTGCAGGGCTACGAGCTTGATTCGCGGGACGACAGGTCCGAGGACGACCCTTTCAAGCCAGGGGCAGCGATTAAGGTGGAGGAGCTCCGACAGACCTGGCGTCGCGATGGAGCACAGCATGCGACCGCGATCACATCAGAGAGGCATGGCAGCGACCACCTGGAATCCCAGAGCGAGGCATCGTTTGGTATGCGATTTCGTGAGGCCAGCCCACAAGGGATAGCAGTAAGGACAGAAAGATCGGTGAAGTACAGCTCATGAGAGAGAACATGAAGTGTTAGAATGCACCCAAATGGGGGCGTTCTGGGGGAAGAGTAATGGCTATGTAACAAATGACATGTAACTCGCCATGGAAAGTGTCCTTTTGTTACACATAGCTTTTGTCGATGACGCATGCAAAGATCGCCTGGGAAAAGGAAGGTTCGGGTACTAAGGTACCCTGTCCGTTTTATGCGGAACGGTTCTGTCAGCAGCTTTGCGTCCGAGTGATCGAACAGCTGCTAGGTAGGAGAAAGGGGGAAAATAATATATTTCCCGACCCTATTGGGGCTATAGGGGAGTAAGCGGCCTCTGTGATATAGCCGTAGAACTTTCCATTAGTAAGTAACAAAGTCCAAGTGGGGCCCCTACCGCCCCTATTTCTACGTTATCCCCCTATAGCTTCTTTTCTTATCACCGTTGTTTCTTCTTTCGAATCGGGCTCCCAAGTCAAGTTTCATCACCGCCTTACATCGATGGCAGGACTATTCCGGATAGAATTGCCCGTGTCATGTAGATTCTCAACGATCAACCTCCAGAACTGCCCAGTGTTGCCTGTGATCCTCGTTACATTTTGCCCGCGCTACCTTGGCCTCGTCACCCAGGCTTCTACTTTGGACTAGACAGCCTCAATGGAAGCTGGTTACCTATAGTCTGTGAGTTTACAATATGGATTCCTTAGGCGACTGGTAAATGCTAGGATTGTCTCACCCCCCAGTTCACACCATGTCGGCAAGAGATTGGAATGATACCCTACTTTGACGGCCCGTACGTTGACGCCCAAGCATCGTATGTGGGGGACAGCATGATCTCTTGCATATGTCGCCTCCTTATACCTACATTGCCCCCGTCGAAGATGGGCAACACCATGGCGTTGTTGAGAAGATCAGCGAACGGCTGGCTCTTATCGTACGCCGAACTAAGTAAAATCCCAATGTTAGTAAGTATATGGGCATAACTCTCCATCAGTTCCCAATGTTTTTGGATCTTACACTCCCACAGCGTTGATAGCGTCGGTGACAGCTTTCACGGCCGCATCGCTGCAGTAGATCTTAGCCGCCAGCGCGAGCTCCCGGCGCGCGCTGTAGTCGCCGGGTCCGTGCTGCATCGCGTGCGCGGCCTTCCACGTCAAGGCGCGGCACGCCTCGGTCTGCATCTTGATGCCCGAAAGCAGATCGGCTACCGCCTGCCGCTCGAGCAGCGGCACGGCGCCGCGGCGGTCGTCCCCTTTCGCGAAGGCCAGGGCGGCGTCGAAGGCCGCGCGCATGATGCCGACGCTCATGGCGCCCACGAGCGTGGCGGTGCTGTCGAAGGAGGCATTAACGATGGCGGCGCCTTCACCGGGGGCGCAAAGGATGTTTTTCGCGGGCACGCGCACGTTGGTATATCGGATGTGCGGTCCCGAGACTGAAACATGCCCCATCGTTTCCACGTGTCGGACCACCTGGAACGCTTCCGGTCCGTTCCGGTCTAGGTCTTCGCGGGTCACGATCAGAACCATGATGCTATCCTTCGGGTCGGCCTGGCTGCTGGAAGGGTTGGTGACGTCTCGGCAGACGACGCAGGCTAGGTCGGCGCCTTTGAAGTCCCACCCCGCGCTGCTCGTAGCCCAGATCTTCTCCCCGTTCAGGATCCACTCGTCGCCTTCTCTGCGCGCTGTGGTGCCCAGGCCTTTGCCCCCCTTTTCCAACCAATTCGCTACGCCGCCCGGCTCGCTGAAGACGAGCGATGCGATGGGGGAGCCGGTGCCGGAGAGAAACGGTGCCAGGAACTCTTTCGTTTCGGGCTTTTGGAGGAGATTCAAGGGTGTGACACCTAGCGCTGTCCCGAAGATGGTCAACGCCGCAGATGGCTCTACAGCGTAGCATTCCTCGACCAGGATAGCGGCCTCGATCAGCGAGCCGCCTGAACCGCCCAAGCCGGGAGAAATCTGGCCTTTGATCATCCCGCCTACAACAGCAGCTTCGTACGCAGGACGGGTAGCCTGGAACTGCTGTGTAGGGCTAACAGACTGGGCCATGTATACGGAGCGTGCGGGCTTAAGAACATTCGCTGCGAAGGACGCGGCAGCCTCCCGTGCACTGGCCTCTGAGGCGCTGAGGTGGAAGTCTATCGGCATCGTGGTAGGCGTGAGGAACAGTAAGCAAGCTGGGGACACCGGTTCTAGGTTCTGGAACTATAGACGCTTTAAAAAGTTGAGGCAGTTACTGATTGCTGCAGCTATGTAGTGGTAGGTAAATATGAATGGGTCAGTAGTGGAAAGACAGGATAGAAGATGCACAACTAGAGTTCACCTGCAAAAGCCCCCTCCAGGTTTTGATATACAGGCGATCTGTATAGATAGCTGAGGTACATCATTGCATGGCAGGGTGAAATCAAGGCTTACTGCCCTAAAAATAGTCATTACACACCCAACCTTTCGTCACCATATTCACACTAAAAATTACATAGGCTTACTGACGTTTAGAGACAAGTCTATCACGGCCCATTGGAAGTAATCAATGCGACCAAGCGCTTATCCATCTCGACGGTCTGGCTCACAACCTTCCCCTACCCCCTCTTTTTGAGGACCAATCCTCAGGAGTAGGGTGCATGAGGGGCAGAGAAATGAGGCACAGAGGAAAGGATTGAAAAAAGACGGGCACAAGTCGCCGACGGGTTGAATAATGACGTGATATTATGGCTAGCTATATATTCTATACCAAGTATAAGATAGGAGTTCCTAAGTAGGCCTCAGTGAATGAAGTCTACAGCCTAGAGTCCAGCTACAAATACTTAAGCCAAACCATACGCGGTTCCAATGCTGAGAGTAGAATGATGATGGTAAGCCCCTGTAGTGAGGAAGGTGCTTCATTGTAATCGGATGCTTGGCTAACTGCTTACCTGTTGGTATGATGGTTCGGTATTTTCCGGTGTATACCTATATCCCACAGCAGAATAGGTGTGATAAGGGAGATGAATCCGAAAATCTTGCTATACTTTAGATGAGTTACGCGTCATCTACGTCGTACTTCCCCGGACATCGGAGTGTGGGAATTACGCCCCCCCTTGTTCATCACCCAAGAATAATATGACCACTGGCTAAACTTGCTCGAAACTAGCCAAAGGCAGAAATACCAAGTTGCCAAACAATACAAACAACTAACTGGCCGAGGCATGTTTCGTGTAACACATGTAGACATGTACGAAAGATTGTTACTGTATCAACGCAGTGTTGCGCCACGCGGTTGTAAGCCTGACTCTAGGCTAATCAGCAACCATGCAACCCTCTTATACGTAAGATACATGCCCTGACCTACCTTGTAGTTGCAAAATAGTCAATGTGGTCAAATTAAGTCAACTTTGCTGAGGAGTTATTGGGTCGGAAGACTACCTATTGGCTAACTGCTGGACAATAACAATCTGACCCCCTAGAAATACAGCTGTTCATCCAGATCCTCAAACTGCTGCCTTTGACCTTGAGACTAGCATATGCTACAAGGGTTTCATTGCTTCCTTTACGCTGACACTTACATCAGTCGTTAGAACAGACTTCCCAGCGGAAGAGTGGAATATGTTTGCCAGAAACACTATGAAACTGGACGAACTCGTCATTCACCCATTTCCCACAACCCCCTTTCCCCCGCTCACCAGTTGGTCAATATAAGTAGGTATGCACCAGCGTAGTAAGGAACTTCATAGGCACTTGGTACACGCAAAAAGAACACTTGTCATGTGATATAGTAATGATGATCTGGAATATAGAGGTTCCCATGCAGAGGACGCCGGAGTTTGCAATGATCGACGGTTTTAGGAACTAGCTGTTGGTACTGGACTCTACGTGCCCTTACTTGCATCGCAGGGTGGGGGCGCATTCCATATTACTTAAAATGCGGGCAACTCTGAGCCCCGTGTTACTTAACTACTTTCCCTGTCCTTCACCAACTTAGAGTTTAAGAAATTCAATGTAGCTAGATACTGATTATATACCTCCAGGTACATTGCTGGTAACTTTGCACGAACTAGAAGTACTTTTGAACTGGCAAGTACCACTAGTATGGATTCCCATCCCATCCTCCAGAGGTGGTTCCCATGGACGACGTGGCCATGGATATTCAACGCGCCAATGTTCTCCGTAACAAACGGCAAGATAGCCGCCGGAGTGACAAAGGCGGGCGGAATCGGTACGTTCTTCAACCCTACCTATATGTGATGTGTAAGAGACATGGAGGGGGCTGCTATTGCTAATGCCGTGTTCGACTCCTGATATAGGAATGGTGCCAGCTGGGATTGACCCGCGCCCGGGCTCTCCTCACATAGCTGCACTGGATGAACACTTGGCAGTTGCTGGGGAGCTTCTTCATCACGACTATTCTTCTCCCCAGAAGAAAGCCTTGCCCGTCGGGGTTGGCTACACCACCATGCTTGCCACCGCCGAGATCTACCAGCAAAGTGCCGTACCGCTGCTCGTCAAGCACCGGCCCGCCTTCGTCTGGCTCTTCGGGTCCGATCCATCGTCGTACGGGGAGATAATCGCACTGTTCCACTCTGTTGGCAAGGACTGGGATATAAAGGTGTTCGCTCAGGTAGGTACGGTCCAAGCAGCGCTACAGGTCGCCCGAGCTGGCGTGGACGATGTGGTGGCCCAGGGGAGTGATGCTGGTGGCCACCTGTAGGCGCAGGCTGCTAGTATCATGACGTTGGTGCCAGAAGTCACCGAGGCACTCCAAGGGGAAGAGGGGCTTAGGGAGCGTGAAATCCCAGTCATCGCTGCTGGTGGGATCGTTAATGGCAAAGGCGTTGCTGCCGCTATGGCCCTGGGTGCTAGCGGAATAACTATGGGTACAAAAGTAAGTCCTCCAGGTTGCTATATTCTGTCAGCAAGGCAACCCTCCACTTCCTCGTCAATCCGCCCCGAAAATCTAATCGGAAAAGTAGTTTATCACTTGCCCCGAGTCTGATGCCGTGCCTTACGTTCGCAAAGCCATCATGGGTGCCAAAGACGGCGGTGCGACAACCAAAGCGTCAGTACTATTGCCCCCCCCCCCTTTCTCTTCTCCGGCTAAATATAAAGGTATACCCATAACAGGTCCCCCATGCATGATACGATTATGGGCTTTCCATCCTACCCTAGCATGTACTCTGGTAGAGCAATTTCTCACAGGGGCATTGAAAAACTGGAAAAGGGGGTATCAGTCGAAGATGTTACAGCCGCGTTTCAAAAGGCCAAACAAGAGGATGATAAGTCACGCTTAATAACCTTTGCGTATGTATCCAAACCGTACATACCTTGCTATGGTGAGGCTAATTCTTGATAGGGGAATCGGGGTGGGCCTCATAGCCTCTGCGATCCCGGCTGGAAAGATCGTCCAGAAAGTGAGAGCCCAGGCACTGAAAGACATAGAAAAGCTAAAGTCGACGTCTAATGTCTCCCATCCTTAGTCGGCAGCTAACCAACGATATTCACCACACACACACATATATATAAACAAGGCAACTAAACCAAAATTTCAAAGAACAATGTCTTACGCCCATTGATAGGAGACGCAAGTCTCAAGAAGTACTACTCGTGCAGTTTATCTGAAGGAGGTCGTCGTCGAGGTTTCGACACTCGTAAACAGGGGGCTCGCCGCTTGGAACGTTGACCGCGATGTCCTCGACTCGAATATTGCTACATCGCTACACCGGCCAGAAACTCCAATATCAACATTGGTTCACCTATGTGACTTGAGTTATCAATAGGGTCAGAGAGGATGAACTTACGTCTGGGGCGCTGCAGACTAGGGAGCCCGCCTGAGGATCTAGTTTGGTGGACACCACCCCGTCGAAATTCCGCATGGTTATGTCCTCGATCGTGAGATTGGCCTAGAGTCATCATCACATGATGACGGGTCGGTCAGCGGCTAACTTCTCCACCGGGATGATGGCATGGAGCGACTCACGGGAAATTCGGTGCAGAGAGTCTGGTTGTCCTGCCCGTAGCACTGCGTGATCGTGATCGCCCGGTCGTTGTTGTGGTGGTGGAAGACATCGTAGGTCACATTTCGCACATGGCCCAGTCCGCCTCCGCCGTTGAGCAGGTCTTGGAACTTGGACTCGATACCGGGCCAGACCTTGATGCGGGCGCCGTCGCTCGCGTTCGCCATGGTGATGTTGTAGATATAGAGGTTCTCCACTATATCCGTTTCCCCCTTGTATTGGCCAAGAGATCCGATACTGATGCCATGCGAGCCTGTGCAGTCCAGGTTTTGTACCACGACATTGGTACTGTTCGGTTTGAAAGAGACACAGTCTTGTAGGGTAAGTCTAGCAGTCAGAATATGCACCTTGTAACTGAATACAAGCCCTTTAGTTGGCCAACGCTGAGATACGTAGACTTACCATCCGTGTTGATGATGTAAGAATCCTGGATGACAACTCCATCAGATCGGTATGTATCCCAGCCATCCGCGTTTGATATCTTAGTTCCATTTTCGCTCTATGGAGGATTGAAATTAATCTTTGGTAGTAAACAAGATGGTTGCCAGCATTGATTGTCTCTTACCGTGGCTCTCAGGTCCATGTTGCTTATCAGAATATCGGTACTGTTAGCAATGATATTAAACCACTGCAGCGGAAAGTTAGTATCATTCCCTGCTAATGGGCTGACTTTTTGAAGTCCTATAATCAGTTTTATAACTTGGGATAGGCGGGCTCACGTTGGGAGGGTTACGCATGCGCAGATTTGACATTGTGCCTCCCTGGAGACCATCAATGGCAAGCAGCATAGGCCGTAACAACTAGACGGAGAGGGCAATGGTGTTAGTTACTTCGAGTCTCACTGAAAGCCACATGCCGGAATATATCCAAGGCTATAGTCTCACAGTTGAATTGATGTGGGACTCCACCCAGTACGGTTCGCCATGGCCATCTATGACCGACTTGTCATTGGTGAGGTCGCCGTATATGTTGACATCCTCGCCCCCTATCTTCCAGAACGTCGATTGGTTCTGGAAAGCGAACTTGAAGCTGTTTTCCGCCCAGTAGTAGATGTCACTGTCATCGAAGTGAATCTCGCCGGTGATGACGATATCTACATGCTTGAGGAAGGTAAGATCAAGCGGCGAACCAATCAGGTACGACCCGTCGAACACGATGGTGCCGCCATCGTTGCATTGGTCGAACGCGTCCAGGATCTGAGGCGCATCGTCGCGCTTCTCCTCCGAGCCCGGCGAAACGTAGCAGTAGCGGTCTTCGCTCCTCGGTGGAGAGAAAGGGATGGCTCTACCGGCGTCGAACGGGCTAGGCCGGATATCTGGTCGCGCAGGGGGTCCAACGGAGCGTTTAGCTGAACTTGGGGCTAGGAAGGAGAGAAGGCCCGCCAGCGTGCTGACTACCGTGTTTAACCTCATCTTCGTTCGTAAGATGGTAGATGGTAGTGTGACGGTGGAACCCTTGTCAGCTTCTCTCAAGGCAAAACTTCTTCCATTTGTACCCAAGTAAACCTTTCCGTTATATATATGCCGTGGAGCCCCAAGTGAAGGACCAGAACTATTCTGCTACTGCCCCTGCTATAGGTGGATGATTTGTGGGGGCCTTCGATCTGCAGATATATTCCCCACGAGTCGGCTGAAAGCCCTGCGATCATCAGGAACACAATGAACTTTATCCCACCTTATAGCTGCAAGTCATTTCGCGTTTCGCGTCATAGTTGTAAGTTTGGAGATAAGTGACAAGGGGAACAGTGAATAAGCAGGATATGTAGTTCACGCCAAGAACTGGGGCAGCTCGCCTCCCCCAAATGACCCCATCGCGCGGGATTGCAGCGGCCGGGTGGAACCCACTGTTGATATATATATATCCTTTGAGCTACCCCTTATCGCATCCCTATACAATGGACTATTGCGAGGAGTTCTATTCGGTTCCCTTCCTATAGACAGTATGGTCCGGATCGAAGAGAAGATTCCATCCCATACCTCTTAGTAGGGCACCGCCCTATAAGAAGACAATAGGGGGACATCCTAAGCTTCACCTTGGGTCATGATTGGAAGGAAATATGAGACTGTCTATATTTGTATATTGCCAAACGTCACTATGATATGCCTAGAGTGTATGATAAGTTGTGTGATTGTGAACCTTAGAATTGCAAGCACTTGACGAGTTCCTCGAACAAGCGTGTAGGGACATAGTCAGGGGCTCCTCTCAAGGGCACCGAGGGGGAGGAGCCCCTATTTTATTTATCTCTTTATTTATTCAAACCTAGGGCGCCGGTGGACGGCTAGTCTACGTAGTACCTAGCAGCCTAGGTAGTGCTATCCTTATCACATAATCCCATGATATCTTGACCTCAATCTTTCCTGGTGATATCGCACGCTGGATTCACCGGTGACATGGTATTTGATGATCGCCAAATCTCCTTTGTTGCTTTGTATGAACTTAGGGCAAGGCTCCCGTGATGACTGGGTGCAGGTAAAAGGACAATATTTATCATGGTTTAGCAATGTCGAAGACTTCCATTCCTAAATAACCCTGCTAGTGTCATCTTCCGCGCTTTACCACTGGATGGTGCTCTTTGGATCAGGTCTGATGAAGCCGAAGGGTCGGTCCTTTGAACTGTATGTATGTACAATATTAGAAGTGTTAGATGTATGTACAATCAGCCGCTGACTGGGAAGTTGGGGGCTAAATGCAGCTACAGACATGTGGTCCTGATCGGCGATTTCTAGTGGTCGAATCGGAATTTCGGCAATGTAATTGGCTGGAGCAGAACAAAGACGGAGTTATCGGTCAGCTTGGAACCGTCGCCGTCGCCGTCACTGTTTCCTTTGCTACCTACGAAGTAAGTAACTGCCTTAACCTGCCTTAACCTGCCTTAACCTGTCTTAACTGCCAAGGTTCCAGCGCTATCAGTGGAAAGGAGTGGGTCCCGGTTCCCGCCTTCACCCGACTGCCCGACCACGACTACGTAGTAGTACGCAGGTACTTCCGGATTCTGTAAAAATTGTCACAATCTGGTCTGGTCTTTCTGGCCCTTTTCTTGTCTCTTTTTTCAACCCATCCGTAAAAAGCCTCAGCGCACTATAACCACCTCAACCTTACACGAACGGAAAAGCCAATTGAGCTTCCGCGTCTCTTCGTCCCCAAGAAGATCTTAGGCAGATTCTCTTCTTCCTCTCTCCACTCACTTCTTTTCCTCATCGCACCTCAGATCTACTTCTGTCGTCGCAATGGCCTCCGAAGCTAAGAACAAGGTCGATGCCGCCTCTCGCGTGGCCGCCGCCAACGCTCCTGGCCAGCTCAGCGGTTTCTCGCTCTACTCCAGATTCGCCCTTGCCGGTGCTATCTGCTGTTCCGTCACCCACGGCAGTTTGACTCCCGTCGATGTGTACGTTCACCTCCAGTTGCTACATGCTGCTTAGAAATCCAGATTCCGTGCCTTCCATGTTTCCTTGCCGAGCTCATGCCGCTGGCGAGTGGGTGGCCGGATCCCCGATGACCTCGGCATTGGGCTTTGCTGGTGAAAAAAGTGAATCGTTCATCAAAAACTAACAAGCAATGCTCGATACAGCGTCAAGACGAGAATCCAGCTCGACCCTGCGACGTACAACAATGGCATGATCGGTGGTTTCCGCAAGGTCATTGCGAACGAGGGTGCCGGCGCTCTCCTGACCGGTGCCGGTCCTACCTTCGCCGGTTACTTCCTCCAGGGTGCTTTCAAGTTCGGCGGTTACGAGTTCTTCAAGCAGCAGTCCATCAACTACTTCGGCGTTGAGAATGCTACCAACTACCGGACCGGTGTCTACCTCGCTTCCGCCGGTGCCGCCGAGTTCTTCGCCGATATTGCCCTCTGCCCTCTCGAGGCCACCCGTATCCGTCTCGTTTCCGAGCCCACGTACGCCAACGGTCTTATCGGCGGTTTCAGCAAGATGCTGAAGTCCGAGGGTATCGGCGCTTTCTACGCTGGTTTCGGCCCTATCCTCTTCAAGCAGTAAGTCAACAGTTCGCCGGTTTCCGTTGTTTGCTCGTTGGGGTATCTTGTGTCTTGTGATGGATGATGGCCTGGCTTACTGAGTATAACTAGGATCCCCTACACGATGTCCAAGTTCGTCGTCTACGAGAAGGTCGCCGAGGCTGTCTACCGCAAGTGGCCCAAGAACACCTTCTCGGACGGCATGCAGACCGTCGTCAACCTGGGCTCCGGTCTGATCGCCGGTTTCGCCGCTGCTATCATCTCCCAGCCCGCCGACACCATGCTGTCCAAGATCAACAAGTCCAAGGGTCTCCCCGGTGAAGGCACCACCAGCCGTCTGATCAAGATTGCCAAGGAGCTGGGTCTTCGTGGCTCCTTCTCCGGCATTGGTGCCCGTCTTGTCATGGTCGGTACCCTGACGGCCGGCCAGTTCGCCATCTATGGCGATATCAAGAAGGCACTTGGCGCTACAGGTAAGAATCTCCGTCCCCTTGATTTCTTTTCAGGGCTTGCACTTGGAGCCTTGGCCTTAAATTGTACCATTTGAATGGTTCATGGTCATGCCCAATTAGAAATATATATGAGCAGCCCCATGAACCTCCCAGATGTATCAAGTACAACCTTTACTGACTGATGGATTTAACAGGTGGCGTTGAGATCGGCAAATAAGCGATTCCTCCCGGATTGCGGAAGGTGGAGGATGTAATAATCGGCAAATGAGACGACAACTTCCCCCTCAATGCATCTAGTCCTCGTTGCATCGCGTTGATTGGGGCATATGTGGAGGAGGGCGATGGTCGTTTATGATACTTTGGGCAGCTTGAGCATTAGATTCCCCAGGCAAAGCTGCTTTTATATGATCGTTTGAGTTTTCATGTTGCATTTAGACAGGACGGCATCGGAACTGGATTTTGCGGGCTTCTCTGGGCAAGTGCTGTGTCATTTGTCCACGGAGTCTTCGAGAGGAGAAAGAAACGTCTCATGCTTGATTCCTAGGCCCCTCCCATCTGCAACGAGCAACGAACGGATGTTTCACGTCATTCGTCATCTAGAACATAGAGCCCAGTAAGCTACCTTGAAAAAAGCAAGAGGCAGGATACGATACTTCCAGAAGGAGGTTGTATAATATCATAGACAGAGATTCGCTTTGTTCACAAATCTTCACTCTGGCCCTGCAGTGTTCTGACAGAAAGCAAAGAAGAAACGCAAGTTGCTTACCCCCTTGTCTAGGTAGTCTGGGGTACCGAACCAGAGGCTCGCCCAGCTTGCTTCGTATTTAGATCGAACTGAAGTGAGAAATGTACTATATACTATCTGGCTGAGATTTGAATAATAGCTTGTGAACTTGTTCATTGCTATCAACATGTCGCACCTCACAGCCCCTATTTGCGTCTGTATTTCCCAGACCAGCAGCAACGAATGATATCAAAACAGGATCACCTGGCTTCATGCATGTGCCGTCGGCAAGTGACTTACGCAAAAACTTAGACGATTGTAAATGAGACAGGCGACATCAAATCGTCGCCGCTATTCAGCCATATACCCCTTCAAGTACACATAGTCGACCGGCAGAGACAAGTTTCTTGTTCCTCTCCTCCCTTCTCCTGCCTTTCCCTACCCTACCCCATCCTATCCCTTGCCATTAGTCCCATTCCTCGGCTTTCCAACACGGCGATCATCTCACGCCATCTTCCCGGGGACGAACGGGTGTCCGGCGCTCAGGCCACCATCGACAGCCCAGGCCTGGCCGTTGACGTAGCTGGCCTCGTCGGAGCCGAGGAAGAGGGCGACGCGGGCGACCTCGTCGGCGACGGCGGCGCGGCGGGCGGGGTTCAGCTGGCCGATCTTGGCCTGGGTGCCGCGGGCGCGCGCGGCCGCGAACGTCGGCGCCGTCATGCCCGTCTCGATCAGGCCCGGGCACACGGCGTTGACGCGCACCCCGGTGCCCGCCAGCTGGTACGCCGCCGTCTGCGCCACCGAGATCACGGCCGCCTTGGACGCCGCGTACGGCGTCGTCCCCGCGTTCGACCGCAACCCCGCCACCGACGCCGTCGCCACGATGCTGCCGCCCGGCTGCGGCTTCGCCGCCGACGTCTGCTGCATGGCGGGCGCGGCGTACTTGGCTGCTAGGAAGACGCTGTTTGGCGATGTCAGCAAATTAGTGAGTAAGGAAGAAAGGGTGCCCAGTCCCGAAGGGGGAGGGAGATTGAAGCCAAAAAAACAAACGAACGAACCTCGTGACATTGACATCCAGCACGCGCAGGAACTCCTCCTTGGAGAACTCGCCGAAGACGCGCAAGGGGCCGACGATGCCCGCGTTGGCGAAGAAGACGTCGAGCCGGCCGTAGCGCGCCACGGCGTCGGCGACGACGTCCCGCACGGCCGCCTCGTCGGCCGCGTCCAGCTGCCGCGCGTGCACCTCCAGCCCGTCTGACGATGTGCTGTTGCTGTTGTTGTTGTAGAGGGCCGCCAGCTCGCGCGCGTGCGCCTCCAGGTGCGTCGCGTCCAGATCGCACACGTAGACGGCGCGCGCCCCGTTCTCGGCGAACTGGTGCGCGGCGGCGCGGCCGATGCCCTGGGGGGAGTTGGCGCCTTTTTGGAGGGGAGGGGGAGGGGCGGTTTGTTAGCGAGGAACATTCGTAGATAGATAGATAGAACAGATAAATCGATATATATATATATATTCAAGCAGCATAGCATAGGTGCTCCTTTTACGTAGTCACTTCTTGTCTGGTATAGGTGTGCATGCATGCACGTAGGTCGGCAGACGACCGAACGTACCGGTGATGATGACGACTTTCCCCTGCACCCGCGGGCCGGCCGACTTGCCCGCGACCTTCTGGATGGGCGGAAGAGCATCGTCGGCAGTGGCGCCGTTGCTGCTACTCCCCGTCCCCGCCGACGGCGGCGATAGCTGGTTTCCCAGCGCCTGGACTCGCTCCCTCGCTTGGCCGGACATATTTATCGTACCTCGGTGATATGGCAGGCGGTGATATCATAGGTGAGAAGTAGGCAAGTTGCTAGCTGGGTAGATCTAATTAAGTTTCCCTTTTCAATTCTGAGCCTCCGATGTTAAAAGGGATCAAAAAAGGAATAAAACTGAAAATGGACCAAACTACGTAGATCGACTACTCACACTGTCGTCTTTACACCTTAACTCTTGACCGCCGACCCCGAAAGAGGCAAAGCAGCTTCCCATCGTGGGTTGGCGAGAGGCGCGTCTGGGGAAGCTGAGCTAAACAAAGTGGGGGGTTGGAGCTGTGCAACGGAGTTGCCGAGGCTTTGCGAACCGGGACGAGGGGCTGTTGTGCTCTCATAATCCCCGTTATGTTATGAGAGAAAGTATGGAGTAGCTGTATGAAAACCATGTATGTAGCGTCAACAGCCTCCATGAACGATGGTGAACATGAATAGCTAGCGGTAGCTGTAGTATAATCGAGAATGTCGTCGAATAGCCGTCCTGGACTGGGTTTGATTTCGTTAGCCGAAATGCCCCCCTGAAGGTAGTATGCGATTGCCAGTCGGTATTGTGTCCAGTAGGCCCAGTAGACAACATCTCAGTCAGCCCCTTGTCCCGAAGAAAGGCTTGCTGCTGGGCTGTATTTGAAGCTCGGGATTGACCATTGAAGAAACTTGGTATAATTAATGGAACACAGCCCAAAAAAATGTGTTTCTATCATATAACATCGCAAGAGTTGCCCCCTTTCCATGAATCTCGAACAGAATGACGTACGTCCTTCAGGGCCATCAGATATAATCAATAGAATACAGACACCGGCGAATATAAGACCGAGACTGTCGTTAACTATATAGTATGTAGGTACTGTGTAATAGCAGCAGCATAACTGAACGGACATCGCGAAAATACAATGCTACCGCGCCAATCCCTCGGCCAGCTTCCTCTTCCCCTTCATTCGTACTGAGTATACCGTCTACTGACCAAGTATGAAGTACGCGCATCCAGCTTACGAACGATCGTCTCACTGGAACTCCCTTGTTTACCTAATAGCGTAGTGCCTAGATATATACATACATAGGTATTAAAAAGACCCACGAATTGTATTGGATGGCGAATGAAAGGAAATCTCGATTGCCATGTTTCGAGTCGTTGCCCGTATACTTTCGTATGCCGCTCCGGGTTTCCCATAGATTAAAAGTAGCCCCGGAAGCCAGCGAAACGACGGGTTTCCACCAATCGCGGGACGATAGGGGCAGTGGCAGCTACGGCAGCGGGGTCTATCCTGCCACCCCCCACCGGGCTATCTAGCCCTACCGGCATACGGACCACCAGCCTCCTCGAGGACGCGATGCCCGAAAACGACGGGTGCCCCGATGAGGCCGACGTTGGGTGGGGCGCTAACAAGGAGCTGGCATCATCATGTGTTCTATTAGGCACTACTTTGTCCTGTGATTGCAGCCCGCGGCGATCGGTCGTTTATTCACGGAGTCTTCATCACCGTTGGATGGGACTATTTTCCCCGGCCGGTCTAACAAGATCACTGGCGGTGGTGGCGGCGACGTGATGGAGCCAATCCGCGTCCCCTGTTACCTTCCCCCTTTCCCTAAGTATGCGACGATGGAAATTGGGGATGCTTCACAAAGATTGAAAAGGATAGCTCCGCCATTGCGCAAACTAAAGTGTCTGTCAGTCTCCCCTGCTAACTAACATTCGTTTTCTCCGCCTATCTCTGTATTCAACATCCGTCCGTTACCTATCTGCATTCCATCCTCCCAACCCAAACCTCGTATAAGGAAGAGCAGACATTCATTACCTACACATCAAGATGATGAAGCCCAGCCTCCTCCTCATCCTCGCGTCTACCGCCGGCCTCGGCCTAGCCCTGGCCTCGCCGACGCGCACGGTCGAGAAGCGCGCGACGACCTTCTGCGACCAGTGGGGCTCGCTCGAGACGGGCGGGTACATCGTGTACAACAACCTGTGGGGCCAGGACTCGGCCGACTCGGGCGAGCAGTGCACGACGGTGGAGGGCGTGGATGCCGGGTCGGGCGGCCTCGCGTGGTCGACGGCGTGGAGCTGGACGGGGGGCGATTACAACGTCAAGTCGTACGCCAACGCCGTGCGGCAGGTCGACGCCAAGGCGCTGTCGGAGGTCTCGGCCATCCCGTCGAGCTGGTCGTGGAGGTAAGTGCATAGGCATAGGCATAGGCGCAAGCACAAGCACAGCCCACAGCGTAGTTAAGGAGATTTTGGGTTTTTTTTTTTTTTTTTTTTTTTTTTTTTTTTTTTTTTTTTTTTGCCCAAGGAGAGATTCCCTTCTCGATGTTACCGAACCGAACCAAACTAACATGCCCGATCCACCAACCGATAGCTACTCCGGCACCGGCCTCGTCGCGAACGTAGCCTACGACCTCTTCACGTCGTCCACGGCCACCGGCGACGCCGAGTACGAGGTGATGATCTGGCTGGGGGCGCTGGGGGGCGCGGGGCCGATCTCGTCGACGGGCAGCGCGGTGGCGTCGCCGGCCGTCGCCGGCGCCACCTGGGACCTGTACTACGGGCTCAACGGGCAGATGAAGGTGTACAGCTTCGTGACGCAGAGCGCCGACGCGAAGAGCGCCAGCTTCAGCGGCGACCTCGCCGACTTCGTCGCCTACCTGGCCGACAGCCAGGGCTTCCCCCGCGACAGCCAGTACCTGCTCAGCGTCGGGGCGGGGACCGAGCCGTTCGTCGGCTCCGAAGCCACGCTCACCACGACCGCGTACTCGCTGGACATCAACTAGGTGGATACAAAAAAAGAATGTCATGCATGGGTGAGGAGGATCAAAAGCAGTTTTGGTTTTTTGGGGTGTTCTATATTCTTCCTTATTTTGTACATGTTCCGTTGGACCCGCAGTGACATATGTTGCTGCTTCAGTACTGTACATATTTGCGACGATTCTGTAGGGATAATCATGAGTACAAAGAAGTGCCATCCATCCCAGAAATACGCTACCTAACGCCAATACACCGAAGAGTGGTAATGCGCGGCGCTATTGGTCCTCACTAATTCAATCCTCCCCTCCCAATGTTCCGGGGTGGCCTTGGTCTTCAGGCGATACTCCTTGATGGCCGCTGCGACGTCGCGGAAGTGAGCTGACGCTGAGTCTTTCAAGGCAGCCGGGAGGTTTTTAGGAAACACAATGGCGTCCCACGCACCATGGAAGATATAGGAGAAAGGCGGGACCCCAGCCGCGACATGGTCTGGAGTTGCAGGCCCTATATCTGTGCGGAGACTTGGGTCTTGTATATTCCACATGTACTCATTCACTGCCGCATGTGTTCCGACTTGTCCGGAACCTACCCATACAGGAACAGTATCTCCTGAAGACAGACCCGAATCTGACTGATGGCAGTATAGATACTCTGATTTCAGGCTGGAGTATGGGTATGATTCTAAGCGACGGCCAGTCTTGAATCCAGCATACAGTTCAGGTGTCTTGAATTCACTGTCAAAATAGCCGTATATGGGGAAGTTGTTATTCTTGTTCCTTGAGGTAATTCCTCCCGAGTCCTCTTCAAAGAAGCCCAACGTCTCCTCGCTAAAACCGTCGTGTCCAGGATCAAGAAGTGCATCGAAGTCAACATCGCCAGCCACTGAGTTGCCAGATAGATCATCGGAGAAAACAGGCTCTAACTCAAGACGTAGCACTCGGAGACCACTAAGTATTGCTCTGCGATGAGTGCTTAATGTTATCCGTGCATCCCTGATACCTTTTTGTTGGGCAGACAGAAGGGCTAGGAATCGTTTCAACTGCTCAATCACTGGCCCGATCGAGCGAGATGGTATGTCGGTCAATGTTAGCGATATTAGTCGAGGGTTCATATCTGGTGCGAATGCCTGTGGATACGCGCGGCGGATGTTCCTATAAAAAGTACTTTCTGCAAGCCGCCGAGCCGTGGCTACAGGGAGTCCCTCAGCGACCAATGTTGGAACCTGTGTGGCAAGAGAATGATGCACACGTAGCGACTGAAGGTTCGAGGAGATGACAGGTCGGAAAAGATGTGCAGAGCCTATCAATCCAACCACACGTGGTGTCTTCCGGTGATGGTCACGCTGTGACGGAGGGGGGGTATGCAAGCATGCATCGCACTCGAAATGCTCCAGACGGCCTAAAGACGAACGAAGAAGTTTCCCAACCCCAGAAGAAGTGAGTCTGTTCTTATTCAAATATAGGTGTGTAAGCCCTCCTGTCCCAGAACGAACCTTAGTATGCAATGGTAAGGGGGTATTGGCTGCGGTAGTAAGAGCGTCGCCTAAGAGTTCCAGCTTGATCGCGCTTGTGTCATCCTTTTTCAACCGACCAAGCCCATCACCCCGAGCTGTCTGCCATTCCTGGAGTTCTGCATGATCAGCCCTTCTCGAGTATACTGGAGCATCCGCGAGGTGTCTTTCAGGATGGGTGAAAGTTGCGCTGGATTCTGAGTCCTGGATGAACTCAAAAGGCCCATATGCGCGACTTCCGATGTTCCTTCGCAAGACTAGTTTGCCTTCTTTCTGGAAATGAGCATCCGTATGGAATGACATTGATGAAAAACAATGGGAAACAAGATCATCGACGATTCCGTCCGTGAGCTTGTTGTCACTTATATCAAGGCTCCACAACTGACGGCGAAAGCTTTGGAACAATGCCCTTGCAGATGCATCATCTATCTCACGCCCCCGGACTTTCAAGATACGGAGCTCTGGGAGATACTGGGGATTTAGAGATGCTAGCACCGCGGTTTTGATTGACCCAGGGACGTACGATACATCGAGGTAGACGAGCTCCCTGAAGTAGGTTGAAGTGAAATACTTAGAAGCTATCTCCTGAGGACATCGAGCAATATCGAAGAGTTGCAGGGAAGCTATGGTTCTAGTCTCTGAGTTTGGACGAGACAGTGATCCCGGATCGAGCTCGGGATGGCCATCCAATAACAAGCAGATGAGATTCGGGAAGATCTCAGGGATGTCCCTAAAACTCTCCGAGATGGCCCTTTCACTTGCTTCGGTGGAGTATAGGCCCGAGGCTCGCAAGGCGAAATCTCGGAAGTCCAGTGAGCGGACAAGTGAACGGGTTTCAAGCCTGACAGATGCCATATGCTTATAGATGAAACGGCGGTACCAAATGAGATCTGGGCAAGATTAATCTTGATCCTCTAATATTTATTGATCCGTTGACACATGGCGACGTTTGGCATCGGGCTTGATACTTCCCACGTGTCATGCAGCTAAGGGATCCAGGGGGGTCTGCGCATGACCAACTTGACCGACAAGCGCACGTACTTACCGTCATTGGGGTCTAACCCAAGTTGCCTCACAGTGACCAACGGGTCTTGCCAGAGGCGAGGTGCAAACTGTTGGTAGAATCGCCAATCTACTAGACAGCATTGTCGCCAGCTAGTAGGAGGAACGAAAGGGGCGACCAAACTCAGCCAGTCAGGGCCAGAGACGGCCTCTGCATACGACGGCAGTGCCTCCATCGTTGTTACGATGACAGCAGATGCTGATTGAAATGAGCGAAAGTCGCGGAGAAGAAACGCTTAACACATGGTAATTTCGATTGGCCGTGGTCACTAGAGCCCGATTGAGTGGCCATTCATATAAGATGTACGATGTAAGATCAGAAAATGTAAAATGTAAGAAGGCAAGTTCAACA
Organism: Diatrype stigma; assembly: GCA_022225965.2. Taxonomy (NCBI): domain Eukaryota; kingdom Fungi; phylum Ascomycota; class Sordariomycetes; order Xylariales; family Diatrypaceae; genus Diatrype; species Diatrype stigma. Next base: position 247,360 of record JAKJXP020000059.1, read on the forward strand.
ACTCCCACCCGTGGACCTGCACCTGCACCTGCACCTGACTGCGGTGGCTTAGCTTTGATGTCATAGCTGAAGGTTCCAGGCCACCCAATTACATCGGGCTAAGGGACACTGCCACACTAAGCCCTGCCTCGGTGGCTAGGCAGACATACTTACTAACTCCCTATGCCGGTTAGGCAATGGCTATATGCACATATGCATACTGATGACAAAATCGGCTATATCGACAATATCTTTCACTATGAACCTACGAGACTATGGCCATCTTCTAATCCTATCGACTAATTCTATTTTGTTCCAGGATTTCCGACATGTCGGGTCTGATTAGTGTATATATATATATATATATATATGCGTGTGTATGGATATCATTCACAGCGGACAATAATAGCGCAGACAAATGTCATCAGTCATCTGTTAGCACTGAGCAGCAGACCCCTACCTAATAATAATACTGCAACTCAGCCTTAGGTGTAAGCCAACTGCGGAAATCTTGTAACTGGGTAACTAGGAGGCAACACCCAATTCTATATATGTTTGTGAAACACTGTTTTACAGGCGTCCTCTGGGTCATGTGCAGGCTTTATCATCCTTGGAAAGATATCTGTGCCGAATGATTGGCATGCCCACAATCTGTCGTCATCACTATCATCGTATACTGATGACTAAAAGGCGTTAATCGGCCATGCTAATGTGTCAAAACCAATCATCTTATGCATATATAAGCGTAACATCAAGCTTAGAGTATCTCTTAGTATATTGTATTACGCTGTGTATATCTACCTGCTAGCTTTCATCTCATGCGGCCATGCCTCTAAATGACTCCGGTGTTCACTGCCCGTTCACAGTCGTGATCACTTTCCAGTTCTATTACTAAAGATAAGTAGTCTTAAATATTGCTGTGTCGAAACCAACAGCGTCAGCTTTTGCCAGGACGAGTTGTCCCTAAGGCATTCTCTCTTTGCACTGAAGCCAACGATGACACTCATAGCGTACAGAAACTAATTACGAAACTGGCACTTGTGCTATGTAATATCGTTAGGTCCTGGGGCTACATCAGAAAAAACAAACAGTGAGCAGAATATATTGACGTTTAGGAGGGGCTCTGGATGACGGCGTGTAACTGCAGTGGCCGAAATAAGCTTTTTGTCCGAACATGGTCATACGAAACTATAGTGCCGTGATAGACCTTTCTCCGGATCCTCCTACCAATGGAAATGGCGCACTTGTCGAGTGCGTAACACAGTTGGGCATTGGCGCCGTTAGGCTGAGGCGTTTTCCGCACAGGAGAATCAGACACGTTCTCTCCCTCGGGAATAGCAACGTCAACTATTAATCATCAGGTTCTTGGTCGCCCGCAACGGGACGTCTCTTCTACTAGGATGGCCGGTTGCGATGTAACTCTTGGCAACAAAATAAATAAATGAAGACGGATGTGATAAGTGAGAACTCGTACCTCTATACCTACAAGCCCTCGTACCTGAGTTCCAAATCCATCGAACTAGTGGTGGCTCATCCTGTGCCCCGGAAGTGCTAGTAACCGACTAGTCGCCAAAGCAACGGGACTGACAAGTCACTAGATCTCACGGCACGAACTGCTGTGCTCAATTCCTCGTTGTTTCCGCTTTATATAGTACCCAGGCGATTCGGTTCTTGTAGGCCAGGGCCCTCTGGACTGGGCTAGAGAGCTTCGCTGTGATAGATTGCAAGCTTAGGGAAGTATGGCTTATAGCTAAGCCACCCTGGAGAGACGAATCGAGCCCCACGGGTTATAAAAAGCATTCGACTAGAAGCTGTATCGTATAATACCAACATGTATTTGTGTGAGCTCTAGCTTAGCGTAGGCGGAGGGTAGGCCGAACCAATGAACCAATGCAGACTCCAGAGCTCGGAACCTTTGAGCTTCATGTACGTCAAGGACCCTTTGTTTCTTGTGCTCCCTCTTATCAGATCGGTCCCGAAATGGTAAACGGGTAGCTATTTCAGATAGAGTGTGCCAGTTGGTGTGCGTAACAGTAAAATGACACCAGCAGAGGTGGACGTTTGAGGGTCTGCAGATGCTGTTAGGAAGTTATAAACTATTGTTAACATGGATAACCTGGTTGGAAGATGGATTAGTCTGGCATTATTAATACGCACCCGTCCGTCCGGCCCTGTCAAGTGTTGGCTCACTGGGCAACCCGAGCCAAGGGACCGGGGCGGACTCGGGGTCAGAAGACTGGCCGTGAAATGAGACTGCGTAATAAGCGTCAGTGATCGTAGAATTCTACATAGGCTCCGGCGAGGCTCTCCTTGTTTCCAGCCCCGACCGAGACCGAGACTTTCGTGCCGAGGCACTTCCCAGCAAGCTTAACTGAAAGGGTGATGAACAGGCCGCAATGATCAGCGCCGGCTGAACAGAATGAGACGAGGGTTCTTTCAGTCAGAGCCACTAAAGCCGGCCGGATCAGGTGAGAGGAAATGGGGATTGTGGGACACGACGAAATTACTCAATCCGGACCCCGACCCCCAAGGCTGAACCCAGGCTGGACCCAAACTGCCGGGCTCGACCAAGACGTGTGCCAAGCCCGCCCTCACTGCAGCTCCCACCGCCTTCTACTGCTAAAGTTATACGACTAGCCCCGATACGCTTATGCGGTTGGCTGCAGCATCGAGGCACAAAATAACGCAACACACGTGTGAATTGCAATTATTATTATGCCCTCAGCGATGGCTAACAACGGCATACACAACACGCAAATGAGCACGGCGTCTGCAGCTATAAATGTGGGACTTGAATTGCGGCGGCAGCAAGTTTTATGCATGATTGTTAGGTCCCGTGAAGCTGCTTGGGGTGGCCCCCAAAAACGCAGTCTCGGTCCGCAGGATGGGCACAAGATGGCAGAGAGGATCGGCACGTCACCGGGCCGGTTGCCTTTGTTAGGCCTCAGCCTTCCGATAGGCGGGCTCTTCACACAAATTAGGTTCTCTCCTTTCCCATGCCAGGTGGGGACACTATATGAATCATGCTTGCTCCTCTGCTGTGTTGCTTCGGCGGACGACTGTGGGTTGGAAGACTTTGTGCAGCTTACCTGCCTGGGCAGCTTACCGGAAGGGGCATGGGGCCGGGCCCATGGGCATCTATAATAAAAGGCGGGAAATAATGCTATGGACTGGTCTTCGACAAACCAACACATTGTGGTTGTTGGTCATCTTGCAAGTTGTCTCCTGATGCGCAGGAATAGCGGTGTTCCGGCTCGGTAGAAACCGTTTAGCTATTATTGTAATCAATAGTTGTCAGGAGCCAGGACGACATATGATAGATGATTATTTTTCATCCAACTCTCTACTTATCCTGTATTATAGAATCATGTAACGTACCAGCCCACGGCTGTTATCACCATACTTCCGGTGTTCTTTTCCGGGGCAAAGGATGCTAAGATATTTTGTAGGGTTCCATTGCTTTTCATTTGCTGGCCCAAGACGTAGTAGGTATAATATGCCCAGTAGAATCCTGGTGATATTCTCGCGACCCAATTAAAGCCGACCAACCCATACTTGCTAATGTATAATGCATAATGCTCAGCCCGAACCCGAGCCCGAGCATACCTAATCGCCATGCGGGTACGTCGTATCATTTCCGTGAAATCCAAGGTAGTATCAGGCTAGTCGACGGGGATCGGAGCAGCCTCAAAGGTCCTAATACCGATATTCCAGGTATTCACTGTGCAGTAGTGGCGCCCGACGATACGGGAAACTCAACTTAGTACAGGTTGACAACCGGGTCCCAGCCTGTAACAACGCTTCCTACGAATGAAGTTTGCTAGACAAGGTAGCGGGCTAATTAATCAATAAGGCTGTCTGGAGTGGCACAGCCTACAGGATAGCTGTGCCCGACGCAGGTCAGAAGTCGAAGCTAACCGGCACTTTGACTGGGTGGCTTGTCTCGATGCATGTCAGTGCAGGGCCGCGCATACGTCAACAGGCAAAGCCCTCTAAGACACTTGCCACACTTAAGTGTGCGGGGTGTGGTATGGTGGAATGCAAGATACGTGATGTCCATTCTTTATGTTAATAAGCCTGCATGCTGCGTGTAGTGATGATGTATCTCGATTATGCTGGTGAGACTGGATTTGAGTTCCTCGCCGTCCCCCCACCCCCCTTTTTGCTATTATACTTTTGACCCTTCGCGTCAAGCAAGCAAACACTGCCAACGCTGAAAAAAGAACATGGGGGTATTCACCGCCGTATCTGTAGATTGCCAAGATGAAATGAAAATCGTACAAGATCCTGTCACTTTTTTCGTTTCTCCCCTAACACTAGATGACCAAAGATTGTTGGTCACCCTGTCAACCTACCCTCTTCTGTGTCTGCTGTCATCCTACAGCACAGTTGAGGCCCATCCAACCAGGCAAGCCAGCCAACTTTAACCCCCAGTAAAGTTATACAGAAGTAAAATTCAAAGAACCCCACGCGTGTGTCCACCAACGCCCGACGTAAGCAATCTGCCGTCCGTGTGCCAAAAAGACCCTAATAAAGAAAAAAGGGGACAGAATAGAGTCAACTTCCTCCCAACTCCATGTAACCATATGTATACATTAGCCGCCCAGAGTATGCTGGATTCTCCTGGTCTGATAACCAGGCCATGTAAATTCCCCGTGATGGTGTGCCACCGACAATTTGCTCGTAGTCTGCTCTGTTCGCAGAGATAAAGCAAACCTTTAGTCGTCCTCTTCGTTCTTGAGGAGCTTCTTCCTCTTGGTCTGGCTTCGGCTCTTGTTCTTCCGCTTCTCCTCGTCAACCAGGGCTTGAGCATCTGAGTGGTACCTTGTCCTCTTCGATGCGCGATCCCCTTGCGAGTGCAGTATGATGTGCTGTACCCAGTTGTCCTTGCGGTTGAACCTCTTGTCACAGAAGGGGCATTGTATGAACGAGGGATTGTGGTGACTGGTTTGCTGTTAGTGGAAATTCGTGACGTGCAGGTGGAAGATGAGAGGATTCTTACGTATCAACGTGTCTCTTAAGATGCTCACTTCTCTTGAATGCATTCCGAGTTTCACATTGCGGGTAAGGGCACTTGTGTGTGCCAGACTTGATAACCCGAGGATAAAGCTGATGGTCTTCTCTCTTTACCCGCCTAAGTTTCACTCTCTGTAGACGTTGTGCCCGGTGAAGCGCCGCGCTCTTGTGTTGCGACCCGTCCACATAAACCCTTCGCTTATCGTTGACATCCATGCTCCTCGTGGAGAGTAGTGACGTAGGCTCATGTTTGTCCAAACCCGTAAAATAGCCCATGGGGTCTTCTGGAGCACACCACACTGACGATGCATCACATTCCGGCGCATCTGAGCACATATTGGCTGGGGCGAAGGGTGAAGCTAAGATATGGTGCGTGTACTGCAGGTTTCCAAGGACTTCAGGGTTAGAGGGTTCCATCGTCTGGTTATGCGGTGGCAGCGAGTTGAACATCTGAGCATAGTCGAATTCTGTTGCCTGTGCCGGTATGCTGCCCTTTCGACATGGCGTTGCTGAGAAGTCGTAGTCCACAAGTGGGTGGAAGTCATTCTTCATGTCAGAAGGATAGTAGCCGGTGAGCGTCGAGTTGGGCGTTGTCATGTCATACCCCAACCGAGGAGGACTCGTCAGGGATTCATGGGTCATCGACAACATTCGGCGCTGTGGTGTGGAGCGGCCAGATACTGGCGTGTGAGGACCACTAGAGGGGCTTGTAGTAGAAAAGCTTCCAGCAGATGAAGCGCAGGACACCAACTGGCTAGCAAAATGGTAGTCCTCGTCGAAGTCAAGGTGGTGCTCCATAGTCATCGTCACACCTAGGAAGAAGGAGTCGTATCGAGTAGCGTGTATTAGAGATCCGGGGACTCGAAGATCAATATTGTAATGAAGGGAAGGTCTGAATGAAGGCAGTTATGGAATGAGGGAATATCAGTAGTTATACAGGAGAGCAAATGGGTATGCTCCTCATAGAACCGAGACCTCCCTTCTGCCCTGAACATTGATTCAAACCTGGAGCGGGACTAGTACAGCCAATATACTTATATTCTGGCCTGCAGGGGTTCGTCTGGGCGTCCCTGTCGTAGGAATGCTATTCATGAATCGAGAGTGGCTTGATGAACATTGCATTTGACTTGGGGATATACTTTGGTACAACACTGTGGGCCCCTGAGCGCCGTTGTCTTCAAGCCACCATCATCCTAGCCCAACCAGCCCAGCAGAAAGGTGGTGTCCAGTCTTGGACTCTTGGTGTGTCCAGTCTAGACAATCTCTCACGTCTGTTAGTAGCTATGGCCCTCTCTATGGTGCTGTGCTCGCTCGTTTCAGTGGTCAAGCGAGCGATTATCAGAAGCCCGAGGCAATGGTAAACACTAGCAGGTCATAAACCCTGCAATTTACGAGCAAGTAACAACCAACGTGCATTACTGGGGGAGCTCGAGTATCTCGAGTTAACAATGGCCCACAGGGCGGGGTCGAGAAGAGAGAGAGAGAGAGCGCGCGTGAGAAAGTAAATTTAGAAAGAGGGAAGGGAAGGCGAGAGGGAGAGGACTGTACGAGGCCACACAAGTTTGGGAGGGGCGTAGCAAGCAGCCTCGGCCATCAGATGACGGTCGAGACCAAAATGGAAGAAGCAAACCTGCTTGCACGAACTGGTGACAGTTGAGTGTTCACACCTCACTGCTCAGGGACAAGCTACGAGACAAGCGCGCTTAGCAAGCCCGCGCTAGCCAGCTCCAACAGAGGACGGGATGGGGAACACTCATAGAGAGGAATCTTGACTGTATGATGTCACTGTATGGTGTTTACTGTATGGGCTATGGAATGGCGAACCCCTATATCGAGTCGCAAATTGAGTCGCGCATCGCAGTCGCGCATCGTAGTCGCGCATTGTCATTAACCATGAACGCGTCCATGAGACAATGCCAAATCTGGATCTGGGGGAGGGTCAAATGCCATTACCGATGACCCAATTCCCAATTCCAATTCCCATTTCCCATCGAAGGGGAGAGAGAGGCTAGAACTAGGCGTTGATCATAACTAGGGGACTTGCGATGCGGCGCTGCGCTTGAAGCTGTCGATAGGGCTTAACAGAGCCTAATAGGGGTATGGGGCATGTGCGATGCTGCCGACGAGTCAACTGTGAAACTAGTTGGTAGTCCAGCACATCGGATGGGCCTTGGCAGCCGGTCTACCCTCAAGTGCCTTAGATGCTGCATGTTGTTTAATTGCCCTTATTGCCTGGTTGTTCCGATTGAAGGCTCTCCAGAGTAAGAGGAATATTGTTGTTTCTTCGTGCAAGTGTCAAAGGCATGGAGGGCATTGAGGGTGTCTGGACCCAACAGTAACACATGGACCGTCAATAACGTCCCGGAGTCGGTAGAGAGATTGTCGGCCCGGTTGGTTGAGCTACGCCCTCTTGCAGTCTGGAGCAACGTACATACATACATACATACAGGCATACATACATGTACTACATACAAGGTCGGCTGCTAGTACAATACGTAGGCCAGGTACCTGAGTGCTAGTCTAGAGTGCATACCTGGGGGATTGCGGGGGGTTCCAATATTCCGCCACTTTTCATGCTTATATAATCGTGTGCGTTCGAAGATGTCGACGTCAAGGCTATGGGACTGGCACCCTGTGAGAGCACCCTGTCCTGACCAGGATTTATTTTCCGTAGGTAGCTCGATAGCTCGATCATCCTGTGTATTCGTGTGTACTACTATCTCCGGCTTGAAATTACAGGGGTGGTGGATAAGGGAGGAGGGAGGTTTGTGTGAGCTCATTCGGAGTCGTCTCTGGCGGACAGTGTGAGCGGCACTGATCAGTGATCCCACCTGTCGAAGGTCTCAAGTCCAGTGTTCTTGATATAACTTGCCACTTGTCAGCTTGCTTACTCCCTACTAGGTATGACCTCAATGTACATAGTATGGCCCGCCCATAGAATGAATCTATAGACTATAGGGCAGGCTAGGCAGGAAGGGGTTCTCCATATAGCGAACTATGGGAATGAATTTCCCTGAACAATGCCATTCTTTGTCCCTGGGAACTGCCGTCCCTGGGATTCGATGCACTTACAGACTTCAAAGGCATCATTTTCATACTTCGTCCCAAGTCCCACTGTTTAGAGTATCGACTGACCCACTGATCTTCTTGCATGGTCCTCACTTTAGCGCCGGGTAAGGACCCCAGGCACTAAACTAGGTGAGCAGTAGGGGCTAGCTATGCTCCTTCGGTGCCTAACAGTTCACTGGGCCCAGTTCACTAATACCTAGCTGGCGGATAGGTATGGCTGGTACATACCTGGCAGCCTGGCAGCCTGGAGGCCTGGCAGCCTGGCGGCCTGGCAGCCTGGAGGGCATACCAAGTGCAGAGATGTCTGCCTTAAGCATGTACAGTGCTTGGAGATTGCACCCCAAGATGTCCGGATACCAGTCATAGGGGATTAGGAATAAGAAATGAATAATAAGGAATAAGGAATAAGAACAAAGAAACAGAAAGTCAAGACTCAGACCTACATGAAGGCCATTTATATCGCGCCGGCATTTCGTTGTCCCCTGCATGGGTTATGCCTATTCTGCTCTGGCCCAGGGTCCAAAAACCTAAGTCAACGAGAATATGGAGTATAGCGTTACAGTGGTAAGCTCTAGGCTATAGCCTATAGTATGGCTGCTATTCTGCTCGCTCAATAGTGGCCCGATACATCATATGGCGTTGTTACTAATTACGTGTTAGTGAACCGCATAGATAGCCATCGTAGATCTCGATCATCATTCCATCGAGTCTTCGACATGTCTGGGGTGGGAGCTTAGGGCCTAGCAGGCTAGGACACCACCGCACCTGATTGATAAGAATGCATATCTGCTGGATTAATCATGAGGTCGCCCACTCGTAAGATGCAGTATGTTAACAGTCGGCCACTTCGAATGGGCTTCCTAGCCGTCTAATACGGGAACCTTGTTGCCCTCGTCCTTGACGATATGGAGATTTACAAGCTCCACGTCACACCTAACCTTCGCATATAAAACTTCGCAAAGTTATCGGGCAAGTCGGGGTTTCAGAAGAGGGACGAAACGGACGGTTTGTGTGAATGAACGCTCCAATGACAAGCTGGGCAATATAGATGGAATTTGATAGGCCATATGTAGGATCCGCACGCCACACAGGATATCCCTGGAACAGAGCGACGAATCTCAGTTTCAACAGGCTAAGGAGCTCAAACTGTGTACCACTTAGCCTACTGATAATGCACTCCAAGGGCACTCCTAGGATGAGTTGCATGGTACCTGAAAGAAGTCTTGAAGGCCTGTCTCATACAGTCAGTAGCTCCGCCGATCCATTGCTCGTCTTGCTCGTCCTGGTCGTCCTCTTGATGGATCTAGAACCGGGCTCCATAACTTTTCGATTTCGAGCAGTGTAATGTCGTAATGCTACCTCGAACACGCCCTTTTCGCCCATCTCCCTGCTCTGGAATCCCTGCTCTAGGTCGACGAAGTAGCCCCTGTCCCTGAAGATTCGCTGCAAGAGTCGCGGCTGCTTTGCCTATTTGAGTTTCTCATCGCTGATCTCGATCCGGATACGACCATGCGAGCAAGATGTCGACCTCAGCGATAACTAATTACATAGTACGTTAGTGACAAGCAAGTTTCAGGGGACCATCGACCATTACGCCTTCTCCGTGTTTGTCAATTTATTCTTAGCCAACCTGCCAAACGACATATCCCAGCGTCGATCGCAGCGAGCTAGAGATGTCCTCAGGACGCTCAAGGCAGGTATGGGTGCTAGCCGTTTTGGCTGAGCAAATTTACTTTTTCTCTCTATTTCTTTTTCCTTTTCTCCTGTTCTGTGGGACGCCTCAGGATAGCCAAGTTTCTAATCTTGTATTCTCGGGACCCGTCTACTGACGTGCATATCTAGATATTTCATGCGTCTGCCGTAGTGCCTAGTTCGTATCTTCTTATATCTTCGATCTGAGGGGATATCTCCCCGGAGTGTGGCACCTCAATGTTTTCGGCAGCGTTATGTTGGGGAGGCCGCGTTCGGCCGCGTCGACAGTAGTATTCGAAGGAGCCAACCGAATGGCCGGACCGTTTCTCGGCACTTGTGCTACCCCAGCTTATGTGGCGATCTTGTATATCCCGGCAAATCAGAGCGATCCTCACAACCTACCGGATCTTGTATCACCGGGGGCTTCATTTTTTCTTCTTCTGTTCCTGTAATGCAACACCCAGAACCCCAAAACTACCGAGTGAAATACGGATTAGTAGTATGTGAAGCCCTTTCCCACAACTCCACAATCCGCAATAGTCTCCGTGCAGTCTCCATGCAGCGAAAAGCTGTCGCCTCCTTTATGCTGTGGTATCGACCGCTACCCACACTATGGTCGGCAGTCATCGACATCGGGTGCGGCCAGGTCCCGGAATGACCGTCGGAGAATCAAAGCGGGATCACATCGGAACTCCATGCCCCAAGACAACATGTAAACATTAACGATCAAATCCAACATCAATAGTTACTCTTCATTCCGGTCGATTTTATGCTATTAGGAACCAGTGGCATTACACGAAGTTCCTTGATGTCGTGTGATGAGTAAGTCCCCAGCATAGAACCGGCATAGCTTCCTATTGCATTATTCTAACGCGGCCCTTGGCATCTCAAGCATCGCTTTTGGATGACCAGTACTAGTCGCTGTGAAGGTCGTACGCTGGTGATATAGGAGTGAAAATAGGAATAGTGATAAGTATAAGAGTGAAGATACTGCGGAGTATAATTAAGAACTTGTATCTTCAGTATTTGAGTATATCACAACCCACTATACGCATTACCATCATCATCTTGTCAACTGTCTGAAAACACATTACCATTCTGCACCATCCTTACAAACTGATACTATCACTTGATACAGCCTCTTCACTTCCTCCATACTATATCACTATGTGTAACATGGAAATCAACCTCTACAACTGTGATGCAGCGCATGTACGAGACACCGTTATAATCCATTGCTCGGATTGCCTCGGAGGTAAAAACTGTGGTCACTGTAATGACGACCCGGATGTCGGCTACAACAATGGAGGCTGTCTTCCCCAGCAAAGGTTTGTTAGTGAGATATGCCCAGGTTGCAACCAAGTATGGGGCACAGATGAATCTTGAGGTTATATTGTAGGTTGGACACTATTCACGTTTCCAATGCATATGACGAGCTGATAGACTTCTCAAATCACAGGCTACCCCGTTGGGACGACCGATATGAACAGAAGGAGCGGTACTAAGAATGGGCGGTAAATATGGAAGATTTAATCAAAGAATTGGCCCTCTTCCGAGGACGGAACTGCGGAATACATGATACATGGACGGCCTTTTTAGTCAGTTCTCGCACCAAAAAGTTTGTAATTAGCACGGGCAAGGATATTTGGGGCTAGTCCTTCATGAAAATGCGTCCAGCCTCTATGGTTTGCAGTTACTTTGTCATCGTTTTTCCGCGGGATCCTAATTATCGCGTCTCCCGCTCTGCCCATGTCACCTACCATACTGCCACTCCTTGCCTTCACAAGCTGTGATGAGACTGTAAAGTCCCGAAACGGCGTCCGAGCCCGTATGTATTGCTTCTGCGAGATACCAAATCTGGCATCCAGGTTGTTGGTTGGGACAGCATCGTCCTTTCTGCAGCAGGGTGGCGTTCCACCAGAAATCAAGGCCAGCTCGCAGAGCCCTGGGATCTGGCAAGGCTGGCAGGCCATGTTGCGGGATGCCCCCCCTTTATGCGAAGACTTCAGGGGTTCGAGTGCACACAAGCACAGGCGTGAATACTTAAGAAGCGTATTGAGCCCACCAAGGTTTCGCTACGAACACGACCAGGCTCACCACTATCTCTGAAGAATTAAAATCGTGCTTCTCGATCTCCTTACAGCCTCTCATATACACTGCATTTATTCTATACTTCCCAATCTCTCCATTTGCACCCGCGATCAAAATGTGCTACTGGAGGGTTTTCTACTGGAACTGCCAGCCCGAGAAACATGTCGCCAGAGAGTATAGAGAGAACTGCAGCCGCTTCCCCAACTGCGAGAATAAAATTACGGGCGTGCCACAGAACCAAGGCGGACTCATCAGACAGGAGAAACTAGAGGGGAGCAAGTGTACCATTCCCGGACACAAAGAATATGGCCGATAGATCCCCTAACGATGTTCGAGATAAAAGTAACAGAGAGAGTAAGGAGAACACATCCCCAGCCTGAACTGAGAATTGATTGACTAAACACTTCCAGCCGGACTCGAAGCCATAAAACGAGGCAACTTTGGATTTGGTTACGTGGGCCGAAATACACCTCGGTTCCAAGGGCATATGTTCATGGTCAAGACTTATTACTCCTTGTGAGCTAGCTAGTTGGTGGTAGTGGGCAGACCAAGTGACGCCCTATAGAGCTTCACGGTTTTCGATATATATTCAATCAACACATTGGAGTTACTAAGACTACTAAATCACTGGTCAAAAGCATGAAATTCTTTTGTAAATCCTATGTCGAGCAGATAGCTAGGCAAATCCCATTGGATGATGTGACATACCTACACGGGCCCCCCCCCCCCCCCCAAAAAAAGTCGAACCTGATAGCTTCATGCACGCCACCCCTCCCTTTCCTGTCCCCAAGCTCTCCCTGACTTGACCCCATTCAGCCTTACCAGCACAGCTTAGCAATCCTGAACCTGCAGGTATAGTCACCCACCTGTCACAGAGCATCCCGCAGCCGCAGCCAGGGGCCGTCCATTGGGTAGCTAGCTCGAGTTTACGAGCCGTCCCAACCGACGCCCAAAGGCCGCAGACCGCAGGCCGCATGTGCAGTCACGACCTGCGCGGTCCTATAACGTCGTGATCGATCGCCTGGGAAAATGCAACGGCGGAGTTGCGTTGCATACATAGGTAGAGAAAGACTCTGCCTAGCGCATTCGTCAACGCGGTGCCCCCGGCCCCCCCCGCCGCCCACGTACATGCAACCGCGGTGCAAGGTTGCGAAGAATGCATCTGCTTGAGCGCCGTCAAACCTCTGGGTGCCTGAGAAGCTTCCTTCATTTTTCTTCTTTTGTCCAAGGTCGTGGAGTGTGGTGTGCGGTGGGCAGACGGAATGTTCAAGTACCTAAGTACCTAAGTAATTAGCTCATGGCAAATAGGGGGGTGGGGGAAGGGCCCGAGGTCCTAGTTATAATTACCTACCCAGGTACTTGTAGACCAAGCAAGCTACTGTCTTCCTGCCTGTCGGAGCTGCCGCGGAGTCGCCCATGTGTGAGTCTTCTTCTTGTGACTTGGAATTCTATTGGATTGCGGTTTTTCCAACCCGGAACTTGCCTCGTGATGTATGCATGTAATGTGTATGTAATAAGTTGTTATCTGCCAACATACATTCGGCCCCTACCCTACCCTGCCATACCCTACCCTATTCTACCCTACCATATTCTACCTAATGTAATGCGGGCTCCATTTCTGTATGCGAGTAAGGGGAGCTCTCACGCATTGCATCTGTAAGTCAATCCTATCCGGCAGCGTGCAGCGTAGTACGCAACTATGATTCTATGAATACCACGAGTCGGGACGTGAAAGAATACCCGAGAGGCCCACTCGGATACTACGCTATGTCCCGGGTACTGGGGATTTTTGATAGACGAGCGGATGGGCAGGTAGACAAGCAGGAAAGTAGACAGACCAGCTATTGCGAGACGCGGCGTGGCTGCTGGCGCTTTCCCCTCATTTGCCTTGATCTGGCGAGTGTTGCAGTGTCTAGCCCCTGGGCTCTGTAACATTGACCGTACACGGCACAGGTGACAAGAGGCAATGTGGAAGGGAATGGAGGGTAAGAGACTGAGAGACGTAGTAGTATTCGGGTTGAGTGGATGGCTTGGATCGGGTGGCAGGTGGCGTACCTACTTATGGGGCTAAAAGGAGTTATCGCACAGCACTCTGACATTTTTTCTTTTGTTGACTAGAGGTAGGTCAGATCGGTTGACAGATCGTAGTCTTAGTATAGCTTCTTATGTATCGGAACAGATATGGTTGACAGCTTTTCTTTTGTTCATATAAGTTTTCCTAATACGGAGGAGTCTAATGCACTCGGGCGCCATGTTGTGCTAATGCAAATCAAAGTCAATAACTTTACATTGCACTACGAGGCAACCAACAGCATTTGTCTCAGATCCGCGGATCCAGATGTGTTCTTAGAGCGCGAGGTGTCATTAGTGCCTCTAGGGACTCCCTCAAAGCGTACTCTAAACTGCATTTCATCCAACTAGACGAGAGATCTAGACTCAGCATCTAGGCTCAGCAGCTTAGCAATCGGAATCAGGCATACCCAGAACTACTTGCAAGTTAGGTGTCCAAGTTACTCCGGCCAATGCTCTGTTGGAGGATCCTTCCACAGATCCACTAGGTATCAAGGGTGCTTCTTCGTTCACAATAGGATGGCACTCTCCTCGTCCCCTGCCGAGTCACCATCGTCGGCTTCTTCAAGGACGTCCTGCATCTCTTGCTCACTAGCCTCTAGGCCTGAAGAGCTCATGATTTTATTATCCTTGTCCTCAGCTGCATCGAGTTAGCATTTCGGTATAACGTGATAGTGGCTTGATTGTACTTACTCCGTGGCTCGACCAATAAGTTCTCCTGCACTTCGCAATCCGTCAATGTAGAGCCTTCGCCAATCACGCTCCTCTTCCCCAGTATGCAGCGAGTCAGCTTGCATCCTTTACCAACAACCACGCCGTCCATCAAGAGGCACTGGAATAGTTTGGCGCCTTCTTTGATCTGGCAGTTGGTACCGACTACGCTCTCCTTGATGGAAGTCTTTTCGTCCACCATGACATTGTCGGCGATCAGACAATCCTGCCTGGTGATTGTTGTTCGGGGTTTGACTCCGTCTGGATATGCCACCTTCCGCATGTGGGCGAAAGGCGACGCTGAAGTAGGCCCAGTTTCTTCGACCGGGGGCAACTTAGCTAATTGTAACGATACTGATAGAAGAAGCTGTGCTGTATCGACACGACGAATCAATGGTGCCGCCGCTTGCTGAGACGGGTGTATGTATGCTAGGATCGGAGGGATGGTAGATTGCTTGGACCTGACCGTCAATCCATCGTAACGTTTAGGAAACGGATCATCATGGTCGTTCTGAGATCGTTCTTGCGATCCAATAGGCGAGGGTACATGATCATGAGAATAAGTACTCGGCTCCGATTCTGAGGGCTTGTCGAATATAGCCCTCATCCCTAGTTTCTCGGGGAGGCCGGTCTGCCAGTAGGCCTTGGCCCACCAGCCTATAACGTCTTCTCCGATGGTTTCAAGACGCTCATTCGACTGGATGAAGTCCAAGATCCACTTTGGTAAGATATATATATGCGCATCTCGGTGTGTAGTCAGCATACGGAGCCTCGGATGCTTTCGTAACAATCCGTGGCGTATAGGAACACCGGATTTTTCATTGCTGAGATCCTTAAGCGAATCTGTGGGCAGCGAGTAGTTCAGGTACGAGAGGTGCGGTAACAGGGAGTCCTTTGAGGTCGGCGCAGCTTGAGATGGCAGTGGTGAGGTTGCGATGAAATCGGTCTCTTCTCCTTTGACTGGAGTTGCGGTCTTAGTCTCATACCATACCCCTAGGCCACCACTATAGGTTGAAGAATCCTCGTCGTCTAGTAGATTTGGCAGACTCGCCGCTTTGACCATCCATGCTTGCAGCAGTGCGTCGCCCCCAAGTTCACACACCAGGTCGCAAGGTAACACCACGAAGTCAGAGGTAATGATCTCGCGTACTTCTGGCAAACGAAGTATCTCTGCAGTACCTGTGTTGTAGTCGAGGTCTTTGGGGGCTAGTAGATCTGGGTGTGGGTGGGGGAGACCAGTTAGGAAGGGATTAGTGTTCAATGCAGTGGTGATGGCTTCCGCACTTGAAGGCGGGCAGATAAGTGTGATGTCTAAAATCAGTATCAGTAAGTTTCATCGAGACTTGTACAGCCTTGGAAGAAGAAAGGAACAAAAAGGAGAACAAGATCTTGGATATGATCAACACCGAAAGCAAACGCTACCTATACGCGATGCATCACCATATCCAGCTCCATGTAGCAGACGTCCGCCCTACTGCATAACATCCAATCATCCAACCATGCACATGCTTTAAATATGGCACATGTAGCAAGGACGTTCATATATGACCCTAGTGTCAAGACATGGAGATGTACGGTGATTATGCAGACTGACACACATGTGATCATGAGCCCACCAACAACACAAGCAAATAACGCTGAATGATGCAGACCCAAAGTGAACAGTACCCGTTACGTCCTGATGCGTGAAAATTTCGGAAGTATAATAGACTTACCCGTGATGCCGGACCGGTAACAAAACTCGATGGGATACCAGACCATCGGCCGGTTTGCGATGGGTAGGAGAGCCTTGGGGTTCTCATCTGGGTTTGCCGTGAATGTAGGGAAAGACGACCCCGGACCACATAGGATGAGAGCTTGCAAGCCCGGATTGGGCATTGACACAGCATGCGGCATGTTTGTGTGGTGTTGGCAGGCCTGGACAAGATGGAGGGGCTTTTGGGTGATAGATGTGGCTATGAGAAGTATTGATATTGGCCGTCTTGTCGATCCTTTGGATAAGGTATCTGGAAATGGTCGTCGTTAAGGTAATGCGCAGCCCATCGACAACCTCAAGGAGAAGGAATGATAATTCTCCAGTACTAGCTGTCAAATTGCCGCTACCTCGGTGTGAAAAGAGGTTATGGTTCATTCACTAAGTCGATGTGACAATTCGGGCCTGGTAAATCGGAACCTTGAAGTCTTGAGTATTAAGAGTCATTCGCTAATATGACGAAACATGGTAGGTGGGATTATCGATAAGGCGCTAACTGACTGTTAGGTCTATTCCATGCTTGTTGGTGGGGGTTGCAAGTAAGTAGATACCATGTAGTTATCGGGGCTTAGTTGTAGCTCACTTCATCCGTCAACTGAAGGTGTTAAGGTAGTACCTTAGTTAACTGATAAATAAAAGCTATGAAGCTAACTCTTACATAATTACATATATACCTATTATTTACCTATATATATAACTATTGTGGATCCGGGCATTCCTCATAATGCCAAGGATCGGAAAATCGGAATATAAAATTCTAGCAATTTAAAGCGCATAATTATATTTAACTTTAATTTAATAATCAGTTCGAACCTTTAATATAATCCTAAATAAATTGCTAATAACAGTAATTCCTTAAAAATTTAAAAGACCGGACGTAAAAATATAAATAATTATTTTTATAGGCTAACGCCAATAATGCAAAATTTACCTTATTTTCTTACGAATTCTTTCCGATAACCGACGATAGCAAAAAGTAACGCCAATACGAAGGAATAACCTAAAGACGTTCCGGCCCAAAGCGGCACCTTTGTCGAATTCTTTACGGATACGAAACCCGCTTAAAAAAACGGCATATTATACGAACTTCTTAACAGAAAGTTCGAAAATATCAAACGAAAAAATACCTCGATAAAAAATAACCTAAACTATTTAATAAATAAAGTTATAAAAATAATCGCATATTTCGATATTAAATCCAAAAACAAAAAAATCGAAATGCCGGATTAATAATTTCGCCGGAAAAATAAATAGATTTAATAATAATAATAACAGTTTATATTTAATATCGAAAAAGCGGCTATTGCCGGTAATGCAAAATCGTTAATTAATTTCCGCGAACCGCCCGAATTCGATTAAAACTAATATATGCCGTATATTTAACGCCCATTTTATTACGATAAATCGCAAATAAAAAGAAAAATTAATATAATATATATACCGCCCGTTATAAACCATATTTAAAATTCGCAAAAAAAACGGATAAAAAGAATATAACTTCCGATTATATTTCCGAATAATGCCGCAAAAATGGGCCATACCGAAGCGAAAAACAAAATAACGATACTTCTAAATCTCCGTTTAATTTGGGCCGACGGTTAAATTTTAAAGAAATTAAAGAAAATCCAAAAACGCTTTTTAATAACATTAATCCCATACGATTTTTAAGCATATCGAATTACGAACGAATTTACCGGCGATTTTTAATAAATAAAAATATATATTCGTAATAATAAGCCTAATTAAATAACGTTCGTAAAATATATCCTTTAAATTTTAAACGACCATAATGCCTTTTCGGAAACGTTAATTTATTTCGTAACGTTATTTCCGTACCAGAATAAAAATATATTAAACTTTACGAAACGCATTCGTAAAGCCTTTTATAAAATACCGAAAAACATTCGTAATGGTTATTATGTAAAAAAAATCCTTATCGATACGTTACGTAATAACCTGCCTAATATATAGTTAATCCTTAACGACCGATTCGAAAACTTTAATAACGCATAAAGGGTCGAAATAATTATTTAATAAACCGAATTAATTATCCGTTAAACGATTAAAGGAAAAATTTACGGTATTCTTTCGGTTATCGTTTAATTTTAAGAAAAAATAATGCCATTTTATAATTTAACCGTTATAAAGGCCATATAAGCCAAATCCGGCATAACCTAATTAAAGCCTTTGGATGCAATAATTACCATATTTTAAATCGCAAAATTCGAAGAAATTGCCGATTTTCGTAACGAAAGCCGTAACGTTTATGCCGCGGCCGAATAGGGCTTTGCCGCAAAAGCCGAAGATAATAAGTGCTTTAATTATAACAAATAAGGCCATTAAATTAAAAATTATAAAATAAAAACGAAATTTCCGAAAAACATATAATACGCAAATACGAACAAAAAGATTACCTTTAAGGAAACCCTATATTAAAACGTCATTAATAATAAATTCCGATTAGCTTTTAATAAGTTTAAAAGAAATAAACGGCCCTGCGTATATTTCGCCGGCGCCGAAAGTAATAGCGAAAACGATTCCGAAAAAAATTCCGCCGAATAGCTACAAAATAACGAAAAATTCGATCGTAACTTTAACGAATTCCTTAAGCAATTCGAAAATAACGAATAAAAACGCCGCGTTTACTTAATAAAAATAAACGCCGGCAATAAATCATTTCTTAATAAAGATAAATCTTTACGAAAAAAATACGATAAAAATCATAACCTTTTTTTTACGGAAATAATCGACGGGAATAAATTTATAATTTTCTTAAATTATGGGTATATTTTTTATTATATTTCCGAATCGATAATAGTTATGTTAAAAACGTATAATTCCTCGAAACCGTTAATAATACGAAAAATTAAAGGCATAAAATCGAAAATTTCGCGTAACGTAATAATTACCGCCCGATTTTTAATGCCCGATAACAATATTATTTCGTTTTAAATATTAACGGAAATTATTCCCGACGGCATTTTCTCCGATAACTTAATTTTCGGAAAAAGTTTATTTCATAAATTGGATATATATTATAAAAAAAAGGAAAAAAATAAAGTAATTACCTTAATTGAAATTACCGAAAGGCCCGTAATTTATTTAATCGCTTTATTACGTACCCTTTATGCTTTCGAAACGGCCTATATAATAATCGAACTTAATTTAATAACTTAATATAAACTTATTTTAACGAATAATAAGGCCATTAACAAATACTTTTTATAATACGTTTACGATTTCTTAAAACTATTCGGGCTTGTTCCGAAAAAGGTTATTGCAAATATACGCATCCATTATTATATCGATATTAAAAATTACAAACTTATTAAACTCTTTTTACGTCGATATAGCCCTATTTAATTTCGGGCATTTCGTAAATTCGTTAAAAAATATTTGGAAATAATTATACGTATCGATACGGACCCGTAAAATTCGCTTATATTATTTATATCCAAAAAGGTACCGAATTAAATAATAAAGCCTAATAAATTCGACGAAAATGTTATATAGCGATTTTATTATAATTATCGGAAATTTAATAAAATTTAATAAAAAAACGTCCATCCGCTTTTTAACGCAATAAATGAAATTTAATAAACGGCCGGGTACCGTTAATATTGCTTTATCGATTTTAAAAATGGCTTTTAATAAATTAAAATCTACGAGCCAAATATCGAAAAAACCGCCTTCGTAATTTCATTTAGCATTTACGAATAATTAATAATGCCTTTCGGACTTTATAACGCCTTAACGACTTTTTAGGCATTAATAAAAAAAATCCTCGAATTATTTCGCGAATTTATTTCGGACATGCTAAATAATATAGCCGTATAAATTAATATATCCGAACAATTTTACGAACGCATATTCGCCTTATTTAAAAAGCTTTCCAATTACGGAATAATCGTAAACCCAACGAAATCCCTAATATTCGTTAAGAAGAAAATTTTCTTAGGCTTCGTAATTTCCGAAAAAAAAATCGAAATCGACCCAATTAAAATCGGAGCCATTCGAAATAAGCCCAAGCCAATAATAATAACCGAAATTCGAACGTTTATAAATGTTACCGATTATTTGCGGCATTTAATTAATAAGTATTCGGAAATTACTAAACCACTTATAGCCCTTATAAGCGGCCCGAAAAACAAACGTATCGAATTATTCCCTAAAGCTATAGCAAATTAAAAAGCAATTCGCGAAATAATTATAATAACGCCCGTAATTCGGAAATTCGATTAGCGCCGTTTAATTATTTTCGAAACAAACGTTTCGCAATAATTCGTCGACGCAACGCTATTATAACCTTATATAAAAACAATAAACGCTTTCGTTTTATATTTAATTATTTACTTTTTAAAAAAACTTATAAAAACCTAATTACGATATTTCGCCCAGAAAAAAAAGTTTTTCGATATTATGCTAATACTTTAATATTAGCGATATTAAATTAAAAACAGCAATATAACAGTAATTATTAATTACGAATTATTAAAAATAATTAATACAAAGGCCGAATAGTCGGCCCGCATATTACGCTTTTTCGATGCTATTAAGCATTTCGGAATTCGTATCGTATACCGTTCGGACCGAACGAACGTTCTTACCGATTATTTTTCGAAGCCTTAAAAAGCCGCAATAATAATAACCGAAAAAACCGAACCGATTCGTTATGCCGATTAATTAAACCGACTAAATCTTTAAGCCATTTTCGAAACCCTTTTATATAATACCTTTTTATTCTTAGCTATATAACGAAAATAAATTAATAAGCACTTTATTATATACCGAAATAAGCTATATAAAATAATTAAATACGAAAAAATATCCGATAACCTTTCGTACGCAAAAGGCACCGCTACGAAAGCGTAAACTTTATAAAAAATCCTCGAATACGATAAATTCCTAATACAATTAAAACGGATTTATTATAACCAAAATTATTTAATCGTTAAAATAACGCTTCGCGATACGTAAAAGCAATTCTGATATCCGGAAATCGTTTTCGTTACGTAATAAGTAATCGTCGAATGTCCGGCTTATTAATTAATAAAAAAACCGAATCCTTTATTACCAAATTTATAATCCGTATAATCCTTAATATTTCTAATTAAATAAATAATCGACTATACGTTAATAAATTCGTTTACGATTTTTGTAATTATTAAATACGTTACGGAATAAGTAAAAATTAACGTTATTTCTTCCGTTTAATTCGGAAATACGATTCTTATATTCTTCCGTATCGGGCGTATTTACGGTACTTTTAAAAAGTAAATTAATAATAATATTAACGCTTTTAAAAATAAAGCCGCAAACGCCTAAAATAAAAAATAAGGCTCCATTATAAAAGCTATTATATTAAGGCGCCCGAAAAGCAACGGAAAAATAAAGAAAATCAATAAGAACCTAAAGAAAATTATGTTACGCAAATATTAAGCAAATCCTACGGCCCGTTCGTTGCCCGAATTATTGTAACGAACGGTAATTATTTATAACCGCATTTTTAAATCGAACGGTTATAGCCCATATTTTTTATTATTCGGCATAATTTCTCCTTAAAAACAGACTTTATCGGAATTCTATAAATATTCTCGCAAACCGACGGAAAAAAAAGAGCTTCAAAATAATAAGCTATTAGCAGCAAATTACGAAATACCGCTTATAAAGGCCCGCTTTAATAATATAAAAGCGTTTCGTAATAAGATACGAACGTATTTTTAAAAAAAAAGGGATTTATTAAAACGTACGTTCCGAATAATTAAATCTTTTGCATTCGTTAATGTTAAAAAAAATACGAACCTTATTACGACGGGCCTTAAAACGTAATTAACTATTATTTTAATAATACGTATCATTTACGAAATTCCGAAAAAATCCAATTATAAAACAAATATAACGGAACGAATTTATTTCCGGCCTTCGTAAAAAACGGACATTTTATACGTAATATGTAATATACGAATAGGCAACTTTTAAAATAAGATCGTCGGCGCTTAATAAAAAGGGAAATTAACGATAATAATTAAAAACGATTATAATAAAAAAAAGAAATAATTATAAATCCGGATATTCCCTATAATGCTAAGAATCGGAAAATCGGAATATAAAATTTTAATAACTTAAAGCGTATAACTGTATTTAGCTTTAATTTAATAACTAATTCGAATCTTTAGTATAATCCTAAATAAATTGCTAATAGCAGTAATTCCCTAGGGATTCGAAGAACCGGGCGCAAAAGCATATTATCTAATTCTACTTGCATAATCATCTCTGGGACTTACCGACCTGGGTTAGAATAGAACTACGAAGTATAAAGCACTACCTATATGTACTGTAGGTAGAGATGGCATCCATTACGGCTCTATGGAATACTTCAAATACGAGCTTCACAAAGCAGAACAGCTACTATGTAACTAAGGACAAGCCATATGGATGTATCACCATCCATCACAGCTTGTTCCCCGGCAGCCCCGGCCACTGAAGTGTGAAGTTTCGGAGTGTTGTGGCTACAGAGGGGCTACAAACTTCGTACCTAGTGCTGCCTTCCTGACCTTACAACCGGGTACACATGTAAATGGTGGACCTCCAGCTCACCTGTAGCACCTGTAGGTGGTTCGCACAGACCACATGCGCCCCATCGCTCCATCATCCCAGCCAATTACATGCCAGGCCGAGGCTGCCCCGGGCTACCCTGCCCAATGGCTGGATGTCAACACCAGCCCCCGGCCCCAAAACATCAGGTACGGCTGGTACGAAGCACATGGCAAACTCGCCGACGCCCCTGCGCCCTAGCTTCTCCAGCCTCTCCTAGTTAGACTCCCAGCCCTCGGATTTTCGAGGCTCACCCCGTCAGCACCTGCTTGCTTTCCCACCAGCGACACCGACCGCGACACCGACAGCGACACCGATACCCGACCGACACGATACGAGGCCGAACGAGACCACGATTCTGTAAATAGCCTGTCGAAAGGCCCGTTCTGCGATGACCTTGCTCGCATAAATGTCGTCGTCGTACGAATCCTCGAGATCCCGCCGTAGAGGCCTCTGGAGCTTCTGGGTTCCCGTCGTCGTCACTGTCACCGTTGCGACAGCAGGCATCGCCGCCTGGGCATGGAGCCAGCGAGATGATGACGAAGAGGAAGAGCACGACAACAACGTCGGCCTGGATTATGAGAATGCCGACTATGGCGACAACCCAGCATACGGCGCTTTGAAAGATGCCGAACACACCCCTTTCGCTCGCGGACCCGGATCGAGCTACGGCATAACCGATCCGCAGGCCGAGGCTACGGGTGCCTCCGCCGGATGGGGTGCTCAGATGTCCGGGGCGTTGCGACGGACCCCGAGCCCCCAACAGTTCCTTTCCGATGCTGGAAAGAGAGTCGCGGCTAGCGTCGTGGGGATGGGCGCTGCCGTCGGGAGTGCGTTAGCTGCCATACGAGAAGAGGACAAGACCGCGTATGCTGATCACGAGACCTGGTCAGAAGAGGCCGAAGCTCGCAAAGAAAGGCCGCCTGCTCCGTCGGAGTCGCAATCTAGAGACAGCAGCAAGCGCCGCAGGACCGTAGCTATAGTCGTATCGGCAGACACGAGCGTCGGCGAACTGGAAGGGGGCGGGATCCACGAGCACGCTGTAAGTCCGCGCGGGGAATTTTGCGTGCGAGCAGGCCATGGCACGGATGCTAACCGGTGCACAGTCCATCTTGTCCCACATTCCCCGGAACACCGACTTTTCCAGTATCAGACTGTTCGTCTTGATTTACTCACCGGCTCTGAAGGACGCTGCTCTCGAAGGCCCAGGCGCGGCCAACATGGCCCCGCCTTCCTTGAGCTCATCCTTCTCGAACATTGGCCATGACCAGGCCCAGACGCCGGGGAGTGAAACCAAGAGCCCAATGTCAGTAGTACCGGGTGCTCATTTATTACACAAAGTGGTGCTAAGAAACAACAGCCTGGGTTCTTTTCCTGGGAACTCAGGCTTCAGTGCAGTATATTCGCAGGCACTAGGGCTTGTGGAGAAGGAGACTATGGTGATGCCGTTCACATCGCGGAATGGCTATGTACATATTCTTCGTCACCTCCAGCCCGAAGTAGTGTATCTGCAAGAGTCACTGGCTGGTGAGCAGGGCAGCCTCATCAGCCAGCTACAGACGTGGCTTAGATACGACGTCATCCTCGTCGTCGGCGCCGATGGCGGGGACGGTGGGATGGCAGATAGCGAGTCGGAGGCAGAACGGCCGGGCAAGGCGGACAAGCCGGAGCTCTGGTGGCAGCGGGAAGATAGGGTGGGACGGGGAAGAGGGGTGGTGGTTGTCGACAGCCACAGGCTTGGTGATGATTGGGAACGCCGGGTACAGGGCAAAGAATGAAAACGAGAAATGCATCTAGCGTCGAGACGGCTGGTGGTAATGAGGTGCATGATCATGTTCTGGGTTTGGTTGGTTAGGTATATATGCAGATTTCGATTCGTTCTCAATACCATATTTAGCAAGCGATACATGCTATGCTTGATGTTCTCTTATCCGTCGTCTCGAGCTTCTGTTGCCTCTCGCGGCCACCTCTAGCTCCCGTAAAAACGTTTTGGGTAGGTAGGTATATACGGCATACGCTGGGTTCAACATGCATAATTACTATCTGCACGCGACAATATATATCACCTTCCCTCTCAGTTGGTAGTTGGTGGCCACCCCATCGACATCCTCATATTCCCATAACTATATGCACGAACGGGTGCATGATGGAATGTGTATTGCTTGATGTTGTATATTTTGGCAGTCTGGCCCGGGACCAGCTGGGGCCGTCCGTATATCGCTAGCCATTGCTTCTCCTACCAATATCGCATGTTCATTGAACCATTTTCGCCTCTCACCGTCCTTCTCAAGAGGGTGCTCTGCAGTATTGTGCTTGTGGAGCTACTTACTGCCCCAGGCAAGAAACATTGCGGACCATGTATAGTATATGAAGCTACCTAGGTATATAGCACGTTCTATCACTATGAGTTGAAGTTCTATCGCAGGTCTCTGGCAGCTTGGGTGCATCTCCAGGATAGTTGGTCAGTGGCCAATCAGGACGAACAGCTGCAACTAACACACAGCTTCAGTTACGGACGCAGAAGGCGGTACATGTGTAGTCTACGTATTGTACATGTCTACAACTCTCACTCGGAAATCTGAGTATTTCGGTATAGTAAATAGCCCCTTACTTAGCTTGCCTGGGAAGGTTTGCTGGATATCGCAGCTTAAACAGCGAGTTCAAACTTACCTATCTCCTAACCATGTCCCTATTGTAGCTATTCCCGCTGTTGTATTGTAGGAATAGTACTGTATTGTACATACCGACCTACCTATCAACCACTGTACCTAACTACCGGAAGACGCTTACAAGCTGCCAGGCTGCACCCGTCGCCGTCTCCATTCAGGCACTTTTAGGTCACTTTTAGGTTGTCAAGCTTATCCACCACGCCAACACTGACCTACAACCTGGACCTGCAACTTACACCTGCACCACAGCGTCAGTGACCGATCCTGACCCCACACACAAAGACTTGGTAGGCGGTACAATATCAACGACACGTCTTGATCGGACCTACCTCATCATCAGTGTCACCACCACTCAGCTTCCTAACCGACAATTACATTTCTCGAATGCCACCTGACCTTACTGGATCTACATTACGACGGGATTTCAGTCTACACCTGGATGCGACGCTACAGGCAATCACTGGATGCCATCAGTACCACTAATCAATCAGCCTTGGGACGTTTAGGTACACGCGATCCATCGCAACATCCCATAGTTTGACCCGCCTTTATTGTCATTCTTGCGTTACTTGTCTCGGGACAGTTGACTGAGCCGAACTGAAAGACGTCGACGATAGCGATAGCAACAGCGTCAACGACAGCGACAGCGACAGCAACAGCAACAGCCACTACACAAACGAGAACGCAAACGCAACCGAAAACGAAATCTAAAACGGACCGATGTGTACACGTGCCGACGTGATAATCGTGGTCCCCCAGTCTCTGACGACCGATCACAACGTCTGACCAGCCACGTACCGTCCTCTGCTCTTTCGCAATTTACGTTACATCGGGTGTGTAGGCGGGCGGCGGCCAACATAGGAGCGACGCGATCATGGCTCCCGTCATATCCAGTACTGTGCCTACGCCGGCACACAAACTCAAACGTCCAACACCTGCTGGCATTCAGACGAATGGAGCACATGCTACTCCCGCCTCCAAATCTTCACCGTCTCCATCCATGTCGTCTAAGAAACCCCCGTCGGCTGTCGCTAAACAGCAGACACCTACCTCCGCTACCGCCAATGGCGTCAACGGCAGCGGTGCTACCCGCACCAACCTGGCTCGGGCACGACGCGACATGGCTAACCAGAACGTCGGTCGAGGTCAAAAAAACAATGCCGGATCTTCAGGGTCGGCCGGCTTAGCTGTAGATGCCAGTGTTCCGCAAAGCGTTGAACCGCGACAAGCTAGTAAGTAGTAGCCAGCATCAAGCCTCGCCAATCCTCTGATATTGCAGTGCGCTTACCCATGACCTTTTTTGTCAGAGGTTACCACCCAGTACATACTCAGGAAATATGCCGGACACCCGCCATCCTTAATCGTACATCTTCATCCCACCCATTTTAGATTCGATAAGCAAGACGGTATCTTTCAGTACAAGTCGCCCATGAAGATCTTTTTGGAGCACCTTAAAGCTCGAACGATTCCGCATGACCTGATACCGTACTTCAACGACTGGGACGTCACCTTTTATGAAGGTTGCTTGATCGTTCAGGTACATGATCACAAATCAGCCGTCCAGGCCAAAGAGAAAGACAAGGCGCGGCCCACGTCCAAGTCAAGTGCCAGCACGCCATCTTCTATCCACAACTATAACCCTTATATCACCCCTTCTCCGTACGGGCCTTACCCGAAGACCAATCTCGCTGGAGCCACGAATACCGAGGCGAAGGCTACTGATGGCGAGGCGCAGGATAAAGAGAACATGCCGGCGCCATCTGCGCCCTCCGAAGAGCAGAAAAGCAAACCGGCACCGCAAAAAGATAAGACATTTACCTGTGTTTTATTTCCGACCCCACAAACATTGCAAATGGAACTGGGCATCAAAGCGACAACGCTTGGGGGTGCTACTGATGCCAAACTCGGCGCGGACTCGTCCATGAACCCCCCAGCAACTCCCCTATCTGCCGTTCCTCCAACGCCTACCGGCACGAGCATGCTGCCGCCTGCGAAGAAGCAGAAACGTGAAAAACTGGAGCTGGATGCAAATGCCATGCGTGTTGCAGAGGCCCAGATTTTGCTTGCTACTGCCGGCCCATTGCATCTGGAGCCGACCAGGAACAAGGAAGAAACGATCGCGCTTCTTGCACAGATGGCGGATCCGAAACACTCGGACCCTGCGCCCCAACCGAAGACCCGGAAACGAACCGTTGCTGAAAGGGCGGCGGACGAGGCGGCAGCAGCCGATCAGGAGAGATATATGTTGACCTATGATGAACGCCTCTCGAATACGAGCGGCGTGCAGGGTGGGGCCGACGGGGGCGATGATCGGACCGGAGCCGCGACCTTTGAGCCGCGGTTTGAAAGGTTCAAGGTCCTTGCCGATATCAAGAGAGAGCATGCCGAGAAGAAAGAACAGGAGAGACTCCGCCAGCAGGAGAACGAGCGCAAACTTGCTTTGCAGAAACAGCAGCAGCACCAAGAGCAGCAACAACTGCAGCAGCAACAACTACAGCAGCAACAACTACAGCAGCAGCAGCAGCAGCAGCAACAACAGCAGCAACAGCAACAACAACAACGCCAACAAGCAGAAGAAAAGGCCCGCCGCGAGCAAGAAGCCGCACGGCAGCAGGCTCAATTGCGCCAACAGCAGCAGCAGCAGCATCAAGAAAATCAACGCCGCCTGGCGGCTCAAGCCCAAGCCCAGCAAGCCCAGGCCCAAGCCCAGGCTCAAGCCCAGGCAGCTGCCCAGGCCCAGGCGGCTGCTGCCCACTCCCACTCACCCCCCAATTTGCAGGGCAACCAGATGCAGGGCCCCCATGGTCACCCAGGTCCGAATGGAATGCCGAACGTCTCCATGCCGGGCCAGCCTGCCCACCGATTCCCGCAACAAGTATCACAGCCGCCCGTCTCATCGCCTGTGCCACGGCAGAACACACCGTTGAATATGTCCTCGCCAATGGTTGGAAATGTGCCAATGCAACAGACGAATTCGGGTATGGGTGGAAGTCCAGCAAGGCCCCCCTCGGTAGCTCAGAACCACGGCCCCATGTCTGTGCCCATGACGGCAAGCATGTCTGCAAGAGGGAGCCAGCAGAGCCATCCTTCTGGTACACCGCGCATGCCGAGCGCCACACCACAGATGGCCCACGGTACTCCAATCAGTCGGCCAATGGCTACGCCTCGAATGACGCAAGCGAGCCCGCCTCCAGGAATGATGGCCAGCAATTCACAAATGGGCCAGAATATGCTGATGGGCCATCAAAATATGGGCCAAAATATACCAAATCATCAGATGATGGCAGCCCAGTTGGCAGCACAACAGCAGCGCCAGCGCATTGCTCATCAGCAACAGTTGCAAGCATTACAAAGCGCTGGTATGATGAACGGACAAAACCCGCAAATGCCAAACCAGCAGCAAATGCTTCAGCAAATGATGCAACGGCAGCAGATGCTAAGCAACATGCAGAACAATCCTAACATGATGAATCCTGTCCAACAAGCTCAGCTTGCCCAGCGGTACCAGCAACACATTAACAACTTGCAACAGCAGCAGCAGCAGCAGCAACAGCAGCAGCAGATGCAGGGGCAGATGCAAGGCCAGATGGCGGGTCAGCAAATGGGAAGTCCTGCCTTCATGGGTGTTAATGGACTCAACCCTCAACAAATGGCAGCGCTCCAGCATATGCAACAAAGCGGCAGTCCTCAAGCAGCACCACA
This sequence comes from Diatrype stigma, assembly GCA_022225965.2. Taxonomy (NCBI): domain Eukaryota; kingdom Fungi; phylum Ascomycota; class Sordariomycetes; order Xylariales; family Diatrypaceae; genus Diatrype; species Diatrype stigma. The sequence goes on from JAKJXP020000059.1 coordinate 276,706, forward strand.
TCCCTTACGCGTGCAGATACAGCAACGCCAGCAAATACTGTACCGGCAGCACATCCAGGGGATCGCTGCCAAGTACGGCGGCGTCCAGAACATACCGCCTGACGTTCACGAAAGCTTTAGGAGGCAGTGCCTACAACGGGCGCAGGAGACAGTACGGGCAATCATGGCGCAGCAGCAGAACCAGATGCTACAGCAGCAACAACAACAACAACAGCAGCAGCAGCAGCAGCAGCAACAGCAGCAGCAACAAGGCAATATGCAAAACATGCAGGGCATACAAGGGATGCAGGGGATGCAGGGGATGCAAAACATGCAGAATATGCAGAACATGGGTGGTATGCAAGGCATGTAGGAGTGTGCCCTTGATACCACTGACCTTTAGACCCTTAGCCCTTGGAGAAAACCCAAGAGAAAATGTAGAGAAGGAAGAGAAGACGAACGCAGAAGATAGAAGGAAGCACTCCGTGCTTGATCTTAATTGGGCTCGGAACGGCGAGACTCGGAAAATCCATCATTAGGCTGGCGTTCTGGATGGGATGGATTGCGGCGTACAGTGATTGATTAGCGAACGGGAACGAACAAACGCATGCATGCATAACTAACTCAGCTGTCTTCCCGACCAGGAGGATTATCACGGTTCCTGAGGGCGGGCTGGTCAACTGGCAGACCGACCAGCCGACTATTCTGTTTTACTCTTGCTTCCATATACCCCAATTTCTTCATGGGTTTCGCTATGCTATCGGGGCGCAGTGGTGGGCTTCTAGGTTATCAGGATAGGCGCTTAGTAGATACGTTGTTACTATTATATTGAATCATCCAAGTGGCATTTCAGCAGCCATCATAGCTTTTCGCGATGCATTCTCTTTCTCGCTGGTTACGTCTATCAGATAGGCCGATGTTAGGTTATGCCCATTGCTTCGTGTCGTGAACATAACCAGAAGCTCCTTTATAAGAATGGAAACTTTAGGCAGCCTCACTTTCATCTTTGCAAATCAGCCCCGGGAATATTTTCACGTAGATACATATTCATATATGTCGATAGGCACTTCGTATATTGCCAGTACCTACGTAGTATATGGCACCCTGAAAAGGGGGTTTGATCACGTGCTACCTAGGTATCCCTAACAGTTGGCTGTTATGTAATGAAGCCAGCTGGCGCACTTGAGCGCGCTATATAGGAATTGATAACACGAAAATTTTCAGCCTGGTTCAATCAGACCAATCAATCAATCAAGCCCGGCTGGCCTAATGGTAAGGCATCAGACTTCTACGATTTAATGTTGAATTCGTCGTCGACATCTGAGGATTGTGGGTTCGATCCCCACGTCGGGTGAAATTCCTTTTTTTTTCTTCTTCTTTTCTTCCAGGTTTCCCTTAGGTCCTTTCCGGCTGCTTCCCTATACCTCATACACGTATAACATGTAGGTATACTGGAGTAACTACCTAGGTAGGTAGACTACACACCTGCAGGTAATAGGTACGGTACCTGGTACCTACCTAGGTACCTAGGTAGGTCGGCAGGTATGACATCGACGTATTATTATGGAGACTCTTATTATGTAACAAGTTATGTACGTAAGGTCTCTACTACCTCCCACCTACATGTAGGCAGCTTAAAACCAGCTGAATTGACATGTAACGGCCTTGACGGCAGCTTTGGCACCTATATTTTATTTACATTCATACTCACGAAAGCATAATAGGCAATATAACAAATAACAGTCGAAGCTACCTGGAGATCTAGTGGTTGGTCTACATCTCCATTATTGTGCAGTGCATTTACCTAATCCGCAGTGAACACGGAGAGGGCAGTCCTTATTGACAGTCCTTATTTGGCAGGACCCGGACACATGAGCTTCTGCTTCCCGACAGCTGACCCCAGTGCTGATTGCTGAGTGCTGAGTGCTGAGTGCTGAGTGCTGAGTGCTGAGTGCTGAGTGCTGAGTGCTGAGTGCTGAGTGCCGAGTACTGGATACTGAGAGCTAGGTAGTCAAGTTAGGTGCTACTCGTAAGTGCTCGGTGCTGTTCCTCCTTCCCTCACGTCAACGTTATAGTTAAAAGACCGCGCTGCCCTTGCCTTTTGCCCACATAGCCGATAGCCAAGGTTGCACCCGTGTTTTAACTTTTGACCATAGCTTAACTATAGCACCGATCACTATTGATTTACCTCGTTATTGAACTGAACCGAGCCTGACTGCGCCTTATTATGTGCTCACGCGACGACAACAGCAACCGAGCGAACACTTGATCTGCCTATCGCAGTGATAATCCACCACTATCATCGTCATCAGTCCACGAACCGATCCGTGCGTCTACATACGGGACAGGGACGGGGACAGAAATAGACTTGAGCCGCCGTTCAACCATCGGATTTTGCTTTGCTTCTTCTGAAGTCTCCCCCATTTCCGACCTTCCACCTCCCTCCCGCTCTCCGGCGAAACGGGCAACACCGCACGACGCACCACACACGAACCCTACCATCCCTCCCATACCATACCACATTATGAAGCTCACATCGATAACGTCCGCCGCCGGCGGAGATGCCGGCCTTCTCCTCTCGCTACTGCTGCTCGTGCCCCAGCAAGCCGCCGCCATGTTCCGGTGCAACCACATCGTGGCCGACACGCAGCGGTACAACCTGGAGGCATTGGGCGGCGCCCACGGCGTCGTGATCAGCAAGGACGAGGGCGCCAGCTACCTGAACACCACGTACACGGTCGACATTTGCCGGTCGCTGAAGAAGAAGGGCGACGTGCCCAAGAACCAGCAGTGCCCTAACGGGTCTAGAGGTACGTGTGGTTTTGCTTTGGGCTCGGAGGTGGGAAGCAATATTACCTGTATCGGTCTAGCCATATTTCTTCTCACCCATCTCGCATCAAGTGGCTTAGGCTGTTCACAGTGCACGTGCGTGCGTGCGTGCGTGCGTGCGTACATGTATGCTAATCTATCGATACGAACCAAACAGTCTGCGCCATCCAGCGCACCGTGGGCAAGGACGAGAACAACCCGGGCGACGTCATCCTGAAGGCGTTCCCCATCGCCGGCGAGCTCGCCGATTACGGGGGCAAGAGCCTGGACCCCGAGGTCACGAGGCTAAGTCCGGAGGACCTGCCAGGCGTAGAGGACAGCCAGGGGGGCCTACGAGTGGTCCTGAAGGGTGGCTTCGACGAGAAGCCCGAGCACGGCGGCAAGCGCGAGCAGAAGGCTATCATCACGTTCGTGTGCGACCCCGCCCGCGACGGCACCGAGGGCGAGTTCAACCCCGAGGACCAGTACGACGACGGCGACGACCCGATCGGTGATGAAGAGGAAGAGGGCGGGAGCTCGGTCGACACCAGTATGGTCTCGAGGCGCAACGCGATGAGCAACCCGCTGTTCTACAGAGGAGAACGGAGTGCAGAAGATGGGGGCGACGGCGGGGAGGGCAACGGGGATGATGGCGCCGAGAAACCGGCTGGCGAGATTCAGTTGGGCGACGGCAAGAATGCCAGTCTGGTCTTTGATAGCTGGGGCGCCTCGGACGAGAACCCCAACGTGGATGTCTTGCGTCTGACTTGGCGCACCAAGTACGCTTGCGAAGGGCGCGCCGACGAAGGCGGGGATGAGTCGGCGAGTGCACATTGGGGGTTCTTCACTTGGCTTGTGATCCTGTGAGTTGACTTGATTATGACACTTAGTCGCCCTATTCCCACTCCTGTCTATCATGAGACAGAACACATGACTAACAACATCTTCCTACCCTCCGCAGCGTCTTCCTCGGCACGGCATCCTACCTCATCTTCGGGTCCTGGCTCAACTACAATCGCTACGGAGCTCGCGGCTGGGACCTGCTACCCCACGGCGACACCATCCGCGACATCCCCTACCTGATGAAGGACTGGACGCGGCGGGTGCTGAACACGGTTCAGGGGAGCGGCAGCCGGGGCGGATACAGTGCTGTGTGATGCGGCGCAGTATGATGGTCTGGTCTGGCAGGAGGGGGCACACGCAATATGCTCCCTGGCCGTGTCCGAATAGAGCGGTGTGAAGAGACCAACCCTCTTTACTACGTGCGACTACCCACGCGCAAAGATAGTGTTTGGATGCGGCAAGGCAGCTGCGGTTGCAGGAAGCATCCAACGGCGGAGGACGGTTGGACGTGCGGAGGGCGAATTGTCACCCTATGCGTCACGTCACATTACGTTACGTAACAGCAGCTTCGTTGTGTGTGTGGTTCCAGAGGCTCTTGTGTTTCTATTCGAAGAGCGTCCACGCAGTTTCCAGAGTCCTCGGGGTGTTTGGTGATTTGACTGGGGAAGGTGGGAGGGGAAAGGGGGGTTCCGGCCTGTTTTGTTATCAATTTGTTGTCCCCCGTATCCCTCTTTGATCGTTTGTTGCCGGTTTCGCCGCGTCTTGTCTTTCACCTGTACTGTACACATAGCATACATAGAGCAAGGAGCGAGTGAGGGTTGGGCGATGGTGACGATGGGAATCCCGGCGGGAAAGGAGGAGAGACTTCGAAATCGAAATTACACCCAGTTCTTGCTTAGGAAATGAAGGGGCAATTCTTTTTTCTCTGGTTCGGTGGGTGGTGATGTGATGCTATCAATCCGTTTGAGGCTGCGTTTGCCGACTTGTGCCACTGATGGGCGCCTAGGTATGTGCGTCGAACTATGAGAGGGGAAGGTACTAAGCCGCTGGTGAGATGTAGAATTTTTTGTCTTTTCGGACTTGTTATTGACGGGATAGGAGGAGGCTGTTGCGATGACTCGCAGTGCTAGCTACCACTCCTCAAGTTAAAAGGGGGGCTTGTAACCCCTAATCCCCCTACTCCTCCGTCAATATCACGGCGAGGGGGGGATAATCAGACTCGGCATTGCTACGTGCTCTTCCATGCTAAGTACCACTGAAGCTCATCGAAGTCGTCTACTCATACTATGTGAGACCCTGGAACCAGAGACTTTCTTTATCTTGCTGATCTCCACCTAATACCATACCATACGTCATCTCCGGCTCGCTATCCCCACAGCGGCGCAGCCCCGGCTGCTCGCCCGGTTCCCCTCCGTTGGAGTTGACGGGTTGAAGATCCGTCTCCGTAAGTAGATATAACTTTAACCCAACAACAGGGACCAGAGCGCCCCCTCCCGCATCTGGAAACACCCCGAGCGGTGTTGCGATACTTGACAGTGAATCTGTCGGGCGGGTAGTCGTCCCCCCCAGGCCAAGGTCCCCGCGGACTGGAGACGTGGCGCCGGTGTGCTGGCATCAGGACTTCTGCCTGTGGCGCATTATTGTGAACCCTGGTACGAATCCAATGTGTTGGAGCAAGGTATAAGTTTTGACAAGGACTATTGATACGGCCACTGTCTCTATGGGGCCTTCCGAAACCGCCCTGGATGACTCACAGGCATCCCCCCGACGAAGGGCGTTAATAGCCTGAAGTGTTGATATAGATCTGCATAGTTCAAAGCACTCGAATTGGCGTGAACAAAAGAATCGTTTACAAGATCATTCTCTCTTTTTCTATACTAGCCTTCGGGGCTATACCCCTGCATATGTCGCTTCCAGATCCAGTTGCCCATAGCATGAGAAGCCTTTATGCTGGTGAACATTGATTTTGCCATGATTAGCTTGCTCTGTATACGGGACAGAGAAGTAATAAAGTTAGGACGAACAACAAGATCCCGGCGCTGGTGTTTACGAGCTTGAGTAAGGACACGCAAATGAACAAGCCGACTACCACTTAATTTTTTACCATGACCACCATCAGTCAATAAACTATGGTAGCCGGAAGCTTACCCCTAAATGCACTTAATTTCACCAAGCGAGTAGTGCGCTTCGAAACTACTTCGGATTTCTGCTCTCGACCCATCACTACAGGGACCTCGAAGCAGTACATCCAGCGGCTCGCACTTGTGAATTCCCGGGCATCGGTATCTGCTCCTCTAACCATCGCCTTCGAGGGCGAAAAGCTCAAACCGCCCGAGACCATAGAATCACTCGGCCCCGAAGGGCTGAGACAGATCCTCTACGACGGCTCGGTGGCCCGCCTTACTGCCAAAGTCTCCAACGGCGCTTTCATCGCCGAGGCCGGCGACTTCGCCGCTGCCGCCTGCTGGGAGCCGGAGAGCATACGCGAGGGGCCGCGGGCGGATATGAGCCCCGAGCTTGCCGCCAAAGCGACGCGGCCCATCTTTGCCGAATTCACCGAGCGCGTGGAGGTCGTCAAGCAGGCGCGGCTGCGGCCCGTGGCCGAAAGGATGAGCCAGGGCCGGTTCTGGCACCTCAACATGCTGGCGAGAGATCCCGGCGTGCCCTACGTCCAGGGCGCGGTGAGGGCGGTGCTGGTGCCGTTCTTGGAGAGGTTCACGTCCGAGGATGGAGAGGGTGGGCCGGCACCGATCTGGTTGGAAACCGACACTGAGCGAGCACGGTCTATATACGCTCACTTCGGCTTCCGCGAGGTGGGGGCTTGGGAAGTGAGGGGGGTCAAGATCTGGGCTATGATGTACACAAGAGAACCGGAGTTCAATCCTATCGAGAATACGACATGATTAGGTAGGCGATGGGGGTTCAAAGTGACTACATGCCGATGCGACATGGTTTAGGCGCCTTGATTAGCGAAAACACTGTCTACAGAGTATCATATAAGAATGTACCTGAGACTGAGGTATTCTTTAGATAGGATCCAGTCAAAACTGATACCATCAATGGCCCCTCGACAATGCCCGCAACAGTTCCTTCAACGTGGATGCTAACTACATGGTGCAATAGACCAATGGTGCCTCTCATTATGAATTCCATTTCCTTGTCCGTCGGAGCAATGTGTTCTTAGCCCACGACAGAACATCGTTTCGGGTATTGTCTTTGTATTGCCAGTCCCAGTTGAAGAACAAAGGACCCTGTGCTTCTCTCGAGGAAATTGGATAGATATGAATTGTCAACTCGGTCTAGACTCGGTGCAGGTCCTTTGAATGAGGTGTTAATGTTATTGTGCTTTCAATTCTGTTTAGGATCAGCCCTTTCAGTCTCATCAAAGGCGGCTGGTGTTGAAAGGCCAAGTGCAGCCAAAGCAATCGCATATATTAATACGGTGTCTCCTAGCACTTCATTATTCATGTGCTATCTATCCATTCACGCGATATTCAGAGACTAAGCAATTTGAAACACAGTCTTGTCTTTGAGTATTCCAACTTCAGTTGATCATATTCTCTTTAGTTATGGCGCCTACCGAAATCAACACCGGGTCTTCAAACTCGGCTGAGAAGGGGCTGGATGGGGCCACTGTCTCTGTACGAGGTCCTACCGATGGTGAGCAATCCGCCCCGGAGATTCCACCAAAGAGTCCTCTTCGAGCGTCGCGGAATGGGAAGCCGAATGGTGCCAAAGACAGCCAGGGACCGATCTCGGAAAGCATTGTGTCGCGGACACAGGGAAGAGTCAAGCAGCTCACTGCGGAGCTCGAGCAGAAGAAGAACCTTCATCTCAGGATGTATGATTGGACTGGTGACTTGAGTCACCTTGACAACAGGGAAAAGCCCGGATCTGTAGGCTCTTCCTGAAGGTCGGATAGCATATGATTGGAAGAGCCTAGTAGAAGGGGGGTTTTCTTTGCAGGTGTTGTTTTTAGACAATTGAATCCTTATATATATATAATTCATTGCTACAATGTGAGCTACTCTCTAGATTGCTTTGACCTGCCGCTGGAATCGTGGGATTTTCTTCGTGAACTTCGCGGGGTCGTCCCGCGCCCCGTCTTTCCAATACTCGTACTCGATCCAGGCGTTCTCCGGCATCTGCTCCTCCATGGCGGCGATCCAGTTGCCCAGGTCCGGGGACAGCGGGATGACGCCCGTCTCGAGCACGTACTGGTCCCAGAGCTTGACCAGCTCCTTCAGCCGCTCGGGCTCCTGCTCCGCCAGGTCGTGCACCTCCCCGGGGTCCCTCGCCAGGTTGTAGAGCTGCCACTTCTCGGGCCCCTTGGGCTTGGGGATGAACACGATCTTCCAGTCGCCCTTCCGGCAGGCCGCGCGCCCGCACGTCTCCCACCCGTTGATGAAGTCCTTCTCGTGGATCGAGTCGGCCTGCTTCTGCAGGTAGGGCACCATGGACTTCCCCCGCATGCTCACCACTTCGCGCCCCTGGTAGGTGGGTGCCGGGTGCTTCACCCCGGCCATCTCCAGGATCGTAGGCGCAAGATCCATCACCGTGGCGAACTGATGGGTTATGCTGCCCCCTTGAATGTTCCCGCTGAAACTAGCGGGTGGCTTCATGACGTAGGGCACGCGCACTCCACCCTCGGTCGTGTATGCCTTGTAGAGCCGGCTGGGGGCGGTAGCAGCCTGCGCCCACCTTGGTCCGTACCAGATAAACGAGTCGCCATTGCCAAGGTTGTCAATGTGGTTGTTATAGTATTTCTTCAGGTGCCCCAACATCGTGCTCTGAACCATGGGGTACGCTTCGTACGCGGCGCCTTCGGCACCGTTGTCCGACAGGAAGCAAACGAAGGTGTTGTCGAGCTCGCCGATCTCCTCCAGATAATCCACGACCTTCCCGACGTTGACGTCGATAGCCTCGACCATCCCGGCGAAGCACTCCATCGCTCTGCACGAGTTCGCCCTCTCCTCCTCGCTCATGTCGTTCCATTCTTTGACTTCCTCGGCAACGACGGGGTGAGGCTCGACGTCTTGGGGAACAAGGCCCAGGTCTTTCAAGCGCTGGAGTCGCTTCTGCCGCAAAGCGTCTGGACCATCATCGTACACGCCCCGATACTTCTTGATGTACTCCTGTGGCGCTTGAAGTGGCCAGTGGGGAGCGGTGAAGGGCAAATAGGAGAAGAACGGTCGCTCATCCCCGCTTTCTTTCCATTCTTTCAGATAGCTAAGCATCTTGTCGCCGTAGCCGTTCGATGAATACCAGCCCTCCGGAAGCTTCTTGACGTACTCTCCATCCTCGTTGTGTAAGGCGATGTAGCTCATAGTCATGAACTCGGGAATCTTGTCCATGCCCTCTAGCTGGGGTTCATAGGCGTAATGATTGCTGCAAGCGGGCAGATGCGCAAAGCTTCGCTCAAAGCCCCGAACTTTGGGACTCCGCTCCGGCGTCAGGCCCAAGTGCCATTTCCCGGCCATGAGGGTCAGGTAGCCGGCGTCGCGGAGAACCTCGGGCAGCGCGGCTACCTTTTCGTTGAGATAGCCCTCGTATCCGGGCATGCCGCGCTGCACCGACGTGGACATGGTCCCGTTGGGGTCGTTCTGGCCGGAGATGTTGGTCCACTCGATCAAGTTGCCCAGCCCGGCGATGTGGTGATCGGTGCCCGTCATGATCATGGCTCGAGACGGCGAGCACGCAGCCGCAGCGTGGAAATCCGTGAAGCGGATACCATTCTTGGAGAGTTTGTCGATATTCGGCGTGTTAATTTCACCGCCAAAAGCACCTACATCCGAGAAGCCTAGGTCATCCGCCAGGGCGATGAGGAAATTAGGTCGTTTGCCCGGCGCCATGGCTCTTCTGTTCAGACCGAGTCAAGTTGATCACTTTGAAGATGGGATATAATGAGAGATTGCAGCAAACCGTACCCCGCGAACGACGAGGTTAATCTGGTGGTGAAATTAGGGCATTTGTCTTTAAATAGGCATGACCTCACGCCCTGAGGGGGGGCTAATCAGGGGAGAGCCGCAAACTCCGTCAACCCCTCCTCTCCCCTTGATCAGCATCATGCCATACTAGTCCAAGGTCCACAGCGATGTCGCAATCCTGATCGGAGATGGTTTCAATGAGCTTTTCACCAGTCAAATCACCTTCCAAATCGTTCAGTCCACGTAAGTTGCAACGTGGTGGAGCCTATGAGAGCGTCCTATCTGCGGATCTCACGCCGCTACGGTTCGAATTCCCCAGAATATCACAGGCCGATCCCCGCTTAGAATTAGAAGATAGTGTCCACACCAGGGCCGAACGCCAAGTCACTCGGTTGTCGGTGGGAACATCATGTCATTGGTTGCTGAGATCCCAGGGTTCGGCATGTTGCGAGCCATATCGACGAAAGTCATCTTTGGTATTCACCGATACAGAGCGAGTAAGGCCTCGGGAAGTATTCATTTATTCCACCCAGGCAGGCGATGCTGATAATCAATGGGCAAAACCACTCGAGGTATGAAGTTCTTCATAATCTCATTACTTTAATCGGCTACGATCGATTGACCCTAGGCAGATATAAATTTGAAATCGACGTATTGATAATCAAACTTCTATATAAAAGGGGTGGGTTTAATGTACGCCCTCCTTGCATATGAACTTGATACTTCACCAGGACGATGTCTAGTTAAGGGATGTTGGCTAGTTATTGTGAACGGATGCCTCCTATGTACTTATGCAGAAGTAACAATTACCCACGATATTAACCGAAGAGATGCGGGGAAGCCCTTGTTGCCAACCTTCTTTTGAAGAGGGCAACATCGAACATAATTACAGCGATCTTGAGAATATGAGAACACAATACGATAGAGCAAGTGGTTCCAGTGGAAAGGTCTTTGTCATATGTTAAGCAACCATGTTTTTAAGAAGGGTCGTTGTTGCACACTGGCGTATTATAGCATATGCGACCCGAATCTTCGGGATGAATTCTGGTTGTGGATCTAACTGCACCTATCGTAACCCAATTCTTCCTGGTTTTCATCCGGACCCAAGCTGTATTTTCGTCCCTGAATGGGATGGAACCTTTTTCTGTGCATCTTCTAGTTTCAACGCGTTCCCAGGGATTCCGATTCATGGAAGCAAAGACCTACGAAATTGGAAACTGATAGGTTAGTCCTCTTCAACTGGAGATTCAGGTTCTGTACAGCGAGTAATGACCATTGGTAGGCCATGCTCTAAACCGTTACGGACAACTGCCTCGACTAGCGGAAACAAATAGATCAACGAGGTCCGCATAGTCCCTGGATTTATCTTTTGAAATTTGCTGATGAATACTGGCGTAGTGGAATTTGGGCCCCAACACTTAGGTACCACGATGGAACGTTCTGGTTGGTGACAACGTTAGTAGATGACGACCGTGACGCCGATGACCCCTCAAGATGGGACAATGTTAGAGAATGCCCAAGATTATCTACCATAACCAGTACTTACCAGGACTGAGCAGGTCATTTTCAAAACCAGGAACCCTTATGATCCCTCTTCATGGTCCGATGCCATACACTTCAAATTCGAAGGCTACGACACTGAGCCATTTTGGGATGTCGATGGAAAGACGTACATCAACGGCGGTCATGCATGGAAAGTATTGTAAGTGAGCCAACAGTCAACCAACCGAATACCTTCACCGTCGCAATCGCCAATAACTCGATAGTCCAGGCATCCTGCAGGCAGAAGCAAACCTAGATACCGGTGAAGTTGGCGAGTGGCACACAATATGGAATGGCACTGGCGGGATGGTACCTCCTCGTCTATTTTTATGGAGCAGAACATGGCTAACAGGAGGGTCTAGGCCCCGGAGGGACCTCACGTATATCTGAAAGATGGATGGTACTACCTTCTAACTGCAGAAGGTAAGATCGCGGCCAACCAGAGTCCAAATTCTCATTATACGGTTCCTAACATTCATAGGTGGAACCGGACTGGAACACATGGTCACCATGTCGCGTTCCAAGACCATCCAGGGGCCATATGAATCGAACCCAGCAAACCCAGTACTCACTAATGCGAACACAACTGAATATTGTAAGTGTCCTGTGCTAACATTTCCGTGGATATAAATCTTACATGCTGCAGTCCAGACCGTAGGACATGCGGATCTCTTTCAGGATGGACTCGGGAATTGGTTAGACTAACTTACTCTTGATGAATAAGCTATATGAATACTGATAATAGTAGGTGGGGTGTTGCACTCTCGACAAGGTCAGGTCCCTCTTACTTGAATTACCCAATGGGCCGCGAGACGGTAATGGTCCCAGTGACGTGGGGCGAAGGAGAGTTTCCTACATGGTCGCCTGTCAGGGGTAAAATGAGCGGATGGGAGTTCCCTCTAGAAAACAAGGACATTCAGGGTTCCGGGTAAGTGACTAATCACGATGTTTAAAGTTCGTTCATTATATTAATGATCAAAGACCTTTCATTAGCGAAGGGGACGACGTCGACTTCGCACCAGGAACTACTCTTCCAGCACACTTCACCCACTGGAGGTTTCCCGTTCCCGAATCCTATACAGTATCACCACCGGAGCACTCAAACACACTTCGACTTAGCCCATCAAAGTTGAACTTGACCGGTTTGGATGGGAACTATGCAGGTCCTGAGGGCCAGACGTTCGTCGGGCGACGCCAGCAGGACACCCTGTTTACCTTCAGTGTCGACCTTGACTTCCGCCCGACATCGCTCGAGGAAGAAGCTGGGGTCTCGGTATTCCTGACACAGAACCACCACCTGGATCTTGGTGTTGTGATGCTCCCTGTACCTGATGATAGCAATGGCAATAACAGCATAGTGGTACCTCCACGCTCTGTCGGCACGAACGGCGGTGCCGGCGAGGAGCTTGCCCCTCATCTGAGATTTAGGGGCGAATCCTACGTCCCCGTACCGGACGACATCGTCGTACCACTCCCCGAAGCCTGGCGCGACAGGGCTCTGAGGCTGGAGATCAGGGCGAGCAACATGACACACTACTCGTTCTCGGCTGGTCCAGCGGACGCCATGTCGGAGATGCAGACTGTCTTGGACGTATCTAACGAGGCCGTAAGCTGGGGGTTTACAGGTGAGGACTTTGTCCCTCTATGCCGAATAGCGTCGAGTAACGTATCTAACATGGATATCTAGGTGTGATCCTCGGTGTATACTGCACGACGAATGGTCAGGGCGGAGAAGGAACGCCGGCCTACATCTCAAAATGGAGTTATATACCCCAGGGCCAGTTCATGGACTAGCGTAGGTGAAGGATTAACACCAAGCCGGCATCTTTGGGAAGACGAGAAAAAAGGGGTAGTTAAAAGGGGTTGGGGGGTTGGTCCACAGTTTCAGACACTTCACACTAGATTTCCCCTTTTGCGCAGTTGGCTGACTATAAACAACTGCGTACATCATCTCAACTGCTTAATGGGTCAGACTACTTGGACGAGTTAATTATGCATCACACACTACACCCTTCTAAGTGTTCAGTAAGTGGGTGCTTTGGAACTTCGCTGGGCGCAGAACACAATATTGCAGTAGATAACGAGAGACGCCTAACCATCCGGCCCAACCACGAGGGGGGCACCACAAAAGCCAAACTGCCACACAGAGAACCCCATCCAACCCATGCCACCCAAATCACAACTCCAACCGAGTGAGCCGTTAGGTACAGGCATCAGGATAAACCAAGAAAGCGAAAGTGTGTACAAGAAGGTGTACAAGTGTACAAGTAAAACGAAGGATGGCCACCCTAAGCGAACCGTGCCGCAACGACAGGCTATGTTGCCGCCACAGCAGATGATATGACAGTATGTGCAAGAAAGGTATACAAACAAATATATACAACGAAGACCAGAGAGAAAAAGAAATTTGTCCATCCCCCTCTACCTAACTAGTCAAGTAGGCAGATACATATATATCTATATATACAGTTCGGCGGGCTTATCACCCCAACCAACCGATCGAAACCACTAGGACTGGTAGAGCGCCACGTAAGCGATCTCGAGCATGTTGCCGAAGGAGTCCCAGGTGTCGGCGTTGGGGGCGCCGGGCCAGTCGCCGCCGACGGCGACGTTGAGGATGAAGTGGAGCGGGGAGGCGGCGAGGCTGTTCCAGACGGCCTGGTTCCCCAGGTTCGCGCCGGTGATGCGCTGGAACTGCTGCCCGTCGCGGTACCAGGTCAGGGACTCGTCCTGCCAGCCCGCCGGCGTGCGGTCCCACTGCACCCGCCAGGCGTGCCAGCCGTCGTCCGGGATCGACACGGCCGCGCCCCGCCCGCTCGGCTCGTTGCACACCCCGCCCGGGTACGCGTCGCAGTGGATCGTCCCGTACCCCGTCAGCGCCCCGTTCACCCGCTCCATGATGTCGATCTCCCCGCACGCCGGCCACCCCGTCCCGTGCCGGATCGAGTCGCCTAGGATCCAGAAGGCCGGCCAGATGCCTGTGTGTTGGGGGAGGAAATTCTTTTAGTTAGGTTCTCTATTGGTGAAGGAGGGGGGGGGGAGGATATATATATATATATATACGAAGGTCGCGGCCAAAAGTAAGTAGCCTCAGGTACGGCTTGGGACAGTATGGCAAATCTTCAAGCTTAACTGTGTTTAGGCCTAATACGCTGTAATACAGGTAATGCTAGC
>JAKJXP020000060.1:0-44213 GCA_022225965.2 Diatrype stigma
GGTGCTGTAGGTGCTGTAGGTGCTGTAGGTGCTGTAGGTGCTGTAGGTGCTGTAGGTGCTGTAGGTGCTGTAGGTGCTGTAGGTGCTGTAGGTGCTGTAGGTGCTGTAGGTGCTGTAAAGAAATGTACTGCTTTATGCAATAATTATCTTATATGTAAGAATACTATATTAATGTATGTGGCATTATCGGCAAATGACAGGATACATAAAGTCCCACCTAAATTGTATGGAGCATTATGTAGAAAACACTACGTTTTGCTTTTGCAATACGTTTAGCTTGTCCCTGACCCCAATGGCGAAGCCATAAAATTGTGGGTCAAAAGGCGATTAGAGCCCTGACGAGTAGCTGTCTACTAGGTACTATATCCAGTTAGGTGCGTTTCTACGTTTTAGGGGACCGCAGGATTGCTGTTAGGGCCTTCGGGGACGATCCCAGGGGCTCTATGGACGGTAGGGAGGGATAGGGGGTTATGCGACTGCCATTGAGACTGAGAAGGACCCTGGCGCCTGGGCTGGCTGCTGGGATTCTATCAACTCAATTGCGACTGCTGTTTGGCCATTCAACTGTCATGCCAACCCTCAAGGGAATTAAGCAAGTCACTTCAATTTCAATCTATGAGCTTCAATGTTGATCTTGCAGTCTTGATCGCCATTCGGTGCATCCAACCAACCAGCCTCTCATCTGCTATCATATCCATCTGGCCTTACGAGCGACTCCGTACTATGTAGTTTAGGGGGAGCATCAGGAGCTTTCATACGCTACAGACCCGGGAGTGGGACTTGGTGGTGAGAGCTCCCCAATGCATCCAATGCATCGTGCAGATCCTGTCAGTGCTTCATGCTTGTGCAGACACGCGCATTCCAGGTGGTACCTGCGTAGGTAGACACGCAGCACGCAGCACGCAGCACGCAGCAGCACGCAGACACGCAACACCATCTAGCGGGGCAATCCTGAGGAAGAAGGCGGATGATGGGAGTATGTATATAGATAGGTGTATGTATATATCGGATGTATGTTGATAATTGTTGTTTGTACTATGTGGTACCCGTGGACCTACAGCCACCTGGGCACGCGATAACGACGGTGCATGTGGCGATACCAGATCACCCAGCCACGGCTACTTTCTGTGGCTTGGCCAATTTACGCCATTAACGCCGAACAGCTACCAAAAAGCTCTAGTCACGCCCTTGTCGCGTTTCTTTGGAGAGGTCGCGCCAGCCTGCTGCAACGGCAGCTGCAACTGGGCAATCCGCAATCCGCAATCTGCAATCTGCAATTTGCAACCCGCAGTTTTTGGCCTTGATCCCTTCTACAACAACCTTTCCCGCTTTCTCCTGTCACCATCGCCAGCCTTCTCGGTTCCTGGCATCGTCTGAACCTCTGATTCCGAAGCTGGCCAACTAGGAGAGTTCTCGTATCCCATCAAAATGGCGGCTTTGTAAGTGCCTAATTCACCCGCTTCACATCGCTTTACTCGGCGCCACTTGATGCCATACCGACCGACACCGCCCTGTTCCACCCTGCTAACTTCCATGCTCTCTTCTTTTAGCGAGAACTTCGACAACATCTACCTCGATCTCTCCAAAGAGTCCGGGAAATGCAGATTCGCTGAGAATGGTCTGGGATGGAAGCCTTCTGGTGGCGGCAACACCTTCACCTTAGATAGCGGCGATATTGCCGGTGCGCAATGGAGCCGTGCCGCCAAAGGCTACGAGGTCAAGATCCTCAAACGATCGTCGGAAATAGTCCATCTCGATGGCTTTCAGCAAGAGGATCTCGAGCGTCTGGGCAAAATCTTTAAGAACTGGTACAGCATAAACCTGGAGACCAAGGAGCATGCTCTGCGAGGCTGGAACTGGGGCAAGACCGAGTTCACTAAGGCGGAGCTTGTCTTCAACGTCCAGAACAAGCCCGCCTTCGAGATTCCCTACTCGGAGATATCCAACACGAACCTAGCCGGTCGCAACGAAGTCGCTGTCGAGTTTACCGCCTCCAACGCCAACGACACTGGCACCAACGGCCATCTGGGCGGTGCGAGAGGGCGTGGCAAGAAGTCCGGCGCAGGCAAGGACCAACTGTGTGAGATGCGATTTTACATCCCCGGGACTACCACTCGCAAGGAGACGGAGGGAGAGGAAGCTGGCAGTGATGCTGAAGAAGAAGAGAAGAATGCCGCCACTCTGTTCTATGAGACCCTCATCGACAAAGCCGAGATTGGTGAAACGGCCGGCGACGCCATCGCCACCTTCCTGGAAGTCTTGCACCTCACACCTAGGTATGTCCCGCTCTCTCCCTATAAGATGCTCTTATTGCTGCTTTTGCTGACCGCTATTTTGCAGAGGTCGATTCGATATCGATATGTACGAATCTTCCTTTCGTCTCCGTGGTAAGACGTACGACTACAAGATCCAGTACGATGCCATCAAGAAATTCATGGTCCTTCCCAAGCCGGATGATATGCACTGCATGCTTTGCATAGGACTGGATCCCCCGCTCCGTCAAGGGCAGACGAGGTATCCTTTCCTAGTAATGCAGGCTAAGAAGGATGAGGAAGTAACCATCGATCTCAATCTCACCGAGGAACAGCTGGAGGAGAGCTACAAGGACAAATTGCAGTCCCATTACGAACAGCCGCTTCATCAGGTCATCACTTATATCTTCAAGGGCCTTGCCAACAAGAAGATTACTTCACCGGCCAAGGATTTCATCACGCACCGGCAACAATACGGCATCAAGTGTTCCATCAAGGCTGCAGAGGGTTTCCTCTACTGTCTCGAGAAGGCTTTCATGTTTGTTCCCAAACCGGCTACCTACGTATCCTATGACCAGACGGCCTCTGTCAGCCTCTCCCGTGTCGGCGGCGCCGTCTCTGCTCTCTCGACCTTCGATATCACCGTCCACCTGACCAGTGGCACGGCCCACCAATTCAGCAACATCAACCGAGAAGACCTGAGGGCCCTCGAGGACTTCTTCAAGCTGAAGGGTCTCCGCGTTAAGAACGAGATAGACGAGGATGGCAAGCTTCTGGCTGCTGCCCTGCGTGAGGAGGCTATGGATGACTCGGAGGAAGAAGTTGTTGGTGGTAACGCGGATCGCGGCTCTGCGGACGAAGACGATGAAAGTGTCGACGAGGACTTCCGAGCGGAGAGCGAGAGCGATGTCGCTGAAGAATACGACTCGGCACACGAATCGTCGGGATCTGGAAGCGGCGAGAGTGATGTCGAGCAGGGCAAGGGCGCTCCCGCGGACGATGATGACGACGAAGATGAGGATATGCTCGACGAGGATGAGGAACAAGAGGAGAAGCCAAAGCCGAAGAAGCAGAAGACCAAGAAATGAGGAATTCAACCGGTCTTCGCTCTTGCTGCAGGGCAGATTCTACCTATCTGTCCTATCCTACCCATCCAGCACCCACCATCTAAGTTTTTGCGCATTATCTCATCCCAACAGTCTTGTGGTTGGGCCACCATTGTTGTTGTAATTGGCCCTGGCCATTCGTCATGTGGAAAAAAAGGGAGATTTGATTTTTATCGGACTTTCGGCGGGTAGTGGAAAGGTGCAAAGGCGTTCCGGAGGCTTTCTATGCTTAGCCTTTTGTTTAGTAGCTGAGAGCTGAGCTGAGACAGATCATGACACGATATTCACTCACCTGACATCGATGCTGTTCGTTTCCATTGCGACGTGATTTGCATTTGGAGAGAAGTTGAACACAGGTTCGCGAAGTTGAGCCTAGACACCGATGCGGTTTACCCAGCATCCAATACCTTTGGTGATATAATAAATAGACAGTAGTAGTAGCTAGCTAACTACTTAGGTGCTGCCTGCCTGCCTGCCTGCCTGCCTGCCTGCCTGCCTGCGTGTCTATTGAACTCAGCTAATGGGCTAGAATCTTCTACATGCCTACTCAGTCTTCTATCTCGGTCTCGGTTCGATGTGATATGCGGTCGGTGTGCAATAGTTAATTGTCGATTGTGGATGTGACTGTTTCAAAGCTACCTAGTTCTGCTAGTATATATCTCGACTCCTTATCTCAATATTGTAGGCTTACATTTGGGCATATATAACGATTTGGTTTCTAATGGCGTTGAGTCTACTACTACTACATAGGCAAGCACATGAGTAAAATTAGAATCACTCAAGTCACATCACACACATCACATCACGAATCAGGGGTTTTTGGGTTTTCCCCTCGGAGAAGTAGACAAGCAAGCAACACATGTATGTTTGTATGTCAAAAATTCGGAACTCCTGCATTATACTCGATACACAACAACCGAAACACAATTAACTAGTAAGTGTGTGTGTGTGCATGCACTGCATGCCCATTACAAACAACACCAACGCAAACGCAACGCAACGCAAAAACGCATATGAAGTTTCTCAAAATCAAAAAGAAGTGTGTGTGTGTGTGTGTGTGTGTGTGTGACCAAGCAGCAGAACCGGGTGAAAAAAAAAACAAAGCTACTAAAAAGCAAGCCTTTTGCGCCTCCTCCAACCTCAACCTGAACTCGACTTGTGTAGTAGTAGTAGCAGCAGTAGTAGTATAAAAGACAACAAAAAAGGGGACGAAACAAGACGGTTTTCTTCAGATAAACCAAGTAGTAACAGTGATATTGACAACAATAATGACAGGTAGAGTAGGATAGGGTAGGGTCAGGTAAGATACCTAGGTATCATGGGTTGGTGGTATATTCCTTCTCCCCGAACCCCAAAACACCAGGAGACGCAAGAACAAAACAAGCATTTGTTCCCTCAGGCCAAACCAGGCTTAGGCTCGGGCTCGGGCGTCACCCCATCCCTACCTAACTTCATCCAATATAACCATCCATCCAAGCATGCAAGCTTTCAGGCGTATTCCTTCGTACATTCAGGAGTGGTAGTGGTATATAGGGATGGATGTATGCAGTTTGTACGTATGTGTGTAGAAAGGTTCCTCTAATGCTCCTTCGTCTAGACCAGTGATGGTGGCGGCGTTTCTGTAACGGAGACAGTTGGAGGAAGAAATAGAATAGGGTGATGCAGGAAGCACCACGAATGTATACACGTATGCATGTGTGTAGGTACCTATGTATATACTACACAACAGAGTATACCAACGCGAGCAACGGCATCGGATAGGTACTGACTGGTGCAAAGACGAAGTAGTAGGTTCCTTACGTCCCTGCCAAAGTCGGGTAAGAAAAAGTCAGATCCGATGATAGTAAAACCGTCTGTCCATCCGCCCGATATTTTCCGCTAGTGGTGGAAAATAGTTATAGTCGTAGTAGACGAGGCGAGACGGTAGGGCTTCTGCGGAATGTTGTGAAGTAAAAGTGCTGAAAAGGATTCAAACGAAACAGGAGAGCATGTACGTGGATCATGTACGTATGTGTGTACGGTAGGCATGCACGCATGGATGAACGACAACATATATCAGTCGGTTCTTAGGAATGCAAGTGCGGATGCCGTTGCAGTTACGCAAGAGTGCAGAGGAGCGCCATTCGTAGTTAGGTTAGGGTAGGTAGGCGAGGTAGGTAGTGATCATCAAAGACTTCGTAGTAGATCGTAGATCATGTCCGGCGTGGCATGGGCATAGGCAGGCATGGCATGGCATGGTATGGCATGACAGTTCAAGGCGTATGCATTGCATGTGTGTATGTATGTAGAGCGTATCATCGTAGTAGTTGTAGTAGTAGTGGCGTGGCATGACAGGACATGGCGTAGTAGTGAGTGTGATGTCGTTCGTCATCTAGGCGTTGGGTTGCTGGTTGGTTGGCTGGCTGGCTGGCGGTATACGGACAATAGTATCAGGTAAAGGCAAAGAAAACACGAGGCAGGTTTAGTCGGACTGTAGGTCGACACCAGGCAAGTAGATAGGCAAGTAGGCAGGAACAAATGCATGCAGTTGCTGCGATGAAAAGGCAGGCAGCGGGAATAATCAGAACGCCCGGATCGCCAGATTAGACGACCATGCTCTTAGTCCGGGAGTGAACCCGTCTGCCCTCGGCGCGCTTCCGGAGCGCCTCCTCCCTCTTGAGGACGAGCTCGCACCACTTGCGGCGGCCGCTGCCGCTGCTGCTGCCGGGCACGTCGTCGTCCGAGTCGCTGGCTGCGTTGGCGCCCGCGTTGCCGCGCCCGATCACATCGCCGAGCACCCGCATCCAGCCCTCCTTGTCCTCGGGCGTGTCAGCGTAGAAGTCGATCACCTCGCCGTTGTTGAACCGGATCCGGAACCCCTCCTCGACGAACATGTAGCCCTCCTCTTCCTCGGCGAACGCCGACCGCCTCCGTTGCGACGACTTGCTGCTGCCGCCGCCACCATTGGCTCCGCCAGGGGTCGCCATCAACTGCCGCCGGTCGTCGATCAGCCGTTTGGTGTTCGACAGGTTGATGGTCGCGCGGGGCTGCCGCGTCGTCTCGTGGTACGCTGTCAGCTTGGTGCCGACGAGCTTAAAGTACCGACGTCTCCAATACTATCCCCGTAGTTAGCAGCTATCACTACAATCACACAAATAGCCCCTCAAAGGTAAACAACAAAACTTACCGGACAATCTCCACCCTGCTGGCTCAGATGTCCCTCCCAGTTGCGGCTCAGGCGCTCCTCGGCGGCTTTCAGCTCGCGGATGCACGAGTTCATGCTCTTGGGCATGTCGTCATCAGTGCAGCCCTTGGGCCTCGGAACGAACAGGAGCTGGACCTCGAGCTTGCCGATCTTGTAGGGGGCGCGGCGAACGACAGCGTTGCCCGCGACGTCGGCGCGCTTGCTCTTGACGCTGCTCGCGAACCCGGCCTCCTCGCAGGCCCACTCGTTGAAGGCGGCGATCTCAGCCATGTAGGGCCGGCCGTAGCAGCGGGCCTCGTGCTCCTTCAGACACACGTACGAGCGAGCGAAGCTGCCGTCGTCGGCCGCCAAAGGGCTGAGCAGGTCCCAGGCCGTGGGGGCGATCTTGCGCTGGCGCGTTGCCGCCTCGCGCTGCGCCTGCGCCAGCGCCTCCTCCTCGGCCGCCCGCTGCCGCGCCTCCAGCTCCTTGCGCTTCTTCGGGCTGGCGAACACACGCGAGAACGTCGACGCCTTGTTAGCCTTCGACGCCTTGGTCGGCGAAAGCGACGGCGGCACGCGCGAGAGCTGCGACGGCGCCGGCTTCTCCAGCTTCACGTTGAGCGTCAGCTGGAACTCCAGGTCGTTCGGCACCACCAGCTCGAACTCTTGGCCGATGGGCGCATTGCGCGCCAGCTCGAGCCAGGCCGTGGTCACGCAGTGGACACCGTTGTCCAGTGTCAAGCTAAACCATGTCCGTTCATCTATTTGTGTCAAGTTAGCTACTTCCAATCATCATGAGTTATTGTACTTTACGGTAAAACCCACTCTTTGGTAAGGGGAGGTCGAGATCCTTGACACCCATCACCTTGACGAACAGTCTTCCTCTCTCGCCGCATTCGTCCGTGGCTAGTTCGGAGCCCTCCTCTTCGGGTAACGAGGTTCTCGCGGCGGTGGCATTGCTCTCCTGCCCGGGCAGTGGTGGTACCGGACCACTCATGCCAGGAGCGTGGCGCTTCCTAAGGCTCCTCCTGGCCTTACCATTCCAGGGCTCTACCGTCCACGACTGGGGGCGGTGTTGCTTCACGGGAGAGTTGCCGGCAGATCGAGTGCCGTTGTGCAGGTCTTCGGCTTGCTTATCGCCGCTACCAGGTCGATCGCTGGCGGCGACTACCTTGGTGTTCTGGCGCATGAGATAACCGCGCTGTTTACGAGCAGTTACGTTAGCATTAAGTACTGGATCTTGGGTATTATTGCCGGGTGATGCGTCACTGGTCGCGATCATTGGCTTCGAACCAGACGCTTGTCTGGTCGGGCTGCCACTGGCAGCCAAGAACTGGTTGGTAAACATAAGTTGTTGAAATGCCACCTTTTGTGCCTCGATGACCCGCTCGAAATCCTGATCAAGACTGAGACCTAGGTCGAGATCCAACGTCAAACTTCGCTTCTTAAAGCTCGGGTGTCGATCCATGTACTCGTCGCTGCTGGCCTTCTTGGGGGTCTCTGCTGGCTGTAGGTCTCGCGAGAGGCGGTTGCGGTGTTTCTCTGGGATTGGCGGGATGTTAGGAACAATCTCCCGGCTGACCTGCCTTCGAGCCTCGCGCATAGCGGCGAGGTCAGAGGGCGTAGCGGACTGACGAGTCTTGAGCTTGGACCCAGATGCTTTGATGGTAGCCACCTGCTCGGGAACTCCTGGTGATTCCAACGGTTCTTCTTCCGACCCTTCATCTTCACTATCAGAGACAGGGTGGTGAATCACTGACTCGGGGGTACCAGGGTCCTCTTCTTCCTCCGGCTCGCCCCACCCGGAACCATCGTAATCAGGCTTGGGCAGGGATATTTCCGGGGTATAGGTCTTCTCCGAACGGGCTGGGATATCGGACATCCTATGTCCTTCCGTGTGGGTTACCGCGTCTGCTTCCTTGGGTCTGGGGAGCATGTAGGATTGGAAGCTCCGGGTGAATTCAGAGTCCTTAGCGCTGTTCTCGTTCACCCGAGGCAACGTGGCACTGAAGTTGGTGATGACGTCTTGCCCTGTGGAGCTGGCCGCCCGAGGGGTTTCGGGGTCAGCTGTTTCGCCTTGAGTAGGGGTGGGGAGTTCTTCGTCGTCCGAATAATGGCTTTCGTCGTCATCCTCGGACTCATCTGACTCAGAGTCAGTTTCTTCATCCCCAGACCGTGGGTAGAGGTCGAAGTCATCGGCCGGGTCGTGGTCCTCGTCATCATCACCTCTAGTGATAATAACGCTGTCTTCCATAGGTTCTCCCATATCCCCAAGAAGTGAGTCCTCGATACTATCGATAGGGACATCTGGATCGTAGGGAGCACTGAGAGCCGGGCTCGAGCCGGGACTTGGCAACGCAAAGTTGTATTCGGAGTCTTCTTCAAGATTCTTGTTGCCATTAACGCGGTTCAGGATTGATTGCCGAGAGATGCTAGGTAGCTGGTAGTCCATGTCAAGTCCGGAGATATCGCCAATAGTGTCGTCTGCCTCGGAATTTTCCTCGTCATTTACCTCGTCATCCGCCTCGTCGTGTGCCTCGTCGTGTGCATCATCATCATGGGCATCATCATGTGCATCGTCGTGTGCATCATCGTGTGTGTCATCGTGTGCATCTGTGGTCTTTTCTACTGCCGCTTCAGTCGTGTCAATTACCGACTCGACTAACGAGTCTTCATGTTCAGAACCGGGACTCCCGAACTTGTCGCGCGGTCCGGCTCGTCTCATGCGGCGCTCCCGCTGCTGCTGCTCAGCGTAGGTCCTATTCGCTGGGTCTTGCTTGGGGCTGACCTCGTCAGAAAGCATCATAAGCTTCAGACGCTCTTCCAGTGACATTTTGCCGTTTCCGATATTCTGCAATTCAGACTTGCTGACTAAAGCAGGGGGTGGTGACGGCAAACCTCGTGGCGAGCCCAGCATGCGATCTGCTGTGGCGGACGTTCCAGTGGAGGAGAAAGAGTGGGATCTGTTGTTAGGGGTGCCAGGCAGAGGGGGTAGCGGACGATGGTCACTGGATGTGGATGAATCAGTGCGGTGATGCTGGGGTCGAGCTCCAGTAGGTTGGACCGGGGTGGTGTCAGGTCTTGGACTGTTGGAATAGCGATGCTCGCGGTCTTGACGCCAATCGTCCGGCCCGACCACCGGTGTCTTCGCAGTATCTTCCAGCGAGGCATCGAAACTATCTTCTGGCATCTCGCCGTCCATGCCCGGATACGGGCCAAAGTCATCATAGTCCTCATCTTCTGATTCGAAACTTCCTTCCCGCGAGTTGGTGCCGACCGAGGAGAGATCCGGAGTGGCCATCTCATATTCGTTGATCTGCGGCGGCGCCGCATCAAACGTGACGGATTTCGCATGCCGATGGAGCGATCTACCATGTGGTAAGTCGTGTTTCTCGTCATATGATGAGCTCTCGATAGAAAAGTCGGAAGGTTGCGAGTCACAGCTATTCTTAAACCGGTGTGAGGAGAGCGAAGACTTCATGGGAGAGGCCTGATCCTTGGTCGGGCTTCGGGGAGTATCAGGGTTGCTTGGTGACTGGGGTGACCTGGTAAGGCTGACAGGGCTGGAGAAGGTGAGGTTCTGTTGGCTCTGGCTTCGACCGTGGCCAGGGCGGAAACCAGCGATACCGGAACCATTGAAAGCATTGCCTTGGACCTTAGCAAGGGGTCTCTCTATCGTAGGTAGTCTTGTAGGGTCGTATTCCAGTTTCTGTTCTCGGGCGAACATGGTGCTGTTCTTGACCCGGGATGCCTTCTGCAGTCGCTCAATGGACGTGCGTCTTGTTGGTGAGGGAGACCCCCCATGGCTGCCATACAGTTCATTTTCCGTGTTGGAATTGCTGTGAGCATGGCGGTTCATCCAGAACAGGCGCGGGGAAGCGGTGTTCTCTACCGGGGACGACTGGAATGGAGAGGAATCAGTGTTTAGACCCATTTTCTACGTCACACATGTTAGTGACAGTTCAGGGCAGGTCCCAGGGCCAAGGCAGACCCCAAGGCCGGTGAGTCAAATGTGTTTGGTGCATTGGAGGGAGGAATGGACGTACCTTGTTTGGTTGGTTCCAGACTGGTGAATTCCGTCGCTTCTCTGTGCTGGATATCTCTGACAGTGGGCGAGAAACGCCAGGCTTGGTAGGTGACTGGGTAGGTGTATTTTTGGAGATACGCAGCGGCTGCGTGATCTGCATCGCCATGTTGTCAGTGCTTTACATTCTTCCGATCCGGGCATTCCAGCACATGGACTATTGGATACTTACAGGTTCCTCGGAAGACATCTTCTATGGCAATGCACTTCCCGAAACTCTAGAATACTAGAACTCTGATACAACTACCAGCTCATCCCTCCTAAACACAACAGATTCAGGAGATTAGGTGGCGGCCTTGGTATGAGGCCCGTGCACTTAGGAGAAGTTCGTGAGACTCCAATGCGTAATGCGCGTCTCTACTGTGTACTCCTTACTTTGGGATGGATTGAAGTAGATCTTGACAACAGGGCAGCTGCCGCAGCCCAATGCGCCTAAGGTGTTGTTGATGGGAAGGAATGCGAAGGGGCAGTTGGATGGGTGTATGTCGCTGTGTTGTGTGCAACGCAGGTGCAGTAACAATGCGATTGATTGATTGAATATCTCGGGCTGGCGGTGTGAAGAACTAAGATGCAGGATGCAAGATGCAACAATGGCAGAGCGGAAGGAGACGAACGAGACAGAGGTTGGAATTGGAAGTGTAAGGTATCCAGAATGCTGCAGTCCAGAGCAGAGTCCAGAGGCCACAGACCAGAGAGTGAGTTGGTGCCAGCTTTGGTTGTTATGTGGGAGAGAGGGTCGGCTCTGATGAAGCTCGTTGTACCGTCTGATCAGTACTGATGTGGCAGTTGTGATTGGCTCGTGGCTGGGGGAAATGTAAACAGACCAAGCACTGGGGGGTGATGGGGAAACCAAGTATTTTAGCGCTGCTGGGCTACTGCGGGCAGGCACATGGGGGGCAAATCACAGCTGCCATAGCTCCCGCATCTTCTAACGTTAGGCCCGGCTGGTTCGTTAGCAGGCGCTGGCAGGCAATGGCAGGGTTAGCTTGGTTAGCATGGGATACCCCACCTCGCCCACCTTGCCCACCACTCAAGGAGCGTTCAAGCCGCATTCGAGCTCCCTTCCTGCAGCTATCCTATGCACGCCTGTTACTATGCCAACCAGCCGTTGCACAGGCCACCGAAGCTTGAAAAGCGGTGCCCCAACAGCTGCTCAGCGGCTGCCAGGCCAGCCAGGTATTCTACCTGCTGCATTTGTATCGGCGAGCAGCTGTAAGCTATGCAGTACAGGCAGTAGTACTGCCAGCCACTCCACTTATCCGGCCATCAGGCACCAAAAACTTGATATTCTGAAACAAGAGCTTAGCATAACTGGCAATTGTTATGCATGATTGACCTCCAGCTTGTATACCTATCATGGTTGTGTCTATGGCAGCAGAGGATTCTTGATGAGGAACTCGAGCTTCTTGTCATTGCCACGAGATACAATAATGATTCATACCTACCTAGGTATCATATTCCCAGTGCAGGTGTCCGGCAATGTTTATATCTATGATCTATCTACCTACCGTAGCTAGATACACAGATCTCACACACCCTACGCTCTGTGGAAAATGTACATGTAACGATGTTTCGACACTGGGCTGCTCCGTACATATAACTGCATAAATCACATGGAGGAGCATCGATCTGCATTAGAAAGCTGCAGGTTCACACCCACCAATGCACGTATGATGGACCTAACTTTAAAGTGCTTACAGACAGTTATGGTGAATTCATGCAAACCTTTTGTTGACATACATGACACACATAGGTATCCAGAACATCTTGCAGGCATATTGCAGTTATACCGTATACGAGGCAGCACAGCATGTCAACAATTGCTCAGATAGAGACAGTGTTTCAGATCACCACCGCCTCTTCATATAATGGCAAGCCAGCAAACTGGCAGGAAGAACCTGATTGGTGGGAATATATTGGGCTGACCAATAGTTATACATGTGGTGGTCTAAAGGGGGAGGCATTTGTAAGGATGTTCTATGTAAAGATGTAAAGGTTCATCCTTTCCTAAACACTAGATTACGTGGTCACAAAAAAGGAACAATAGCCATTATGCTTTACCCATTAGAATAGGTAACACATGAATTGGCTGATCTTCCCTGTGTACCCTCGGCGTTGCCTAGCAACATGTACTTTATCCAACAATATGGGTCGTGTCACTTGGACTTGTGCAGTAATTGTGCCATTCGTGCCTCTTCCTCGGGACTCAGTGGCATTGCCCATAGCCAATGGTATATGTAGCATCTCCCAGCCATTCCTCTATCAGCTGGATTTTAGGGCCACTAAGACAGCAAAACTACAACAATTGCTAAACAAGAGCTGTCAGAAGAATTGAGTGGCTTGTTTGAGTTGCGTCCATAAAAGGGGCTTTCGATGGTCTTAGCAAGTTTGAACAAGGTGGTGGATAGGGATTTCAGGTAGCAAACGCCTCTTAATATCAAGCCTCTCAATATGGATAGATTTTTCAAGAACTATAGCCGGGTTCTCAATACATAAAGTAGAGCAATTGCTATACTTCATACATGTCCCCGGACATGCTGTATGCTGCATTCTGGATGGCAATTGCACATTCCGTTTTCGTGAGCTTTTCAGGGGCTACAGCAGAACAGATCATCAGCATATGTGCCTCACGGTATCATATATATGTTTGATCAGAAAAGTAATGTTGATAAGAACTTCAAGGGGGGATTCCGGGTTGTTCTGCTTCTTCTTTGGCAAAGAATCCAATTCCCATCCCGGTTTCCCAAGTTTGCAGCCCATCGATGAAGCTTCAGTGGCTACTCTCTGTCAGGGGATTTGTCGACACAGAGTGAAAGGCAGAATGTAGATACTGTAGTATAGGTAGGATCTAGAAGAGCAATAAATCCTGCCCTTCTCCAAGAACTAGGGAGGGCGAAGCCCTCTATATATAGGGTCGCTGGTGGGTCACCGCTACTATAGTACTATCTTACATAAGTCCCTGACACTCTCATGGTATTGTCCCCCAAAAAACTAGAAGGGTATTTGCAGACAATATGGAACCATCATACCATTTCCACAAACCATTCCAGGTCTTTTCAGGATGGGGATGAGTTGAGTTGCATTCCTTGACTTATAACCAAGTTTGGGTGGCAAGCTGGAGCAAACCCAGTAATGATTCATCCAATTGCTCATTCACCGGTCTTCAGGGGCGGGGGATATAAGTAACGATCGAGCAACTTTCCCCCTTCAATTCTTCATCTGGGGTTGAGTCTACATGTATAGATCAAGCGATATTACGACTAGCCACCGCCTTTTGAGATGAGGTACATTGAGCTCCCTTCCTCGAAGATCTCCGACCTGCAACTGTACAATGCCGTCTTCTAAAGGCCACTCAAGTTCGAGCTCCGGTAGGTTCTGAAACCCCTTATGAATGTGGTACAGAATTATGCCGACTTATTATTGCACTCTAGGTGGTTTCTCCTCTAGGCACGAAGATAAAGGTAAAGGTCAAGATACCTTGCCACAGCCCAGGCCGCCCAGGCCGCCTATAATGGACACGACGAATGCTCTTACCACCACCGACCACAAGACATGGGGAAAGGACTGGGCCGACACACTTTCGGAGCACAAGAAGAAGAACAAGAACAAGAATTTGGGCCGCTAGATCGATGGGCGTGGTGCTGCATCAGTGCTACAGGCTACATCCGTAGGCCTATACATCCGTATAAGCATCCTGCAAGATGAATGTCGACGGAAAGGTGTGAAGGTGTGAAGGTATGGGGATGTGCAGAGATCCATCCGTTTAATCATGGCGACTAACGGCGAGTTGCTTTATAGCTAGAGTCCTAGAGTCTAGACTCTAGACTGCCCAATTAGACTATTTACACAAGTCGACTAAACCATCTAACTAGCAGTTAGCAACTAGCAATTAAGTACAGCAAATCGCAACCAACAAGGAATGTGGGTCATTGGTTTCACAACCAATGACAAGCTCATCTGGCGAGATGGCCGAGTGGTTATGGCGTGTGGTTCAGGTTAAAGCTGAGCAAAACTTCCACATGGAGCAATCCGCGTGGGTTCGAGTCCCACTCTCGTCAGTATTCTTTTTTTGTTCTTTGCTTTTTGCTGTATTGCGTCCGAAGTGATTACTTGAGATTAAGGCTAGTTGTTCATCGAGTTGAAATCTTGTTAATTGGGTCATGGCGCTCGGTCATGGCCTAGATGTACGAGACATTGCTCGGGTAATAGTTAAGGGGCTACTCGACAGTACCTACTAGGTAGGTAACTGATAAGCCATAGCGTATATATATACATACATAGTAGTATGCTCTAATCTAGAGAATCAAAAGGGGGTGCATATGGCTGTATTACTGTACGCAATGCACGTAAAGACTGATAGGTTATGTGGTATCAATTGCGTAACAAAAGACAGAAAGAACAATATAACGAAGAGCATTTAAAGACAGTCAGACAGACAAATAAGTTAGCGTATACCAAAGAAGACTCCGAGCCCTTTCTGGGCAAACCCAACCAGCCAGCCAACCGACTCCGATTCCCCGGACCCCCTATTTTTCCTATCCATTCCTTCGCCAACAAATATATCCAATAACCCCCCCATCGCCAATCACCGACCACCACGGCATGGCCACTCAGTCATCCTCTTCCACCACCTGCTTCTGCGCGATGTAGAAGCGGTCGCCGCCGCCCTTCTCATCGCGCTCGTGCTCGAGCGCGACCTTGCTTAGGTGGGTGAGGATGTTCTCCACCATGGTGTCCTGGCGGGAGCGCTTCTTGCGGCCGAGGTTGTCGAGGCACTCCATGCGGGTCAGCATGTAGTAGACGATGGCGATGACGATGACGCAGGCGATGGAGTACAGCCAGATGACGACGATGGTGGGGAAGTCGACGGCGCCGCCGCCGCCCTGGGACAGCTTCGCGGAGGCGGCGGAGGCGGCGGCGCCGGGCAGCGACGCGGCGGCCTCGGAGGGGCTGCCGGCGAACCAGCCGAACAGGGCGAACAGGGTGGCGAGGACGTCGACGCCGAGGATGGCGCCGACCAGCTGCCACGACGGCCAGGTCTGGAAGCCGCGCGTGACGAAGATGAGCCAGTTCTCCGTCAGCGACACCTGCAGGAAGACGATCTCCTGCACCGACCCGTGCGCCTGGATGACGCCGCCGCCCTCGAGCCAGAGCGTGCCGCGCAGCACCCACGTGCCGACGGCCAGCAGCGCCCCCAGCGCCACGCTGATGATCCAGATCTTGGGCAGCTGCCACTCGACGGGCCGGCGCTCGTAGTGCGCCGTGTCGTACGCGACCGCGATGGTGGCCAGGTCGGCGAACAGCGCCAGGAACACGATCAGGTCCGCGCGGATCGTCTCGTTGACCGCCACCATGGCCGTCACCAGGTAGATCTCCAGGTGCAGGCAGAGCGCGATGCGGTACTGGATGTACGCCTTCATGCGCTGGAAGATCTGCCGCGAGATCTTGATCGCCGACACGATCGTGCTCAGCCCGGGCGCCAGGAACACGATGTCGGCCGCCGCCTGGGCCGCCTCGGTCGCGCCCTCCACCGCGATGCCGCAGTCGGACTTCTTCAGCGACGGCGCGTCGTTGACGCCGTCGCCCGTCATGGCCGTCAGGTGGCCGCGCTGCTGCAGCATCTCCACCACCTGGTACTTGTGCTCGGGGAAGACCTCGGCGAAGCCGTCGGCGCGCTCGCAGAGGTCGTGAATCGCCGTGCCCGCCATGTCGCTGTGCAGCAGCCTGTCCGAGTTGTAGACCTTGGTCCCCAGCGCCAGCATGCGGCAGGTCTCCTTGGCGATGGCGATGGCATCGCCCGTCAGCATCTTGACCGACAGGCCCAGCGCCTGCGCCTCGGCGATCGTCTGCGCCGTATCGGAGCGCGGCGGGTCGAACAGCGAGATCATGCCCAGCATCTCCCAAGGGCCGTCTTCCTCTTGCACCGCCACAGCCAGGGACCGGAACCCGCGGCGCGCGAACTCGGTCGCCTTCTCGCGGAACAGCGCCGCTTGCTCCTCGCTGCAGTCGGTCAGCGCCAGCACGGCCTTGGGCGCGCCCTTGGCGCACGTATAGCGGACGCCGCGGTGCGTACAAACCGACGTGATCCGCTTGGAGACCGGGTCGAACGGGATAAACTTCTCCGTTTTCCACCCGTCGCTGATGATGTCCTTGGCTTTCGGGTAGCGCTTGAGCGTAAGGATCGTGATCTTGTCGATGGGATCGAGCGCCTTAATGTTGTGCGACGACGCCAGAGCCGCCACAGCCATCATCCAGTTGAGGTCCACGCCCTCCATGACGAAGGGCTCGCGCACGGACAGCTGATTCGCCGTCAGGGTTCCGGTCTTGTCGGAGCACAGGATGTCGACGCCGGCGAGCGACTCGATGGCTGTTAATTTCTGCACGATGGCCTTCTCCTTGGCGAGATATGCCGCGCCGACGGCGAGGGTGGTGGTGGTCACTACGGGCAGGCCCACAGGTACTCCGATGATTAGGAGGATGAGGGCGTACGTGAGAAGGTTGGTAGATTCCTCCCCCGACTCGACGATGTGTAGGTTGCGGTAGAACCCGCCAATCCAGGCAGCGAGGATCCAGAAAACGACAAGCACGAGAAGCGTGGTACCAATCGAGTCCATCTGTGGGCTGTAGTTAGCAGTATGTTCTCGCTGGACATGAAAGAAAAGCTCTAGAAGCTGTGGACCTGATGTGTCGTGTTGGTAATCAAGGTTCACATTTGGGGTCACTTACGATGGCTTTGAAATGACCCGAGTCCTTGGCCCCCTGTACAAGGGATGCCGTCTTGCCGACGAACGATGCCTGCGCTCCGGAAGTGATGACCGCATAAGCCTTGCCGCGTTTACAGCCCGTGGTGTAGTAGACCGTATCCGTCATGTACTTCTCCACGGCCAGGGATTCACCAGTTATAGCGCTCTGGTCAATAGCAACGAGAGCGTGACCGTGCGTGGCGCCCTCCTCTTCTCCCTCTTCGAACTTCTCGTGGCGGGGCGAAGTCACATCTTGAGCCGTCAGCTCTGCCCGGTATTGGGCCTGGCCAACGGGGTTGTCGTAGTCACAGATCAACCGGGCGTCACCGGCGACGACATGACCTTCCTCGATGATGATCTGTCAAGGGTTAGTTAGTTTGAGCTGCACATAGGAGCTGGGTTTCTATGAATAGGAGGGGCTTACAATGTCTCCTGGCACAAGTTCCCTGGCTTTGATGTCCTGTTCTTGGCCGTCACGGACCACACGTGCCTTCATTGCAATGTCGCCTTTCAAACTCGCCACAACGTCGGCGGCTTGTTTCTCTTGATACCAGCCGACAACGGCGTTGAGAAGCAGGATAGCGATAATGATGGCGGCATCCAGCCAGTCCTGCATACCAAATGCAATAACAACCGCAACCTCCATAACTGGAAATTTTCAGTCAGTATGGGAGGTGTAAAAGAAGGTGTTTGTATGAGACCCAGACGTAACTTACCATAGAGGACAGGACCGCGGAAGAACCCAATAAACTTGAGGACCATGTTCTCCTTCTCGGTGGCAAGTTCGTTCCAACCGGAAAGCTTTCTTCGCCTTTCAACCTCGGCCGAGGAGAGACCATCCTTGATATCTGTAATTAACCAGTCGCTTGGCGTTTCGAACTGGCTCAATGAGGAGGCGCGGGCATAACCAGCCTTGCCGCGCCAAAAGGCCCACCACGGCCTGGGCTTCTGTTCCGCAAAGTCCTCTTCTTCTGGGACTTCTGCATTCGTATCCCGATAGGTATCGACATAGCGTACCAGGCTGGCCAAGCATTAGTAATAAGACTGGCCAAGCTGGTCGAGTTGACTTACGCTGTGTACTCATCCAGGTACGGGTTATCGCCATGGTTGTTCCTCTGGCTCTCGGACAAGAAGCTTCCGGACTCAAGGTCTCCGGCGGCGACCGTACTGTCACTGGAGCCTGGCTGCATCATGGCCGCCTGCTCGTTGCGTTTCGACTTCTTACTAAATTTAAATGGCATTGCGTCCTGCGCTACGGCCTAAAGCTCAGTTCAACAGAGGAAGACAGGAAGAAGAGTAGGGGAAAGGTGAAGTGTAAACGAAGAGAAGGGAGGATAAGTCGACAGTGAATGGAAGGCAAGTCCGACAATCATCAGGCAAGCTGCAGAGATCCAATAGAATATATAGGGTTTGAGTTCGCCGACTAGCAAGACACAGAAGCGATGGCACCGGCTGCCACGAAACTCTTGGCTGGCCATCTTGAAGCAGCTAAGGAAGACTAAACAGTGTACAATCACAACGAAGGTTCAAGGAACGTCGATACAACTGGTGAGCTAGTCAGCTATACTGAAGCCAAAGATTGTCCAAAAGCAGGCGGCAACATTGTGTCGATCTGTTTCGCGATTTCTATTTCCGTTATCTTGGCGTTGCTAAAAAAACAAACTCCAAAAAGTCGGCATGTACAAGCGATGCGCACCCAGCCAGAGAGACATATCGAAAATGCCTCAAAAGACTATATGAAGATGATAGAGGCCCCAATTGCCGTTGATCGTCAAGGTTTGTTGTGACCCCGGGCTGGGTTTCAATATCAACATTATCAACCAGACATGAAACCGAGAGCCGAAAGGGTGCACGTGACTAGATGCCATCTTTGGGCGAGATCTCTATGAAGCTTGGTCAGCTTGGCTTACTTGGCAGCTTCGGTATCTGCACGTTGCCTGGCCGCCAAGGCTGCTTGTTTTGATACCCATGTATATCGCAGAACCACTTGCGCTGCTCGAAACGGAGAGTAGGTCTTGGTATGTAGGTATAGGAGAAGCTCTCTCTTCCGATTGCCCAAGACGTTTTTGACGATCCATAAATCCCCGGAAGACGTTAGAGATCTTATCCAGGCTGCCAGACAAGGCGGTTGGGTATATGGGGAAACACTGACAGCTGATCGACATACTAGGACATCGCGAAGGCAAAGAGACCAATCGCCTACTACAACAAGCCTTAGTGTTAACTGATAACTCCCGAGAATAGCGACCATATGTGACGGCTAACAACCTAGTCAAACCCGAATATGGTAGACACACCGGGGACGAGAGGCGTATCGAAGGCATGCGTACTGTCACCAGTGAGCAGTGGCAGCAGACGCGGGAGCAAGACTAAAGTTCAGATATAGTAGATATGTGAGTTCGGATATGTCGGAAATAGGTAAATTATACAGAGAACCTGGAGCTTCTTGCCAATGCTGAATTTCTTTCACGTAACTCTTGAACTTAATTTCGACGACTGCCGAGACCCGTCAGTATGAGCAGACAAGGTACCTACAAGGGATGGCGACGCAACCCCAGACCCGGGGTCGGTGGGCCCTTTCACTAGACTATATATCATCGATATCCTGGCTGTCTCGATGAAACGGGATGGCGATCAAACGAGTATCAGAGCGTCAAACGAGGCTCGCCGGCGTATAGTTAGTCCAGGAGAAAGACAGGATTAAAATAGACATGGCCATACCAATCAGAAGCGATCGTTTTTTCATCCGTCTGTGATTTGACGAACGCTTCACTTGTTGTCCAATGATGTTGCAGCGTCCAAGTCCGGGGCGGCGTCCCCATCTCGGCAGCTCGGCTTCTACCTAGCGAAACGGCATGGGAGCCAAAGTCATAGCGCCATGGACATGGAGACTGGGAGATTCGAACTTTTTTTAGCCTCACATCTGAGTCCTCTCACACATTTGTTTCTATGTCCGACGGTGGCAGCTGGGTGGATAACAACCTGAAGGCAAAAAGGACAATTCCCTCTACAGGAGCGGAAACCAGGCAGTAGAAATAGCTCGAATAGATAACCTCGAACTACCGTGTATTGAATGAAGGTTTTGAATGGTTGAGAACTGAAGCTGTTTCACCCTGGAAAGCCGGTCGAGGTACAAAGTACGAAGTACTCGAAGCAGATCGGGACCAGTCTGGATTGGGACGTGGCTTGGTGGGCTGGTGGAGTAGCTATGCGTACATGCATATGCAGATAGACCGTTGCAGGTGCTGCCCGATAAGATTTAATGATTAGATAAGATAGATGAATCCCGGAATTTTATTCTCTTCTGCCTGTCTTGCCTCTCTACTGCCAGTGGAGTAACACCTTGGAAGCAACGAGTAACATTGTAGCTGCTGTCTGTAATTGCGATCGCATTCATATCTCAATCATATCGCGATCATATACCATTACATTACCACTGCCATTGCCATTGCTACCGGATCCAGGTATATCAGAGACACCCAGGGAAAGAAAGATGAAGCGCAAACTCGATGAGAACGACCAACCAACAGCAGTGACCAGCGACAGCCATGAACCGGCCTTCGGGGACTTAGGCCTCGATCCTCGCCTTCTGCAGGCAATAAGTCACCAAGGCTTCAAGAAGCCGACACTGGTCCAATCCAAGACAATACCACTGGCCTTGGATGGAACCGATATATTAGCCAAGGCGAAGACGGGGTCGGGGAAGACTGCTGCATACGTCCTGCCTATCCTCCAGTCCATATTAAAACGCAAGCAGGTGTGTTATGTCTTACGCCCGTTTGCGCCGTACCAACGAGCAATACCAATAAGCAATGAGAGAAATGATACTAATATGAAACAAGATATCATCTGAGTCCTATACTGCCGCCCTTATCCTCGTTCCCACCCGAGAACTTGCCGACCAAGTCGCCAAAGCTATCGAATCCTTCTCCGCCTTCTGCACCAAGGAGATACAAGTGGTTAAGCTGTCCGACAAGGTCTCTGATGCCGTTCAACGTTCCCTTCTCTCTGCCTCGCCCGACATAGTCGTCTCCACACCCGCAAGAGTATGGCACCATATAAAGAACTCTGCCTTCTCCCTAGAAAACATCAAGCAGCTCGTTTTGGACGAGGCCGATTTAGTCTTGTCATATGGCTATAACGAGGATCTGCAGAGCATAGCAACCTCCTTGCCGAAGGGCGTCCAGAAGATCCTCACAAGTGCGACGCTGACAGCCGAAGTCGATACTCTGAAAGGCTTGTTCTGTCAGAATGCCACCTTCCTAGACCTCGTGGAACCCGACGCCGAAGGTGAAGGGGTTTCTCAATATGTTGTCAAGTACGTTGTTGCCCATGCTTTGCCCATTATCAACCACTAATATGAATACAGATGTGGCGAAGATGAGAAGTTTTTGCTTACTTACGTCATGTTTAAACTCCGCCTCATAACAGGCAAAGCCATCATATTCGTTGCCGATATCGACCGGTGTTACAGATTAAAGCTTTTCCTTGGCCAGTTCGGCGTGCGCTCGTGTATATTGAATCCCGAACTGCCCGTAAGCTCGCGAATACACGTTGTCGAAGAGTTCAACAGGAATGTCTACGACATTATAATCGCCAGTGACGACACGGAGGTTCTCGGTGCTGAGGAGGATGAGAATGAGGGGGGCGATAGTGCCAAAGCCAACGACCAAGATAAGGCCCAAGCGTCCAAGACCAAGAAGGATGCCCCGCCTAAAAAGAAAAGAAAGGCCTCGCGGAACAACGAGTACGGCGTGTCCCGGGGTATAGATTTCCAGAACGTCCGCACAGTCATCAACTTTGACCTCCCCTCGACCGCGCGGAGCTACCAGCACCGGATCGGGCGGACGGCGCGGGCGGGGCAGACGGGCATGAGCCTGTCGTTCGCGATCCCGCGGGACCGGTTCCGGAAGCACATCCCGACGAGCATCGAGTCTTGCGGGAACGACGAGAAGGTGCTGGCGCGGGTGCGGCGGTCCCAGGCGAAGCTGGGCCACGAGGTGGCCGACTACGCGTTCGACATGCGCCAGGTGGACGCGTTCCGGTACCGGATGAACGACGCGCTGCGGGCGGTGACGCGAGTCTCGATCCGCGAGGCCCGCACGCGCGAGCTGCGCGAGGAGCTGCTCCGCTCCGAGAAGCTCGCCCGCTTCTTCGAGGAGAACCCGGCCGAGCTGCACCACCTCCGCCACGACGGCGAGCTCCGCCCCGCCCGCACCCAGGCCCATCTCCGCCACGTCCCCGACTACCTCCTGCCCGCCGAGGGCAAGAAGGCCCTCACGACCAACGATGTGGGATTCGTGCCTATGCGGAAGCTTGATGGCAAGACGAGGAAGGGCAAGGGAAGTGGGTATAGTAAAAATAGAGGAAAGAAGATCGGAGGAGGACGTAGGGTCGACCCGCTGAAGTCGCTGAGGGCGCGGTCGAAGGGCAAATGAGCGAGGACATGAGAGGCGAGCCAGGGTAGTTAGGACTTCTGCTCCTCCCCTCTCGGGTGTGCAGGAGCATTCAGCGTAGATAGTTAATATGTCCTACAGTTCTACTATGGGAGACTCGTTTTATCGTTAATCGAAAAATGGCCGGTGGACTGGCCATCCGCTCGTAGCAGTCATTATGCGAAAGCGTGCATGGCGCTTGGAATTCACCTTGGGATCTCGACAAAATTCGACCTTGCCATGATAAGAGACCGTGGGAAAGAGCAAGGAACTGGAAGAGGGCCGCAATCACGTTCGATGAAAAGAAATCTAATATCAAAGTTCGTCACGTCAGGGGTAGCGGGATACATCAAGATTGTATGTTTCTGCCTACCCAGAACCACGTAATCAGGCCCCCTTCGTGATATTTTCTCGTCTTTCTATCTTAGACGCAAGTTGTCAAAGACCATTAAGCACTTCAATCTGAGTAGCATTAACAAGTGATCAACGTACGTAATACGTGATTTCTTCGAAAACAACTACAATAGCGAGCAATACAAGATCCAACCCCCGGGTGGCTATTCGCGGTGAAGCGCCATAACATATGTATAACGAATTCGTTCCTTCCTCTATCCGTGCTCAAGACTGCATATTGAAGCTCGATTTCGTCGTGCTTGTTACCTAGACACAGTATATCAGGAAGGTGAGCGAAACACGGTAAATAAACGGAAGGAGCTAAATAGGACCGTCCGTCTTTCTCAGGCTGTGTGAGGCAACCTGCTTACCTTCTGACGGCATCACCCTACTTAAGCAATCACATGAAAGCATGGTTGCGTGGGTTACAGAAGCTCCTTCCAGTTTACACATTGGTATTTCTGACAAAGATAATAACGGGTTGGCAACTACACCGGTGCTTCTCCAACCTTAAATAGGTACCAGGTAGGCAAGTAGAAAGGAGAAGACTTGAGTTTACAGTCTTCCACTACTAGTACCTCCACTAGTCTGCTACAGGTCTCGTCTCTAAGTTATAGAGTATCGGCCAGGGCTACAGGAGACGGAAGCCTCACCGCAAGGAAGCACATGCGAGCCTGAACCCGAAATCATAGGGAACATTTCCCACGAAGGTGGCAACGTCTTCGAAATCAACTCATTGTGGTATCGGACTGCTCGACTGCCCACTCCAGAATTATACTTCCTCCAAGAGTCACCTCCCGGGTTTAGGTTATTGCACAGATATCGTGGCCTCTACTGCCACCTGCCCTGATCTCACCCAGAGGCTAGATTCACTAGCATCCAAAAACAGCAACAGTCCTTGATGCGACTGCCTGAATCGTGGTATCGAAAGATTCAAGGAAATGGAGGATCATAATCAACATACCATCCCCATCACCGAGGACAACGACGAGATGCTAATCGTCAAAGAGGTTCTCGACAATCTCGTAAACGACGTTCTTGCCCTAGACCCCGTTGCTCGTGAGCCCACCGACCTGGATGAGGTAGTCGTGGAAGAGATCCTCCAAGGCCTGACAGACGAAGCCGTGACCTGGCATTTGAATCGTGAGGCATCGAAAGAAGAAGATGAAGAAGAAGTGGCCGTCGCAGAGACAATCCCCAGAGGAGACCTGGTAGACAACGCCCCTGGCCCTTTGGCTCATACCGCATATGACGACGATGATGCCATCACCCATGTTCCCATCGAACAACAAGGCGGCGAGTCTACACCGCAAGTTGAAGACGCAGTCATCCAGGACCAGGGCCAAGACCAAGACCTCACAGAGGAGGCTGGAATCTGCCACAACACCACCAACCACGAAGAAGCACCAGCAATAGCAGCAGCTGAAGAAGACACCGTCGTTATCCTAGACATTCTTAGAGACCTACTAGATGCCTCCGCAGCCTCCGTGCAGCAGGAGCCCCAGCGAGCAGTAGAAACCATAGTGAGCAACGAGGACCCGGTGCTCGCCACGCTGCTCGCCACGCTGCTCGCCCGCGCCAGCGCCGAGGAACAGCGTCGCGCGCCGGCCGTCATTGTCATCTCCTCCGACGAGAGCGATGGCGACGATGAAGATGATGGCGGGTCCATGTCCTTCACTGCAGCCCTTGCGCGATATGGAAAGAAGAGGACTGGCCAGGGGAAACGGGAAGACGGCGGGAGCACTAGAGCCTCCGACGCCACTCCATCCTCGCCGTCCCCGTCCCACCCGCACATCCTCAACTCCATAGAAGGCGACGACGACACTCACACCGCTGACGCTCCTACTATTAATCTGGGCCACCACCGCGGGAAGGACCGCCCTGCCTCGGACTCCCCTCAGGGACCCCCGGTTTCCATTGCCTCTTCCGAGCCTAATGTCCACAACCGTGCCCCGTCATCGTCCAACGGCAGCGAGGCCACTGGTAGCAGTACGGCTAGCACCGACGCCAGCAACGACAACAGCAACACCAAAAAGAACATCGTAGAAAGAATCCGGCAGCACCGTGCCGAGATCATCTTCCACAAGCACGCGTACGCCGCGCGGCAAAAGGGACGGTATGAGCGTCCTTCGTCCACGTCTTCGTCTTCTGATGACGACGACGACGACCCCCCCTCTGTTCATGGTTCTTCTTCTGATGACGACCCCGATGAAGACCGCGAAGGCCACGACAACTCTCCCTCTCCAGAATTTCGATACCGACCGCCAGGTGGTAGTAGTCGCGGTGTCGGTAGTCGCGGTAATGCGATTCGTCACGTCGACGGTAAAAGTCGCGTCGGCGGTGGCGGTGGCGGTGGCGGTGGCGGTGGCGGTGGCGGTGGCAGTAACAGTGGCAGTGGTAGACAGCAGCAGAAGCCGACCAAGGTCATCGATCTGACTCTCGACTCATCCTCCGACGAGGACGAGACCCCCGCTGGCCCCCCTGCTCGGCAGCAGAACCGGGTCGTCGTTGCTGCTGGGAGCAAGAGGAAGAAGGGGACTACGGTCGCTCAGAAGGAGAGCGGCAGGGTTGCGGAGGGCGATCAGCCGAGCAGGAAGAAGCTGAAGATAAGAGATACAGCAAAAGCAGCGCCGCCACGACCAGCGGCAGCAGCCGCATCTGCTAGCCAGGGAAGAGGCATTGGCGGTATGGGCCGGATCGCCGCCCGCTTAGCGGCTGCTGCTGAGAGAAGGAAGCGTGGGCTGCATTGGAGATATTGAGTGCGTGATGCCATCCTCCTATATAGGTAGGTAAGCGGTTGGGGCGGATGGATGGGTGGATGGATGAATGGCTAGGGCTTTGGGGGCGTAGGTTATTAGCTATGGGATAGATAAGCTCGTATATCTACCTATAACTGGGTAGGCAGGCATTTCGACATTTGTAACTTCAGTCAAGGGCAAACGCCCCCTAGTTATTAGCAGCCAGCTAGCCAATTTCATGAACTTTTCCCGATTGACACTAACCTACAAAAGTCGCTTGACCTACCTACCTACCTGGTCGCAGGTTTGGTTGGTTGTCACTCACCTTCAAGTAGGCAGGACAGAATCACTGACGATCACGAAAAGGCACGAGCAGGCGGGAGGAGGGACATGACCCATCCTCAAATGATTCGTTAGTAGTAGATAGGGTTCACTCGATAATATGACGATAGGGCATCCCCTGTAGTGGGCGCCCCTATCTATCCTAGAGTAAAGTACGTACAACGCACACCCAAGCCCACACACCCGCGTGTACTACCTATGCTATGTTATGCTCAAGAATACGGTACCGGGACGTGCTGTGATACTCCTTGCTGGATGTCCGCCCTTTCCCTTTTGGTGGTGGCGGTGGTTGTGGTATGATAATGGTATGTATGGTACGTGATATCAGCCAGATTTTGGCGTTTTCGTGCAGCTATGTTAGTTTTGTGCAATTCATTCGGACCATCCCTGGATCAGTTCATGGTCTTGAGGAAGCCGTCGAGATCGAAACTGTCCTCGTACTCCCGGGCCGAGTAGAGCTCTCCCAGCTCGTCCATCCAGCCCTTCTTCCCCGGCGCGCGCACGTCGCCCGTCTCCACGTCGACCATATCTTCCTCGCGACCTTCGATGCCTCCCTGTGGCTTGTCCGTTATGAGATTCGGCCCCGCGTCGCCGAGGTTGAAGAGGTCTAGGATTTGGTCCGTGTCCTAATAGTTTTGTCTGGTTAGTCTGACTATCATGTGTGGAAAAGGGGGGGGGAGGAAAGCCGGATGTGTGAGGAAATAAAAAGGGGTGAGGTGGAGACAACACTTACCATTGTGCCTAATCCCGCGTTCTGTTGGTTCACAACGGTTGAGGCCACGTCTATCTTGAAGGCCTGGAGATTCAAAATTTTCTCCTCTAGTGTACCGCGGGTGATGAGCCTATAAACGTTGACGACCTTCTTCTGACCGATACGGTGAGCGCGGTCCATGGCCTGTAGATCTCTTTGCGGGTTCCAATCATGCTCCACGAAAATGACGGTGTCGGCACCTGTCAGGTTGAGACCAAGACCACCCACACTGGTTGTGAGTAGCAGGCAGTCATAAGATGGATCCTTGTTGAATTTGTTCACGATATCTTGTCGTTTGTTGGCCTCAACTGAACCGTCAAGTCGGAGATAGGATACGGACGGAAGCAGCTTCTTCAGAACAGTATTCTGGACCATATCCAACATCTCTTTCATTTGACAAAAAATCAGGGCACGGTGTGGTTTGATAGGTTGATACAGGGGATCAT
Source organism: Diatrype stigma (assembly GCA_022225965.2). Lineage (NCBI taxonomy): Eukaryota > Fungi > Ascomycota > Sordariomycetes > Xylariales > Diatrypaceae > Diatrype > Diatrype stigma. The sequence continues at coordinate 27,454 of JAKJXP020000060.1, forward strand.
TCGAATCAGTCCCTTCCACGCCGATACCGCAGTCTATCAAGAGATCTCTGAGCGCTGTGAGCTTGGGAGCGTGGGAGGCATCCTCAACGGTAGTGCCCGACTTGGCGAGAAGGCGTTGTGTGTCTTCATAGAGTCCATTGCTTGGCGTCATGACAAGTGCTGGCGAATTGCAGAGCTTCCGCATATATTGCAGGGCTTGGAATATGTGTTGCTTGGCTTCCTTGTCGTCGCGACCGGCTTGTGCTTGGAGCTTCTTGCCTTGTCTCTTGGTAAAGTCATCGAATAACTTCTTCTGTAGTTCGCTAAGGTCGCAGTAATAGTTCTGAAGGATCTTGGGCGGTAGATCATCAAGCACTTCTTCCTTGAGACGGCGGAGCAGGAATGGTAGAACCTGCTTGTGTAAAGCTTCGATTGCTAGAGCGCCGGCTTCTTGCTCCTTTGAGGAAGCTTTGCTGAATCGACTTGCGGCAATTGGCTTCGCGAAACGATCCAAGAATACCTTTTCGGCACCTAAGAAGCCAGGCATCAGGAAATCGAATAAAGACCAGAGCTCCAACACATTGTTCTGGATCGGAGTACCCGTTAGGATAAGCCGGTGGTTGCTAACTAGCTTCTTCACTGCCATGCTGATCTTTGCCTTGGGATTTTTTATGAGATGGCCCTCGTCGAGGACAATGTAGTTCCAGTTTTGTTTCTCAAGATACTCGGTATCATTACGGCAAACTTCGTAAGAAGTGATGACTAGATCAGTTGTCGCGAACTGTGCAGCTTTGGATCTCCGCTCAGCCGGCGGACCAACGAAAGCGGTGACGTTCATAAATGGTGCATAGGCCTTGATTTCTTGTTGCCAATGCCCCGAAAGAGTGGGCGGGCAGACGATGAGAGATGGAAGCTTCCGGACATCGGAAGCGCCTGTTTTCTTGAACTCTTCCGCCCTGTTATAATGGTCACTCGCGACGATGCAGATGGTCTGCAGGGTCTTTCCGAGACCCATATCATCGCAGAGAATGCCATGTAGGTGATACTTGTTGAGAAAGTGCAACCAGTTGACACCGTCCTGCTGGTATGAGCGTAGTTCGGCATTGATAGCCACGGGAATCTTGAATGGCTCGACCTTTTTCGGGTCAAGCAGCTGGGCAATGAAAGTTCGTTCTCGATCTCTACCCCTAAGGAGTTCCTCCGAAAGGCCTGGTGGGTCTGGAATGCCAGCCTCGAGAGGTACAAGCTTCACCAGAGTGGCAAACGACGTGGTTGCGATAAGTCGGATATCGTTGTCTGAGTCGCTCATGCGACCTAGGACAGGCACGATAAGGAAGATAACATAGGGGAGAATGCCATCTCCCATGACTGCGATCAAATGGTAAATAGCTTCGATCGCGCCTTGGCGGAAGTTAAGATCCAGCGGGTTGCTAATAGAGGGCAGCACCTTTTCTACCAAGGCGGTCATACCCTCGATTGTGATGACGCTGCAGATTGTGGCCATACATTTCGCGGCCATATACCGGAAAACGGACAGTTTCGAGTGGAGAGCTTTGATGATGAGAGGCACCTGTTGCATGACAAACGAATGGAGTTGCGTATCGAGAGTAGGAGTCAGGGTTCGGATAACGGACATTGCATCGACGATCTCCTGTCCAAACGTATTCTCGGGATCCTGGGCCTCCGCGGGCAGATCGCCAGAAAATGCCTTGATGAGTGGCTGTTCCATGAAGGTCCTTAAACTGGACACCATGTTGAAAAGCTCTGCACCGAAGGTGCGAGCAAGGATCTCCAGAGCCTCTTTAGCTCCACGTCGGGTTATGCGAGCGGCTTTTGCTTCAAGAGCGAATTTGGTGGCATCGGCGCCATGGTCTACTCGATCCTCTTCCTTCTGCATGGACAGAATGTTGCTGGTCTTGGTGGCATGTACAGGGAACTCTGGTGTCTCAGCAACCTCGACACAGGAGAACTTGACCAAGTTAGCAACAACTTTGTCGGCTGGTCCCCGACGCCCCTTTTCAGTAAACAGCTGTACTAAGCGGCCGATTGTTTCGGCAGAGCGACTCTGGAGCTGCTGGTTCTCTTCAAGCTTAATACTGTCCATGATTGCCTTGATGAGCGGGCTAGGCTTTTTAGGCAGTACCTTCACTGCAATGAGCGCACAAGCTGCAGCGGCTTTAATGCGGGTGTCACGCGCGTCTTTAATAATCTTAGCTTCGTCCATCGCTGCTATGGTGGCTATGCGGGCATCGTTGAGCTGTTGGCTAGCAATCAGACGCTGCGCAGGCGCCATCGCCTTCTTCAGTCGATCATAATCATCCGTTATGCACTTTTCAGCAGTGACAAGAGAGAAAGCATTCGGGCCGGCGTCGGCCTCGCCTTGAACCAATACAGCCAAGGTCGGTAGCTTGTGCTGTGCAACTTTCCCATGGTCCCGGAACAGATTCATGAGCTGTTGGCATTGCGATCGGACTCGCTGGACATAAGTTACAAGATCCTGGTACTGCGCTGGCCGTTCAGCGTCGATGATTTTCTGCAATTCATTCGCATATCTCGAGGTATCGGCTTGCGAGATGGCACAATTCCTGGCGTACTCATCTATAACAACACACGCAGTGAGCTGAGTCGAAGAAAAGGACGAGGTTAGACCTGGGATCAATGTTGCATCGAATGCCTCTAAGAACGGTTGCGGTACGAGGGCCATTATCAATCCCATTGCTGAAGCAGCGGACACGCGGGACCGAATAAGAGTGTCCATACCGACGAGATCCACGTCTCCCTGCATCATATGGCCATCCAGATCATGAGAGTGTGAAGATGTGGGCGGCTCGTCGACTTTGGTCGATTTTCTGCGGCGTTTTGCGGCTCGCTCGCCCCCTTCAGGTTCGGAGCCTTTGCGTGCGACGGGGGGGATGAACCCGCGCACCTGATACGTGCCACCTGATGGTTTCTGGAAAAGGGCCCCATTCATTGGTATAGGGTTGCGTGCCACTCCGATAGGATGTAGAGTAAGTTGCATTAGAGCATCGATGTGCGGTGCGAATTCATTGGCAAGAACCTCGGGTTTTCGCGCCAGACATTTCACTAAGGCGGCCCAAAGTTCCATGGACATGTTCAAGGTGTTGGGATCCCGCTCCACCAGGACGTTTTGGAATATTAGTCGAAGCGTCCGGCCATCGAGCCAGCCCTGCGATTCCTCGCCTAGATTTACGAACGTTGTCAGTGCCTTGAGGACAGCAAGACGGACAGAGGTGATCGTATGCCGCAGGAATGGATATAAGCGTGGTACTAGAAGTGTAAAGGACCTCTCCTCGTCTTGTTCTGCGGATTGCTTCATGGCGTCTAAAACTTCTGGGAAGCTGCAGAGCGTAGCTAGGAGGTCCATGATCTTGCCAGTACTGGCGCTCAGATCATCACCTAAGCTGGATAAGCTTTCCCAGACAATAGCGATGAGTTCATCCAAGGCGGCTGGACGAAGCCGAACAAATTCCTGCGCTATGGGTATCAATGTTGCCGCGCTAACAGATCGGACATCGTCATCGCTGTCGCCGAGGCCTTTCATGACAGCCTGGATTACACCATCAATCATGTGGCTGTGTTGTAGAAGCAGATCCTTTCTAACTGCCACTACGTATCGGAGGCCTACCATGCCACCGTGACAGACAGCCCAAACGGGTTTTTCGAGACCAAGATCCTGCTGCATTACCATCCTCAGCAGGACTTGGTAAATGGTATAGACCGATTCGGGTGGCACATGCTTCAGACAAGAGCCCAATGTCTGGCCAATGGTTTCCCGTATAGGGGCAACTGACGTGTCAGATGCATAATCAGTAAACCTGTCCAGCATGAGCACGCAACAGAGCCGACAAGCAATGTCATCAAGCCATCTACGATTAAGAGAATCATTCTCCGTTCTTGATTTCCCTCGTAGCCGGCCGGCTCCCCCGCCATGAACTCGAAGGATCTCCCTGAGTCCCAGCGCGGCACCATGCCGCGTTTCCCATTGCGAATCAAAGATGTCGATCTTGAGAAACTCGCATAGGCGCTCATATGGCCACTCTGCACCCTGTAGCTCATCCTCCACCTCAATCTCGGTTTTGATGGATGCAACAGGACCCTTGAACTCTGACACGATTTTCTTCTCCTCGTCTACATCGGCTGGCCGATCGAGACTGAAGTAATCGGCCTTTGCATTCTTCTTCGGGTCAGCATCGGGCATGGGCGTGTCATCAAGACCATCGGACCCTGCCGTGAAGGAACGGCGGATCGACAAGTCACCGAAACCGCCCTTGCCCTGAGCAGCTTTTTGTGCGTCTCTCTTACGCTTCCGCTTCAGGACATTCAACTGCCGAGCACTTAAACCAGACTCTTCAGGTGCTTGGCTAGGCGTCGGGACGCTGAGGCTGTCCTGGCGCGCCAGACCGTTGGCAGCAACATTTGTGTCTTGTGGTGTGGTAGGGCTGGCAGATTTCTCGATATTGGGGGGCATCTCATCATCCTCGAAGCGTCTTCCCAAGAGACCAAGTCGACCCACAAGAGTCTTCTTCTGATGAGCGAGGCGCGCTGCAGGCTCCAGGCTGAGACTAGCCAGACCGTAATCTACATTGCCTGTTCTCAGCAGTTCCCGGCCGTATCTCAATATGGTGGAAACGTCTAGAGATGCAGGCGTAAAGTAGTCTTCTAGGGGCAATGCAGCCTCGACCGCTTCTTCCTTCTTCACATGGCCATTCTCTGGAAGCGCCTCCTTAGTGATTATCTGGCCCTCATCCTCATTTGGATCATACAGAGGAGCATTCTCGATTATTTTACCAAGAGCTTTGGCAGCTGTGGCTCGAGTGTCCCAGTCCTTGGCGCGAAGATATGGCACTACTCTAGAGAGAAGGTTGAACAGTTCCTCGGGGTGTTGTTTTTGCCAGTCTGCCAGTTGGTTGACAGCGGTGTCTTTGATCAGTTTAGTGCTTCCCGTCTCGAGGATCCTACAACCAAATCAGCTTTGACTCTGGATACGGGCTGGGCGCTGACGCAAGCGGTTCAGGGCTGCCACGAAGTGTACTGCAGGCCACCATGGTTGGTCTGTGGCAGTAGGCATGAAGCTGGCCATTGTGCTACCAAGCTGTATTGCCCAGATAGAAGTTCTCGGTAACAAGGACAACCTGCACCCGGACTTGAGCAAGGGTAGGAGGTAGGATAACGTAATGAAAGGGTCGTGCTACTCACGTGACGAGACGATCGAGTCTGTTACACCGGGTTAGTGATGTCTGACGATGCCTGACTATGTATACAATTATACGTGAAAGGACGAGATAGTTACCTGGACGCCATCCTTACTAAACACTTATGGGCTGCAGTGCCGATGGTTGGTTCAATGTCATTTCATTATGAGCCGATACTATAAAGGCCTTAAGTCAGTCCATCAACCCGTGAGCCTTGCGGTCTTGCACCTTGCGTCTGGCGTTTTGCGTGCAGTTCAAGCAATTCATATGCCATTGCGCCTGGCAAAACAATGGGGCTGTGGATAGATGTGGTGGCCTGCCTATAGGCTGGGGTGAGCAGGGTGACAGGGTGACAGGGTGATATGCAAGTGGACGGGACTAATAGAGACGCGGTGCAACGTTCAATTGGTCCAACTAATTAGGTTGTTGTAAGTGAGCAAGGAACAGCCGTAGTCTAAGCAGGCGAGACCGTTGAGAGGCTGTGCCATGCTATTGATGCCCTACAAAGCCTCATAGAGTTGCACGATATTCGAGATTGCACAGCCAGGCCAATAGAAGACGAGCGCACATGCAACACAAACCCCCCGCTTACCCTAGCTGGGGAGTTGTAGAAGGCTATAGGTAATAGACAACAGGCAATAGAATAAGGAGGTGCAGACGGCTGGTAATGATGTCATGGGAAGAGAAGCATGCGTCGTTAAGTGTTAAGTTGCTGTTGCTGCAGGTGATGGAACGGGCTTACAAAGGCAGAAGGTTAGGGAGGTAGAACTTGGAAGTTGTTATGTACTTACCCGATGAGTAATCAATGTTGTGAATGCTTCAGAGTCAACACCAAACCGAGCCCTGTAAGAGGTAATGCGATACTCATATACAAGGGTCTGTGTGTCTATCTGGAAGGGGTGGTAGTGGCTGTCGGTTTCCTCTCCCAGCTCAATAATAATTTAAAGTTTGAGGAAAGAAGAATATTAATCAGGGAATGAGGCGAACATTAATGCCCAAATGCCCGAGGAAGAAGTCGCAAGGGAAAGACGATTCTATCAAGGTTCACTGAGAAGGGTTGATATAAAAATCATTAATGTGTTGTATGTATCGTCGGCGCCGGCGTCGATGGGCTCAAGCTGGGCTGCACTATAACGAACACACTTTTTGATTGGTCTCGGAATGTCAAGACGGTAAATAAATACGGGTCGGGTTGTGGTGGTTAGCTGTGGTACGTGCGTGTGTGCGTGCCTGCGTGCCTGCCAGCCTGCGTTGGTGCCCTGAAGACCTCAAATGCAATCAGCGCAGGGGGCTTGGCGGCTTGGCTGCTTGCTGGTGCGGTCGCGGTGGTGAGGATGCAGCTGGTGGAGGGAGGGCGGAGGGCTTGTCGAAAAAATTGCGGGATGCGGCGAGTTTGGAGGGCTTTTTGCGAAGTGGGCGGTAGCGACCTCTAATATGTCTAATGCCGTACTTTTATACACGTTGCCAGGCACGTATCTGTCCCCATTCCCCCCTTCTTTCGTGTTCTGACTGGTCTAAGCTCTGCCAACTGCCGGATCCAAGTGGCACCTTAATTTTACAGTCATTTTTCCTCAGTCTTCCACCCTGCCAGCCTCTGAGCAGCCCTTGACAGTCGGCAGCCCCCAAGCCTGTATGTACGTAACTACGTACTAGGTAGCCCTAGGTAGCCGCGTCCCGTGGCTGGTTGAGTCAGGCTTTCTGGCAGTTGCGCGTGCTACTTTCCACTTTCCGATTTCGCCATTGACTTTTTTCTTTTCTCCTCATCACTGCTAGATTACCTACGCACTCAACTAGTAACATTGAACTGTTTCTTATTTTGCTTCCTTCCTGATGCAACCACGGAATGGATTTTCGTTGGTTATTCCTTCAGTACACATGGATCTATCTGCCTTCGTTGTACCTAGTGTTGCGCATCTTGCTCTTTTCGCTTGATGATTAGTGCCGATCTATTTCGAACCTAATCCCATCGGGGTCTCGCCTACTATTAGCAAAATTCTCATAGTGATGATTATAGCGCTAATAACACCTTCACTACCCATGTACTTCGTACTATGTACATCGTTTGAAGTTCGAATACCCATATAACCTGCTCGGTAGGTATCATGATTAGGTATTTTTTGTGTTGATTCAGCTCCCTAGACGCCCTGCTTGTGTTCAGCCTCCTTGTCTATAGGCACTGATGGCATCGTGCTATGTAGTATACCCCACGCATAGAAAACGGAGTAACGATTCGACTGTATTTGACCCAACGGACAAACAGACAGATTCATTCAGCAAAGCTCCGAGTCAAGATATGTAGACTTCAGTTTTATACCGCTGCTTCTGATGACTGTTTAAGACAAGTTCACTGCCGGCCTTACCTGACGATTCACTATGACTACATAGAACTGGAATGTAACAACAAGTCCCTAAGAAGCTGTTCTGTTGTATAAGGTATGTAGTCATGAGCGCATGTGAGAGGTTGATGCAATCAGCGTTAATTCGGATGCCGGGGTATAGAACTACCTGCCTGGCTACCTGCCTGCCTAGCCCTTGCATATAATATATCCACACATATAAAATGTCGCGATCCTCCCGGCGCAGGTATGATTAAAGAATCTTCATGAGTTATTATGAACAGTACTTCGTAAGCATGTATGCAGTCTGGCAGTTTGCAGCTTCTCAAGCATGAGCTACGCATCTCGATCCACTGCCGGGCTTTCATGTCTGTAATACGTGTTACAGCAGACAGGGAATTTCTTGTCCGATGGTGTAAGAATATGCTCAAACAATTATTCGACCGTGCAAAAACTAGTCGACGGCGGGAGCTGACGATTGCCGATGGCTTGCATGGACGAGACAGGGATTACTTACTAGGAGGACTGGTGATCAACTCACCTCGGCTGTCCTGACGAAGACTTAGTCCATCGTTGAGACCCTTGTTGGAGACCATTCGTGAACCAGTCACTGGAGGTGCATGAATACCTATTGTATTCGTAGTTGTCTTGACCGAAAGGTGTCCCCCGAAAAATCTAGGAAATCTTGATACCTGCACACTCAACACATAGTATGTAGTGCTATCTAGTCTAATAACTGAACGGGGAGGACAGGATCTTCGGTATCATTCGCGTCCAACAAATGCAGGGTCATTCCATTTCTGTAAGGCTGCCCTTGCAGCAACCTTGCAACTGAGGGCTCTGAATCTCGGCCCGGCTTATCTGCCCATCAGATTCAAGCACCAGACTCAAGGTCACCTGCATGTTCGGAAACAGAATGTACAAGCGTTGTCTTATAAGCATATCAGCCACTTTGAGGTTGATGAAACCTGGAAGAGAAGGAAGTTGTGGCTGAGTTGGGGACTAACAAGGCCATGGTGCAGGAAGGGTAGACTAGACTCAAATGGTCTAGTGACCTCCACTATAATTCCGCCGCCGTCTGATTGGATGGGTGAAAGTTGCTGCAAGAAACTAGGCGAGTTAACAGCTTAGCTAAGGTATGTATGTATGTATGTAGAGAGCTCTCATCAGTTACGTTCAGGTACCTAACTACCTCTACTCTTGCTTTTACGCGCGCCTCGTCGCAACGCGTCCCCTCTCAAACCTGAGCCAAATTTACTTGACTCGACGTAACAAGATCCATCCCATGCAGCTTCTCACCTTCAACCCCGCCACAACGTCGTCGCAAACCAATTACGAGACTCACTTCACGTTTATAGCGACTGCGCGACACTGATTTTGAGATTGACTCCGAGCTGCCCCATCGGCAGCAACCTCTGCGACCATGTATATCAAGCAGATCATCATTCAGGGCTTCAAGAGGTACGCGCCTCCCACCTATCAATACACCCGCTTGCTCAGCTAGACCTGAACGATGCTGCATGCATACATATATCTGAATAGCTATACACGATGCGATATACAGTCATGGACACTAACCCCTTCGCAGCTACAAGGACCAGATGGTCATGGAGCCCTTCTCGCCCGGTACAAACGTCATCGTCGGTCGCAACGGTTCCGGCAAGAGCAATTTCTTCGCCGCCATACGATTCGTTCTGAGCGATGCATACACCCAGATGGCTCGCGAGGAGCGCCAGGCCTTGCTTCACGAAGGTTCGGGTTCTGCCGTCATGTCGGCCTATGTTGAGGTCATCTTCGACAACAGTGATGATCGATTCCCCACGGGAAACAAGGAGGTTGTTCTGCGACGTACAATTGGGCTGAAGAAGGACGAGTACTCCCTTGACAAGAAGGTTGTCACCAAGAAAGACGTCCAGAACCTGTTAGAGGCTGCCGGCTTTTCAAGTTCGAATCCGTACTATATCGTTCCGCAGGGACGGGTAACGGCTCTGACTAACATGAAGGAATCGGATCGTTTAGCTCTTTTAAAGGAGGTTGCTGGTACCCAGGTTTACGAGTCTCGTCGAACTGAGTCCCTCAAAATCATGACAGAGACAAACAACAAGCGGGAAAAGATCGACGAGTTACTGGATTACATCAAGGAGCGACTTAGCGAACTAGAGGAGGAGAAAGAGGAACTTCGCGGCTTTCAAGACAAGGATCGCGAGCGCAGGTGTTTGGAGTATGCATTCTACCACAAGGAGCAGGTTGCTGTTCAGGAGCTTTTGGAGGAGCTGGAAGAATCACGTCAGGGTGGCGTTGAGGATACAGACGAGAACCGGGAAGCCTACACTGCCGGCGAGAAAATTATCGCTTCCTTGGACGCCGAAATCCACAAGCTGCAGCAACAGATGGAACTGCTTCGCATTGACCGCCGGCAGCTCGACGAGGACCGCCGAGAAAGTACAAAAGCTCGAGCTAAGGCGGAATTGGCGGTCAAAAACTTAACAGACAGCATGTCCGTTCAAGACCAGGCCAAGCAGCAGCATGATGCCGAACTCAATGAGGTGCGAGCGTCGATAGCCAAAAAGGAGGCCGAGCTTGCGAAGATCACCCCTCAGTTCGAGCAGGCAAAACGCAAAGAAACCGAAATCAAACAGGCTCTGGATTCGGCCGAGGCTGGTCGTCAACGTCTGTTCACAAAGCAGACTCGAAGTAGCCAATTTCGAAACAAAGCCGAGCGAGATGCCTTCCTGAGGAAGGAGATAGATGACCTAAACATGACGCTTAGCCAGCAGAAAGCAAACCGCCTCGACGCCGATGAAGAAGTCAAAGCAATCCAGGCCTCTATCAAGCAATTAGAAGATGAGGTTGCAAGCCTACGACAGAAAAACGAGGGGTTCAGCGGCGACCGGCTTGCTCTTGCCGACGAACTCACTAATGCGAAAGATGCGTTAGACAAACTCAATGATGAGAGAAAACTGCTCCGTCGAGAAGAAGATAAATTAGAAGCCGTCTCATCCAATGCTCGAGGCGAACGGGACAATGCTGAACGGGAGCTCTCGCACACAATGGACCGCGCCACTTCCCGGGGTCTTGCAACCATACGACGACTGAAACGCGAGCAACATTTTCCCGGTGCTTATGGTACACTCGCAGAGCTTATGAACGTGAGCGAGGCGTACCGTCTACCGGTGGAACAGGTTGCAGGTGCTAGCCTGTTTCATTATGTTGTGGACAATGAGCAAACTGCCACATCTCTAGCGAATGCATTGCAAAAGCAATATGGAGGTAGAATTACGTTTGTGCCACTATCCAACCTGAAAGTTCGTTCGTCCAATCTTCCGAGGGCGAATGATGCGGTGCCCCTGGTCAGCAAAATCGAATACGATCCCCTCTATGAGAAAGCATTCCAGCAGGTTTTCGGCGGAACAATCATTTGCCCTAACCTCACGGTGGCTGGCCAGTATGCACGAAGTCACGGTGTCAACGGAGTCACCCCCGATGGAGACATTACCAACAAGCGCGGTGCTATGACCGGTGGTTTCATAGACACGAGAAAATCCCGGTTAGAAGCCGTTCGTGCGGTGAACAAATGGCGAGACGAGTGCGACCAACTGCAAACACAGGCGGCGGAGATCAGGAGAGAAATCGAGAAGAAAGACCAGGAGATCACCCGTGCGATGGGTGAGGAACGCAAGTTGGAGCAAAGACTCCGACAGATGGATGATGGATATGGGCCACTAAGAGCAGAGTTGAACGCAAGGATCACCCAGACAGACCGAGAGCGAGATCGCCTCGAGGCTGCGATCAAGCGGCAAGAGGCTGTTGACAAAAACATGAAAGACTTCGGCGACAAGCTCAGTGCCTATGAAGCAGAACTAGGCTCGGATTTCAAGAAAGCTCTGACGGCCAACGAAGAGCGACAGCTTGAGACCTTAAGCGCACAGGTGCAGGAGCTGCAGAAAGAATGGAACGAAGTTAGCAGCAGTCGGAGACAACTCGAGAGCCAAAAGCGGAAGCTTGAGAGCGACTTGCGACACAATCTGCAACTCAAACTCGACCAACTGACCAGCCAAGCTTTCGAAACTGCTTCTAGTGGAAGTAGCAGTCTCAAGGAGGCTAGACGGAACCTCAAGAAAGCCCAGTCGGCTGTGGCTGCGGTAGAGAGCAAGCTTGAAGAGGTTGAGCAGCAGATTGACAAGGCCGAGTCCAAGATTTCGAACCTAGAGAAGCAAAAGACTGAGAAGGAGGCAGAGCAGCAGGAAATCGCAAGGGAAATCTTGAGGCAACAGAAGAAGATGGAGAAGAGTATTCAAAAGAAGGCACTTCTGACGTCGAAAGCAGTTGAGTGTGCTAAGAACATCCGCGACCTCGGTGTGCTGCCCGAAGAGGCCTTTGACAAGTATGAGAGGCTGGAGATGAAGAGCGTAAGTCAACATCCGTTACGCCGTGGGGGCAATATGAGCTAACTATCTCCAGATTACCACACGCCTCAAGAAAGTCAATGATGTGCTTAAGAAATATAACCATGTCAACAAGAAGGCTTTCGAACAGTACAACAGCTTTACCAACCAGCAGGACCAACTGCTCAAGCGCCGTGCGGAACTCGACCAATCGCAGAAGTCGATTGAGGAGCTTGTTGCACATCTTGATCAGCGTAAGGATGAAGCCATCGAGCGAACGTTCAAGCAGGTTTCCAAGGAGTTCGCCACCATCTTCGAACGTCTCGTACCGGCAGGCCATGGTCGGCTTGTCATTCAGCGCAGGGCAGACCGACGTCAGGACCCCGACGATTCGGACGAAGAGCAGCGCACCAGCGTAGAGAACTACACTGGAGTTGGCATCAGCGTCTCCTTCAACTCCAAAGTCATGGACGAGCAGCAGCGTATCCAGCAACTTTCTGGTGGCCAGAAGAGTAAGTCAATTGCCAGTTCATCAGCTCATCTGTACTGTATTACTAACATGTATACCAGGTCTGTGCGCCCTCTGTCTGATCTTCGCTCTACAACAGACCGAGTCTAGCCCTATGGTGATATTCGACGAGGTCGACGCCAACCTAGATGCCCAGTACCGTACGGCTGTTGCCGGACTGCTCGAGTCCATCTCCAAGGAAGCCGGCACGCAGTTCATCTGCACCACCTTCCGACCGGAGATCGTCCACGTTGCCGACAAATGCTATGGTGTTCTCTTTAGGAATAAGAACAGCACAATCAACTGTGTGAGCCGGGAGCAGGCCCTAGACTTCGTCGAGGGCCAAGCGGCGCCACGGTAATCTTTAGGGGCTTGTAGATAGCTGTGTTTATGGTTTTCGCGTTCGGTTTCAGGTGGTGTACTTGGGTTGCTCTAACGATCTTGTATGATAGTTTTGCTTTCTCTAGGGGACAGGTAGATGATGCATTGCCTTCCTATTGTCGAATGGCCAATGCTGGCCGAGATTCTGATACAGTTCTTATCTTGCGGCTGCATCTTCGAACATCTGGCTGGCCCTGTTCTTTTCGCTCCGGACAGATATATGTATCGATACTTCCACGCCAGCCAAGATCACTTTATCAAGGCCTTCTGTCTCTATTTACCAAGTGCATGGGATGTCTGAATAAGTACTCAGCCCTTTACCATAGAAAAAGGGTTTAGGCTACTCCTACACAAGCAGGGCACTAGTTGCGTATCTAAGGTGGTCAGGTGGTCGGTTTTCCTAGCAGTCCATGTACAGTCCTGAAGATACTGCACCAGTACTCTTTTCCTCCTGATCATCCCATGGGATCGTAAGACAGGCGCTCAGTCTAAAGGGCCTTCGACATGCCCTTTCACTTGGTACATAGCTGTTATCGATAATCCAGCAGAAATAGACAGCCACATCTAGCAAACAATAAGGCAAGATATACTTCACCATTAGTACGCTGTGTACCTGTAGGTAGTACCTACATAAGGTAAGGTAAGGTACATCGACGCTTGTTTGCCCAGGCATTAACGCCATCTGACCAAATCCACATCACAACTTGTCTTGCCTTCGCAAGTGTCAACAACGCATCTGGGTACCACGGCTCTTTGTTGTGCATCTCCAATTCTACTCTACGATCATTCTTAGTCCTGAAAAGACTAGGCAGACGGGTATTCCTTCACTTGAACATCATTATTGTGGTGTCCAATACAAAATCCCCATCGTTGTCACTCACTTACACCCACCAAGGAAGGCACCGTACTTGCCAACCTACGACGACTTGCCTTCACTTCACTACACACCCTACAATACCACACCATCACAACTAGATCCAGCGTTGTTACCACTACAACCCATCGACGTAGGCATCCGTGGTCTTTCTACATCCCCATTAGACCCATCGAACCTTACCTTTTACCAACCAGTCAATCAAGCAATCACTCTCAATCACTGAACCAGCAAACACGCGTCAAGATGCCCGCCCCAGGCAATCCCCTCACCAGAGACAGTGATGTCGCCGACAACGGCAAGCATGCCGAGGCTGATGCCATTGACTCCATCGTGCTGAAGAAAGAGAAGGTGCACCCCCTACCCTGCAACCCCTCCAGCTACCCAGCAGGCTCTGAGGGTGCCCGCAAGGCCGACGCCATCAACATTGCGGTGCTGCGGCTCCGGGGTTACCGCACGGATGCGACGGGCGCGGCCCTCTACGAGTTAGCCAACAAGGTCGAGGACAATGAGCTGTATGAGAAAGCAGACGAAGCTGCTGCCGCTGCTGACGACGACTCTGATGTTGCTGATGAGGCCGCCGCCACCACATCGAAGGCCTTCTCTGCCGCCATCAATGCTGGTCTTCGTATCGCCGCTGGTGTCATCACCGATGCTGAAGGTGGTAATACAGAAGCAGCAGCAAAATCATCTATCGCTACTGACAGCGACAGCGACAACGACAGCGACATCGACAGAAACCACAACCTTGTCTTCGAGAAGCCCCTCTACTTCTTCTTCTACGGCTCCCTGCAGGACACCAGCCAGCTACGCTCCGTGTGCGATCTCGAGTCGACCCCCCTCCTGCGCCGCGCCTTCATCCGCAGCTGGCGCGTCATGATGTGGGGCCCGTTCCCGGCGCTGGTGCCCGGCGCGCCCGACGACGTCGTCCACGGCATGGTGTGGCGCTGCGACACGGGCCGCCACGTCATGAGCCTGTGCGAGTACGAGTCTCGCAACTACCGCCTGGAGTACTGCGATATCCACCTTAGAAACTGGGCTGCGAGATGGGCTGCCGCTAAAAAGAGGGCCGAGAAGGAGGAGAAGGAGAAGAAGGAGAAGAAGAAGGAGAAGGAGAAGCAGGAGAGGGAATGGGAGGCGGAGGAGAAGCATGAAAAGAAAGCGGATGGTGTTATTGGTGCTATCGGTGGCAGTACCAGAACAGAAGAGCTCAAGGCCGAGGCCAAGGCCGATGCCGAGACAAGCACGCATGATCTTGAGATGTTCTACACTGGCTGGCCGCGTGTTGAAAAGAGACGTCAACCATCCGAGCCACAGCAGAGCGGTTACACCGGACCAAATTTCGACATTGGCCCAATCCGATCAAGGTCGAGTTCTGAAACATCTAAACTGAGGTTCGACGTGAAGCCAACTCACGCTTGTTCTGTGCAAGAGCCTAAGCAGGAAAAGGATGAGGCCACGAACAATGCTCTCTCGGGCCCAGGAGGTGCTGGACGTGGATCAGAGACAGAGAAGAGTGAGGCCGATTTCGAGATCATCCGTAACGGGCGCGTGTTCGTGCATGCCGGCGCACCAGAACTGCTCAAGGAAGGCTCGTTCGACCTGGAGACTTGGAGAGATCTTAGACACATCTTTTGAACAAACCGCTGCCTTGGTCCGCTGCTAAGTATCCGGTATTCGTCTGCTCATGCAGGTGCTTGTTCGTTGCGAGAATCACGGGGCGAAAGGGGCTATAATGATGTTGGGTGAGCATGAAAGGGGTGGGGGCTTAGTCGGGGTGGGCATTTGCATATTCATTGTGTGCTGTCTTTGAGATTCGCTACGCATACAGTCAGAAAATCAGCCTCTCTCATACGGCTTACCCAATAGTTGCAGTTCATGACATTCGAGTTTCGGGGTGCGCATCCCGACTCTCAGTGCTACCTCTTCGTTGTTGACGCGGCAAAGGTAGCTTTCCTTTATATGGTCTCGCATTTAGCTTTTAGAACTGAGGGGTGTATCGACACGAAATCCAATGATAACAGGAGTCTTTTTTCCGCGGGCAACGATGAGAGTGAAGGGGTGTTTTGCCTTGAACGTGCCCAAAGTCTCCGAGGCTTGTCTCCATTTTGCCATATACAGTTGTGTCAGTCATAATTTTAGTCTAAGCTAACCATGATGCTTCGGTTTCAAGTATGTGTAATTCTCACCAAGCCTGGAGCATAGTTTGCTACCGGCTATTTCCGTAGGCTTGTCGTTATGGGCAGACTTCGCGAAATGGAGTCCTCAACACCACGAACGGATGTAGCCGTGTTGGCACGTTACACCAGGCTGACCAGGAAGTCATCCCGGTGCGTCATTGGTTTTCGGCGAGACAAATGGGGTCTAGTCTAGCTGTATATTCCACTAACCATGGTCCAGATCTAGCCAATCGTGTTATTAGGAACCGGAGTGTAAAAGACAGACCATTTCCCCATGTCAACGCGCAAGGGGTGATACAATGTGGCACGTCACTGATTCTCTGGTGGAATAGCTGGCATTCGTTTCGTTTCAGTCACTAGAGTATAAGGAGATACGCCATAACAGCTAAGAAGGAGGGAGCAATAAACACAGAAACCATGTCGACGTCCGCAACCAAGACCAAGCCCTTCGACCCCTTCCGCTCGGCGCGGCTCGTCTACCGAGCCGTGGAGGACACGACCGAGGACGAGCTCTTCGTGCACTCGATCCAGCGCGACGCCGAGGCGCAGTCGGGCTCCAGCTACGGGCTCCTGGCGCCCGAGAGCCGCAAGGCCAGCAACAAGTTCAAGGAGCACGTCGCCGAGAAGTGCATCGTGGGCGCCCTCGTGTGCCTGCCGCCGCCCACGGACCTGGGCGCGCCGGGCAAGCAAGAGCTGCTGCCGCTGGCGGGGACGCCCGTCGGCATCGTCTGCCTCAAGGCGAGCCCGCCGCACTTCGCCCACCACCGCAATAGCGACATCAGCATCGACGTCGCGCGGGAGTACCGCGGGCAGGGGTACGGGGCTGAGGCCATCGCGTGGGTGTTGGTAAGTGGCTTTCTTCTTTTTTTTGTGGGGGGGGGGGGGGGGGGGGGGGCGGTTTATT